>CM040238.1:302349494-302882592 GCA_022545495.1 Chrysanthemum lavandulifolium | reverse complement strand
TGAAAAATTTTAAATTTGGTGCCAAAATTACCCTAACCAACATTTTCTCATGGTTTATTACACAATCACAATTGGACAAAGCAAATAATCAAGGATAAGCATAGTTTCAAAGTTCCCGCTTTATTTTCCTCCCTACACTTAAACCGAACATTGTCCCCAATGTTCCCGAAAGTATCAAAGTTATGATAATGGAAGGTAAAAACGAAGAAACTAATACTCCCGATTAGCTCGGTAGGATCCGTGTAAAGTGGTGGTTAAATTCTTTTCAAGAAGAATTTATGCGTGAAGCTCCTTCCAATCTTATGTAACTTCTTCTTGACAAACTAAACACGCACACTTGAAGAAAACAAACGAAACCTTCGTAAAATCGGCGGTAATAATATATATAAGACTCGATTTAAACTAGGATATAATGCTTGTGGAATGGATGTTTACTGAATTTTTAAGAAAATTAAGACACGGAAAATTCCAAAATTTATAAGTAGCTCGAAAACGAGAAAAAGTAACGATGTTTTACTCCTTCAGCGGCGGTCGGGTTGCAATCTCGACGCCGTGGTTATCTGACAAAAAGCGGTCTGCGATTTTGGAAAAATTTGGAAAATTTACATCTTTAGAATCACGGAAAAATTTCGCAAAACATTCATTATGACTCGATACAAGCATTTGACTCGAACAAACAAACATATATATCTTTTAATTAATTGTTATTCTCATGTTTACGTTTCTTTTGAAAAGCGTGTGTAATCCTCCTACACTTATCCCTTATGTAAAATACCTTTATATGCAATTAAGACGAAGTTAAAAACAAAATAAAGCATTTTTACAAATTTAAACATGAGGATAAACAATTAATAAAAGATATATGACACTAACAAGCAAACAATTAAGCATGGGTTGCCTCCCACGAAGCGCTTTTCTTTATTTAAGAGTCTTGTAGCTAGACTCATAGTCATGCTCCTACGTTTTCTCACCATCGCCCTCTTGATTCTTTGCTTTCCCTTCATCGAAAGGGTGTAGACGCTTTATGCTCACCGTGGATTCCTTGCCAATGCTGTCAATTATGGCGACGGTTTTATCTTTTAAATTGGTCTCCTTAACTATGAAAGGCCCAAACCATCTTGGTTTGCTTCTTCCTCGTAATGCCTTATCCGAGACCTATACAAGAGCACTTTTTCTCCTTTATAAATTCCTTAGGGTCCTTTTGTACCTTAGGTAATGAGGTAGGATTGCTTCTTAACTTTTATCGGGTTTCCACAATGTCGCATACAATCCTTGAACCATAAAGTCTCTAAGCCCTTTTCCCGGTCATTTTCTTCTTCTAACATTGTTATCAGGGCTTTTCGATTTCCACGGTAATCATTTCCATGATCTTAAGAGGATATCGTGGGACCATGGGTATTCTAGCGTACCCCTTTCCGCTTTTGAGTATCATGATGCCTTCTCCGCATTTAATGGTTGCCTTGGCGGTGGCCAAGAATGGCGTCCCAAGAATGAGAGGTGCGTTTTCATCTTCCTCAACATCAATGATCACGAAATCCTTTGGATAAGCGATGTTAGCTACCTCGAATTAGAACATCAACGGCGATTCCTACGGGATGGACATAAGTATGATTAGCTAGGGAAAGTCTAAGGTCGGTTTTCTTTGGTTTCTCATTAGTTAACTTATTATAGATTGACAATGGCATTATGTTCACATCGGTCCCTTGATCGGCAAGGCATTTATATTGTCCATGTCACCAATACTAAGCGGTATCACGAAATTCCACAATGGTGTTTCGTTTTCTTGTTAACGGTTTTTATGACCAACTCATCTGGAGGTTCCATAGGTAAAGCATCGTATTCTTCTTCCGTCATCTTTCCTTCAAGAGCATCCCTAAGAACTTCATTGTACCTAAAGTTGTTTACTTGGTTTGCAATGGTTTTCTTGTTAATTTCATGCTTAAGGTAGTACTCAATGGTCTCGGGTTCATCATTAGGCATGGACTCATCCTTCGTGCTTTCCTCGGTATTCCACATCTCAACCCTTGCATTCTCGGGCATGATGGAAACGGCGTTATTGAATGAAGTGGGAAGGCAATCATTACTCTTCTGAGCACTTTTTGGAGCCCTTGTTTGGTAAATTCAATTACCAAATCCATCATTTCTTTCATTTTTGCTTGCATTTCCTCTCTCGCCTATAAACCTCCTCTTCAAATTTGGCTAATCTCTCTGTATGAGCTGCCATATACTCCTCATTTGATCTTTGAAGCTTGGTGAAAGTGGTATTGGGAAGTAGAGCAGGCGCCCATGGAACTCGGGTTTTGCTCGCGACTTGGAGATTAGAAAGAGGTGTGGAGTGGTTGGTGGAGTGGGCGATTTGGCGATCTCTCGAGGAATTTGTAGGTGCTCTTTTACGCCTTTCCATAAGATAATCAATTCCTCTCGATGGCACTCAATTGCTCTTGAGTGTATCGAGATTCGGGAGGAGTGGATATGGCATTAACTACGTTAATCGGAGTTTCGGAGATTCACTCCAATCTTCGTAGTTTTGATCGGCGAGCTCCTCTATGATATCCCAAGATTGCTGCATTAAAGTCATTGAGTCTTCCACCGCACTCGATCAATGGATCGTCGAGTGATGAAATCGGTATGATCATAGAAGATTTGGATTTGAAGCCAAAGATCAATGCCATGGTGTGGAAGTTTACGGAGTAATTCCTCAAATCGAGTCCATGCTTTGTAAAGAGACACACCTTGGAGTTCTTTGGAATGTCAAGATGTCTCGCCTAAGCTTAGTGGTTCTCCCGGTGGGAAAATTGAGCAAGGAAGCGAAGTAAGATCATCGACTTGAGATGGAGCCGGTGAAGTCGCTCAGCCAATTACTAGCTTGGTCCCGTAGAGAATTGGAAGAGACGCAGCGCGTGGTCTCCCGAGTAGTAGCATCAAGATCGATGGAATCGGCGATTTTGAGAAATCCTCGGATCTTGATTTGGATCTTGAACGAAGTCCATGGAATGCACATCCGTTGCACCAACCGGATGGTGTCGGATCGCAGGCCGTAGTTTGGGCTTGGTCGGGAAGCTCAATGGTGTTCCTATAGCCTAGGTGGCTTGGTCTCGAGTATTCACCAAGAGTACGGGCTCTTGGTGGGTCATTTGGTGGTGGGTTGATGAATGGTAGTGGGTTATCACCTTCCATGATGAAAAGTGATGAGGTTACTAACAAAGGTCACGAAGAAGGGGGATAGACTAAGAGAAATCTAAAAATGAGAAAAAAGTTTACTTGATAGGAATCAAGCAAAAAAAAAAAAACCTAAACTAGGTGGACTACTAACTAGCTATTCTATTCCCGGCGGTGCGCGTAAAAACTTGATAACGCTACACGCGTCGTTCGGGGTCAAGGAAACTTCCTTTTCTTGAGCAAGTTTTATAACACCCTAGGCGGTGAACCTAATCGTTGTAGTGTAGTAATTAGGGTAAGCCCCGGTATTGATATCGTTCTCAGGGAATAGGAATGCTAGTAGGGAGTTACTACGCTAAGGTTAAGGTTGAAGAAGATTATTTTTATCTTTTTATATTTTATGAAAAATGGAAAGGTACGAATCTGGGTATTGGATTTGGGGGTTGGTATTTCTACCGATTACTCTACTATTATCTAATTATCTAAACTAAGGTTGTGGGAGTCTATGTCTAATTAATGTGTGCTCGTATGATAGTTTAAAGATGTGTTTACTTAGTTTGTATTACTCCTTAATTATCTCTATTGATGGTTGAGTGTCACGTCTTATTCTAGTTGCGTTGTGTTTCTAAAGTTGTAGGGTATCGTTTCTCCCAACTCTTTGAACTTACCAAAGGGTCTTGTCTACAAATCCACTTAGAGATTATAGACTCCTACTCTAAGGCACTCTTCGGATGTTTTAGCCTACAATCACTCGGGTAATCATACTCTAAGGTTCACAAAGATGAATCAAGCATTAAGTACACAACGAATGACCTATCGCATTACTAGATCATTAATCAACTAAGATAAGAAACAACCAATCAATATTCAATAATTAAGTTTCATACTTCCTAAGCAAACACACAAATAAATTAGCGGGACATGGAGAACATGCAAGCATACACACAAATAATCAAAGACATAATTGAATTAATGAAGCAAAGACTTATCTTGGTGTAAGATAGGGTTAAAACCCTAAAATCTTGTACAAGACACCTTAGGTTCGGTTTAGGTTTTACTCAAAGACTCTCCACCCAAAGACCGAAAAATTCGGATTTATATATAAGATTACAATTGCGATGGCGTCACCTTATTTTTAGTGACGCTGAGTCGTGTCGCCGCCATTGGGGTTTCGTCTTGGCCACGTTAACCTTGCGACGGCGTCACCTTATGTCCGTGTGCCGTCCTCTTGACCGGCGTCGTGCGGATCGCATCTAGGCCGTCTCGAGTAGCGACGCCTACTCTTTCACAACTAGACGCGTCTCTTGAAAACACGAGTTTTGAGTTCGACCGTCACAATAATTCTCCGGCGGCGTCGCACATAGCCTTTTGACCGTCGCCTTCTACATTCGACTGTGAGTGTCGATTTCGACTTTGGCCATTTTCTTCATATATTCGCGCCTTTCTGTCCAAATAAGTGCCATTCCGGCATTTTGCCTTCACGAGACCTAAAAAGTGAAAAGGAACGATATTAAGCAATAACGGATACAAAAGTGATCAAATAAGGACTTAAACGACCCCTCAAAATGGTACCTTTTAAAACCTTATCAGTGTATCGAGGAAGGATGTCATATCTTCCTAGCACAAGTCACCGGAAAGGACGAAAAAGAAGGAGAAGAAAAACGTCTGGAGGGCGTGCCGATAGTAAGAGATTTCCTAGAGTCTTTCCCGAAGACTTGCGGGACTCCGCCGACCCGGCGGGTTGAATTTCGGATCAATTTAGTGCACAGTGCCGCACCGGTGGCAAGAGCACCTGTCGGTTAGCTCAGCGGAACTTGGAGTTATCAATCCGGCTTGCCGAACTTGCGGAAAAAGGGTTCATCGACCAAGCTCATCACCACAGGAGCACCGGTCTGATCGTCAAGAAGAAAGACGGAACCTTCGGGATGTGCATCGACTATCGTGAGTTGAATAAACTAACCATTAAGAACCGTTACCCACTCCCGAGAATCGATGACTTGTTCGATCAACTACAAGGTTGAGTGTTTATTCAAAATCGACTTAAGGTGCGGATACCATCAACTAAGAGTTCGGAAGAAGACATTCCCAAAACCGCCTTGAACTCGTTATGGACATTACGAGTTCCAAGTCATGCCTTTTGGGTTAACTAACGCCATTGTGTTCATGGACCTCATGAACCGAGTGTAAACCCTACTTGGATAAATTTGTGATCGTATTCATTGACGATATCCTAATTTATTCCAAGAGTGTGAAAGAACACGAAGAGCACCTTAGATTGATCTTGGAATTGTTGAAGAAGGAAGAAGCGTATGCGAAATTCTCGAGTGTGAGTTTTGGATACCCACTGTGCAATTCTTAGGTCACGAATCGACGGTCGTGGCATACATGTAGACCCGCTAAGATCGAGTCAATAAAGGATTGGGCGACACCCATGACTCCCTTGAAATCGCTAATTCTTAGGACTTGCTGGGTACTACTGAAGATTTATTGAGGGTTTCTCAAAGATTGCCAAATCTTTAACCAAGCTAACCTTAAAACGCCAAGTTTGTTGGGGAGAAAAGGAAGAAAAGCTTTTCAACTCCTTAAAGAAAAGTTGTGTAGTGCACTGTTGCGGCCTTACACGAAGGTAGTGAAGACTTTGTCGTTTATTGCGACGCTTCACATAAGGGGCTCGGAGCAGATTAATGCAAAGAGAAGGTGATAGCATACGCCTCGCCAATTGAAGACTCACGAGAAGAACTACACTACACGATTTGGAGTTAGGAGCGGTTGTGTTCGCTTTCTCGAATTTGAGACACTACTTGTATGGCACAAAGTGTGTCGTATACACCGATCACAAAAGTCTACAACACATTTTGGATCGAAAGAACCGAACATGAGGCAGCAGATGGTTGGAATTACTCGGTGATTATGTTTGTGAGATTCGTTACCATCCGGAAAAGCGAATGTAGTAGTTGATGCTCGAAGGGAAAGAGCGACCAAAACCTCTTAGAGTCGATCCTTAGGTATGACAATTAGTTCACCTCTCCCAACCAAAATTCTTGAGGCTCGATTGGAAGCACTCAAAGAGGAAAATCGTCCGAATGAGAACCTACGGAATGCCGAAAGTGAAAATGGATTCGTGAAAGGTCGGATGGAACTTTGTGTTTCAAAGAGCGAAGTTGGATACCACTCTACGGAGGAATTCGCGACATTATTATGCATGAATCCCACAAGTCTAAATACTCCATCCACCGGGATCCGACAAAATGTACCTTGATTTGAAGAAATTGTCTTGGTGGCCAAACATGAAAGCCGACATTGCAACATATGTCAGCCGGTGTCTAACTTGTTCAAAGGTTAAAGGCGAACATCGAGAGACCATCGCCTACTAGTACAACCCAAAATCCCAGTGGAAATGGGAACGATATAACAATGGACTTTATCACTAAGTTACCTAAAACCTCTAAGGAGGCTACGACACTATTTGGGTAATAGTTGACCGTCTCACCAAGTCGAGACATTTCCTACCGATGAAAGAAAGTGATGGGATGGAAAAACTTGCACAATTATACCGAAGGAAATCATCGCACGCCATGGTGTACCAATTTCCATCATTTCGATGACGAGAGATAGCCGTTTCACCTCAAACTTGAAATCACTTCAAGATGCTTTAGGGTCTAACCTCGACATGAGCACCGCTTACCATCCTCAAACCGATGGATGAGGCGAGAGAACAATCCAAACACTAGAGGATATGCTAAGAGCATGTGTGATAGACTTTGAAATGGTGGGATAAACACTTGCCATTAGCCGAGTTTTCTTACAATAACGACTATCACATTAAGTATCAAAGCCGCACCATATGAAGCACTCTATGGTCGGAAATGTAGATCACACTGTGTCTTTGGGCGAAGTTGAGGAAAGTCAACTTCTTGGTCCCGGAGTTAATCCAAGAAACTACTGAGAAGATTGTACAAATCAAAAGCCGACTACAAGCGACTCGTGACCGCCAAAAGAGTTACGCGGATAAAGGAGGAAACCACTGAGTTCCGGTGGGAGATAAAGTTATGCTCAAAGTTGCGCCATGGAAGGCGTAATTCGTTCGGAAAGCGTGGAAAGTTAAATCCTCGTTATATTGGACCTTTCAAAATTCTTGCTAGAATCGGACCGGTAGCATACCGCCTTGAATTACCACAAGAACTCACTACATGCACAACGTGTTTCACGTGTGCAACTTAAAGAAATGTCTTTCCGACGAAACTCTTGCTATTCCTTTGGAAGAAATCCAAGTTGACTAAAGATTTAATTTTGTCGAGGAACCCATTGAAATTATGGATAGAGAAATCAAGCGGCTTAAGCAAAGCCGCATCCCGATCGTCAAAGTCCGTTGGAACTCTCAAAGAGGTCCGAATACGTGGGAGCGTGAAGACCAATTCAAGCGCAAATACCCACACCTTTTCTACTTCACCAAGTAATCCTAATCGAAAACCGAGGACGGTTTTCTTCCAAGCGGGGAGGATGTGACACACGGTAAATTTTCACTAAAATTTAAGCGATGATTAGTAATTTATTATTACTAAGCATAAGTCCTTAAGCATACACAAGCTTTGGTGATCATTTGAGTAGTTAACTCGCATCTGATGAGGTAATCGCATCACTTTGCATTCACATCATTTTATGAATATTTTATTTTGTCTTATGATTTAAATTATAAGGCGAGAGGGTATCTCGTTTTCCCAATGACCGACCATCGCACGCTGCATCGACACTATGATAAGGACTCGCTAAAACAATTAACCAATGCCCGCGACTTGGAATATTACAAGGATAAAATATTTCGAGACACGTAACAATAAAATACCACGGATAAAAGTTGTCAAACAATGATACCTTGGTCTCAATATGACTTCATGGACACAAAATACTTAAACACATTATCACTTAAACAATGACTTTATAAGACTCAAGTGCAAACATACATAACTATAATGTAAATGCATACATTTTATACAATAATTATCCCACATACAAATACTTACACAAAATAAATCACAAGTATACATTACACATACCTTACTTACATTTACTTATATTACCTTATATTAACTCATTCATGTATAAAAGAAAAATATATATATATACACTTAAAGGAGACTTAGAAAATAGTGTACATGTCCTCCCTTCCATACACGACAAAATATGTACAAAAGCAGAGAAGAGATATCTTCATCTCTTTCATCTAGAAAATCTGCTTCTCCATTTTCACACGCCTCATAGGCGAATCTCTCCCAAACATAGTAAACCGACACCCCTCATCTTAATATTCCTCATCTTCCATACCATATTCATGTAAGAATCTCTTCCCCAACTCTATCTTGATGCGCCGCTACCTCCAAAGAAATCCAAGAAGATCAAGATAAATCACAAAAAAATCTTTACACCAATCCAAGAAATCATTTGGTTTGGAAGCAAACCATTTTTAGCTTCAAACAAAGGAGCAAGGTGTAAAGGCTTGGTCAAAGACTTCCTTTTTATTTTCTTTTTATGTAACTCGAGAGGCTAAGGGCTCACACAAAGCAAATCTCAATCCACCACAAAAGAAAAGTGTTCTTAAGGGTATTGTGAAACTATTGGGTTTGTTGCTCGGATTCGGATTGGAGGTTTAGTTTGTGTGAAGCTCTCGAGTTAGCCTTCATCTTTGTCATTTTCGCCTCCCTAACATAAGGTTCATCTTTGATTCTTTTTCCTTGTAAATTGTTGTACAATAATCGTGGTTAATGAGATGTAAATGGTGAAATCTCGTTTTGGTTTTCGATGTCTAAATAAGGTGTTTGGCGTTAACTATATGTTGCTTTGATATGATATATGGTTTTGGTCACTTGAGTTTTTGAGTTAGTCATTGTTTTGGTTGGGATTAGTTTTTTGTCGAGAGTATTGGTAAACAAGCAAACTAGGCATTAAGATTTAGAAAAGTCCGAGTCTAACTTGGCATAAGATCTTAGACTGGTTGGTAACCAGTTTATTGTCGAACCCGAAATGGAAAAGAAATGGCATGCTAGATATTCTCCTAAACCTTTGTCAAACTTTTGGTCGAAACGGGTCAATAACAACTTAAGAAATCTTACACCACCATGTTTAGATGCATACTTAGGTTGGTGTAGTCAAGTGTGATTTTCACGTTAGCCGAAGCTAGAGTGATCCCGGGATAGAATGTGCTAGTCGAATCCCTTTTGAAACAAATTCCTTCATAGTCTTTTCCTTTTGTTATCGGCTAAGAAAGAGCATAAACATAGTTATTCTCATTAAGTTCATACTAGTCCTCGAAATAGAAACGTTTTGAAAGTGTAAGTGAGTCGACAACCTCGCTATGGTAGTACCATGGTGTTGGGGTCAAATGCTTCCTAGTCAAGAGGTCTCGGCTTCACAAATTGGAGCATGAATGATCGAGTGTATCTCGAGCCAAGTTACTCATTTGTAAAGTCTTGAACTAGTCCTAGCTTATTTCACTCTCGCCTTAAAAATAGGTAAATGGCGTGAGGGAAAATGGGTGTTTACTACCCGCTGTTAACATAAGACCACAAGAGTGGCCTTGAGTGTTGATCATGTGCTCATCTTACTTGTATTGCGACCCTATAACTCATGCTAGGAAACCCACATGGCTATCGAGAGCTTGCAAATCGAAACAACTTCACTCATCATGTGATGTTGAAAGGTATCGCAAGCCAAAAAGTTTGTGAGTCTACCTTGCGTGTATAAAACTATATCACCAAGGTACTCTTGTGTCAAGAATGGATGTATGCATTAGTGCCTAGTAATGGCAATTTGAGCCTTCGAGAACACCATGCAATTTTATTTACATGCCTTATTGGGCATGACCCGAAGCACTCAAGAAAGCCTCCTAAACATCATTTGGCCGAGCCCATCTCCTTTGTGTAATTTCGATAAGCCCAGATCTAGTGCCTTCAAAACTGGGCCACAGCCCACTCGTATGACATATATGCTCAAATGACAATCTGATGAAACAAGAAGCAAAACTAGAAATGTAATACGGAAAATCAAATATAAGACTAAACTCATTTCTGAATATTCAACATCTTCTACCTAGGTAGGTACACAAACGTATCAACAAGTATACAAGCATACAAGTTCTAATACAATTGAACAAGTGTAAAGGTTGTAATATAATAAACGAGTGCTCAAGTCACGATCCACATAATAGAAATCTACGGCAACATTTTGACATCAATAAGTGCAAATAGACATAGCTATGTCACAAAAATTAGTTGTCGAAAATGATAAATGTAGAGGAAAACTTTTGATAAATAAATAGAGACCACTATATTATTTTATAGTTACTAAATTTTGGAATACTTCAATTTTAACTCAAATATTTTCTAAATACAATTAGAAAATAAAATATAATTTTGACAAAACCATTTGTGTCAACTTAAACAAGTATATACACCTTTATATACTTACTAGTGGAACATTGTGATTAATTGTTTTGAATCAAACTTTGGATTTTAAAACTATATTAATGTCAACATGAAAAGTATATAAACTTCGTATACTTACTAGTAAAAATCATTTTTACAAATAAAAGTTTAGTTTTATTTCAATTATAAAAACAATTGAATTAATTAAGTAAGTGATACTTAAAACGATGAACTAAAACATTGCCCTCCTTATCTAGGTCGCGTGTCGGTGCCGTTTCACAACAAACACTAAATCCCGCTTTTGGATTTCATTTTGCTAAGGTGAGTTTCATAGCCCCACTTTTACTTGATAAATTGTTTTATACATTTTGGGGTGAGAAATATGCAAAACATTTTATGGACCAAAACTATTACATGATTACTATTATGTGGTTTAGCCTAAGCCCTTATGTCCCTAGAGAATGCCCTTTTTCATGAACCGTCAATTCCTCATTGGGAAACGCGAATGTTATAAATAGATCTATTGAGGGTGACTCCTCCGTTCGGTTGGCCATGATTAGGCCAAGCGAAACGTATACCATGTCGGAATCAAGTGTTGAGGACAAAACACTTGCTATGGGCCCTATATTGTATGAAATCTTTTAGCATCTGAAACTGTCGTAGTATCGGTTGCATGAACTTAGAGCTAACGTAATAGACATTCATACATATATCATTATATTCGTTGTAATGATTATATGCCTTTGCTTATGGTCTAAGCTTACTATTTAATTTAAACCTATGAACTCACCGACTTTTAGTGACCCTTTTAGCATATTTTCTCGGTGTTTAAGATTTGTTCATGAAGGCAAGGCAAGAAGTGGATGTATGGTCGTAGTAGTATTAAAGAAGTGTTTTACACAAAATGATGTTTTACATTGGGACCACTAAATCTAATGGGATGTACCCATTTATTTAAATTATGTTGTAAGACAGCGTTTTAAAACTAGTTTATGAAATCAAACGGAGTATGTATTCCGTTCTTTATTACTTGTGTTATGATTCACCAATTCCGTAACGCTCCCGAATAACACGTATGCTTCCGCTAAACAAATTTGGGGGTGTTACAGTATTTGTTTCGTTGTTTAAGTTTTTAGATCTAAAAAGTTTTTAGATCTTGAATATTTTTATGATCTTGAAAAAAATTTGAGGTTGGTTTAAAAACATGTTTGGTTTTCGTTGATTATCTAAAAACCTTTTAGATCTAAAAACTTGAGATCTAACAAGTATAAAACTTGTTAGATCGTTGGTTGCATATAAAAATTTTAGAGAGATGTGATGATGTTTTGGTCGTATCTGTTTCGTTGTTTAAGTTTTTAGATCTAAAAAGTTTTTATATCTTGAATATTTTTTTGATCTTGAAAAAAATATGAGGTTGGTTTAAAATATTTATGTGGTGGTATCTAAAATTTTGTTAGATCTAAAAACTTGTTATATCTAAAAACTTGTTAGATTTAAAATATTTCTGTTGTGGTATCTGTGTTGGTGGTATCTGTTACGTTGTTTAAGTTTTTAGATCTAAAAAGTTTGGTTTCGTTGCTTATTAGACTTTGTGGTGATGTTTTGCAGGTGATACTCTAATGAGTCACCTGATTATTTGTTGTGGTGATGTTTCTGCTGAAACTTGTTTCATTACTGGATGGTAAAGTGAACAGTTTTATCTCACTTTGCAACTTTAAATGAACAAATAGGTTTTAAAAAAAAGGCAATGATGATTTTTAAAAAAAAAAAAAAAAAAAAAAAAATCTTAAGAGTTTTGGCATGGCAAATGTGAATGGACGGTAAAGTGCGCTTATATCTCATTTTGCAACATTCATATTTGCGACCAACATGATTGTTTATATCTCATAAGGAGCTAATAATCCGAGCCTTACTCTTGTGTGTCAAATGGTGAACTAGACATGGTTGTTTGTGGTGTTTGCTTGTTGTGGTGGACCACTTGTGTTGTCTCCTTTCTTGTTGGTCTTTGTTGGTGCTTTGTTGGTTGTTGCTACGCTTGCTTGGGAAGTGGATTATGGGATGCTTGCCTAGGTAGATTATCCCTTAGTTTTAGTTTGTGTTGTAGCTTTCTTGTTGGTTCTTGTTGGTGTTGTGGTGTTGTTGCTTTCTTATGGCATTATAAGCTGAAGCGCTCGTGACAGCGACCCCTTTGAGAATCTTAGTTGCTTTCTTGTGAACTTTTGCGCTTTGGAATCCTACTTACCACATTCATGTTGAAAACGTGTAACTTGTGAATATTGTTGAACATGTGAGGCTTCAGGTCCTGAATACTTGTGACTTGTGCAGTTAGACCTGTGTTGTAGCTTTGTGCAGTTTGAGACTTGTGAGACTTGTGCAGTTTGAGACTTGTGAGACTTGTGCAGTTTCGGACTTGTGACTTTGTGTAGTTCCTGTGAACTTGTGACTTTGTGCAGTTGTGACTTAAAATTTTCCGAGGCGATGATGATAACCGAAACCGAATGGACGGTAAAGTGAGATCAAATCTCACTTTGCAACCTTCGAGTTTGAGCCTTAAAATTTTCCGAGGCGATGATGATTTTTGAGCCTTAAAATTTTCCGAGGCGATGATGATAACCGAAACCGAATGGACGGTAAAGTGAGATAAAATCTCACTTTGCAACCTTCGAATCTGAGCCTCAAAATTTTTCCGACTACGTTTGTTTTTTAAGTTTTAAAATTGAATTTATAGCATAAAAAAAACTTGTAAAAAAAAAATAAAAATTGTAAAAAAATAAGTTGTAAAACACATGATACCTACTAGATAAAAATGTTAAATAAAAACACCAATTTGGGACTGAAAATGTCACATTTGGCTTTAATAATTAAACTTTGCAAACACCAAGCAGCACCCCACCACCCACCTTATAATATTTGGCACGGAAACCCATGCACCCCAATGATTGAGAACCTTAGAAAATGCAAACACCCTCTACATGGGGTGCTTGCATAGTAGGACCCAAACTAAATTGATAAAAAAAACATCATCCCTCCTACCATCCACCAAACCCCAAGGTTTTGCAAACAGAAAAGACTACATTTCCTATACTTGTCACCTATTAGCTCAACAACCACACCACTGAACCAAGAGATGACAAAATACCCCTCATCAGGATTGCTGCAAAACCAATCCTCCACTAATTAGACCCATTGTGATTATCTACATTTCCTTCGTAAAGTCCATTCTAATTCAACCTTGATGCATCTACATCCTCACACCAAAGAGAACTAGAATAAGACTAAAATCGACATCATCAACCACACAGTTATTCCAATTACAAAACACTCTCTAGTTCTTGATAAGGTTTTAAAAGGTACCATTTGAGGGGTCGTTTAAGTCCTTATTTGATCACTTTTGTATCCGTTATTGCTTAATATCGTTCCTTTTCACTTTTAGGTCTCGTGAAGGTAAAATCTTGGAATGGCACTTATTTGGACGAAAGGCGCGAATATATGAAGAAAATGGCCAAAGTCGAAATCGGACACTCACGATTCTTTGAAAGTATAAAGCGCGGCGTCGTCGGGTGATATTGCGACGCCGTCCTGCACTATTGTGACGGTCGAACTCAAAACTCGTGTTTTCAAGAGGCGGCGTCTAGTTGTGAAAGAGTAGCCGTATTACTCGGGACGGCCTAGATGCGATCGCACGACGTCCGGTCAAGAGGACGGCGTCACGGACATAAGGTGGCGCGTCGCAAGGTTAACGTGGCCAAGACGAAACCCTACGAGGCGGCGACACGACGGCGTCACTAAACATAAGGTGGCGCCGTCATAATTGTAATCTTATATATAGAATCCGAATTTTCGGCCTTTGGGTGGAGAGTCTTTGGAGTAAAACCTAAAACCGAACCTAAGGTGTCTTGTACAGATTTTAGGGTTTTAACCCTATCTTACACCAAGATAAGTCTTTGCTTCATTAATTCAATTATGTCTTTGATTATTTGTGTGTATGCTTGCATGTTCTCCATGTCCACTAATTTATTTGTGTGTTTGCTTAGGAAGTATGAAACTTAATTATTAAATATTGATTGGTTGTTTCTTATCTTAGTTGATTAATGATCTAGTAATGCGATAGGTCATTCGTTGTGTACTTAATGCTTGATTCATCTTTGTGAACCTTAGAGTATGATTACCGAGTGATTGTAGGCTAATCCATCCGAAGAGCGCCTTAGGTAGGAGTCTATAATCTCTAAGTGGATTTGTAGACAAGACCCTTTGGTAAGTTCAAAGAGTTAGGGAGAAACGCATACCCTACAACTTTAGAAACACAACGCAACTAGGAATAAGACGTGACACTCAACCATCAATAGGAGATAATTAAGGAGTAATACAAACTAAGTAAACACATCTTTAAACTATCATACGAGCACACATTAATTAGACATAGACTCCCACAACCTTAGTTTAGATAATTAGATAATAGTAGAGTAATCGGAGAAATACCAACCCCCAAATTCAATACCCGAGATTAGTACCTTTCCATTTTCATAAAATATAAAAAGATAAAAATAATCTTCTTCAACCTTAACCTTAGCGTAGTAACTCCCTACTAGCGCTCCTATTCCCCAGAGAACGATATCAATACCCGTGGCTTACCCTAATTACTACACTACAACGATTAGGTTCATCGCCTAGGTGTTATAAAACTTGCTCAAGAAAAGGAAGTTCCTTTGACCCGAACGACGCTGTAGCGTTATCGATTCATTGTGAAACCTTCTTTATGAAATAAGAGACATCTAGATAATATACTTCTAAAATTGAATTGGACCACCACCTTAGCACCAACCGTATTAGATAAATACCTCTTACTCATGGTATAAGGCCATCTGCCAAACACCCAATAAGAACAGAATAAGCAATACAATAAATGGGCATTTGATTCATAACATATTGATGTGTCGTTTAGTATAGGTAATTATTGTTATCAAGTTTTAATATTTATATTTAGCCGACTTAACCTATAACAAATACTAACGAGCAGTATACCCGATCTATGTAGCGTAGTTGGTAAGTAGAGTGTCGATCATTAAGAGTGGAATGTTAACAATTAAATATCTATCAGTATTTTAATCCTAAAGTTGGTCTAATTAAACCTAATCTAATGCAACTGGGGGTTTTCAGCCTGTGAGACTGGCACAATGTTTAGATTAAGTAAACACTGTAAAATAAAAGTGAAGACAACAAGACAAACACGTATACAGATAGAAAACAGATAGCAATAAGAGGTCAAGCCACTAGTAAGGAAGATATGCTCGCTAATCGTTTAGTAATATATGATGAGTACTAAATGGGTACTTTCTCTATGGCTGCTTATTATATAGTGTACTAAATTACCTAGATCTCTTGTAAAAGCCCTGTCACGACTAATTAGAAATTCGTGTTAATCTTTCCTTAATGATACTTAATTTAAACTATTTAACCCTTTCGGGCTTACATTAACTATGCAAACAATGTTAATGAAGTAATTGTGGGAGGCGGATGACGCAAACAAGCCATGATAAACTAGAAACCAAATAAAACATCAAATAATAATTAATGCAGGTAGTATGTTTAATGCGAATCTAATGAAAGAAAAAGCACACTAACCAAACGATAAAGATTACTACTACGATTAAGCGAATCTCCCTATGTAATTACGCACTTGCAAGGCCTTCTTGAGCTTCTGAATTCGTCCTTATGGTTGTGTCATGTGGTGCTTGGTCTTATGTTCTCCTGTGGTATATTATGTGTGTGTCGAATGAAAGAAGTTGACCTCTATTTATAGTTTCTGGAAACGACATCGATACGGCGTATCAGTTTACTCGATACGCCGTATCTAGGTAACTTCGCGTGGGGTCCAAGATTATTATATTCTGGAATATTCATACACCGTCATAGGATAAGGATCTTCAATGTACATACGGCGTATCTCTTTTTCGTAATCTTGGAATGTTTTGGTGAAGTCTTCAAGTTGATACGCCGCATCCTTTGGATGTCATGCGGCGTATCTGGAGTAGAATAAGACAAATCTTCCATGTTAACCAAGGTTTCATATACGGCGTAGGGGAGAAACATATACGGCGTATTATTCAAAGTCAGAAAATGGTCTTCTTATTTGTCTAAGTCTTTATGTACGGCGTATCTTTCTAGAATGATATGGTGTATCTACCTTAAGTTCAGTAGACTTTTCCAACTTGATCCATTTATCTCCAATTTGCGTAAAAAAATAGCTAACTTTCTCCAAATGCTTGTTTTCAACTGAGAAATACAAAAGTAAACGATTAAGTATCAATTCTCGCATACAGTAATATAAAACAAGCAATATTCATAGGATAAAGAAGGATGGGCTGGTTTTGTGTGTTTGTTTTGGTTTCGTGTTTGCTTATTAAATAAGATTTAAGATCATTTACATAATAAATTTTTCTTATATATCAAGGGATCAATCTCCTCCTTAATATTTATTTGATTTAATGGATAAAATTAATTCCAACAATTTAAAAAACCCATTTTTTTTCAAATATTAATATCTTTTTAACCATTAATCGTTAAGCGAAAAAAAAAATATATCATCACGACGAGCATTTAATTAACTTTTTATAGATAAGCATTTTGATATACTTTCTACAAAAAATTTTTTCTTCGTTTTTTTCACTTTTTTTTTTTAATTTTCTTTTTTACTTTTTTTTTTCTTCTGTTTTTTTGTTTTTTTTTCGTTATTTGAAATTTGCATGAAGAAATCATATATGATTAAACACTAATTTGAATATACTAATAAAATCATATGTGATATGTGTTAAATCACATATGATATGTAATATAATCACATGTGATATTGATTTTAAATCACATATGATTTTATTATATATCATATGTGATTTAACACTAATATCACATGTGATATTATTAGAATATTCAAATTAGTGTTTAATCACCTGTGATTTCTCATGCAAGTTTCAACAACGAAATAAAAACGAAAAAAAGATGAAAAAACGTGAAAAAATGAAGATTTTTTTTGTCGAAAGTATATCAAAGTGTCCGTCTATAAAAAGATAATTAAATGCTCGTCGCGATGGTGTAATTATTTTCGATCAACGATTAACGATTTAAGATATATTTAAATTACAAAAAGTAAGTGATATATTAAAATGCTTTTAATCTCACTATTGATTTTCTTTTTAGATGAAAGTTGAGGATAAGTCTCTTAGTATATGAGAAAAGTTTAATATGTAAATAACCCTTCTTATTAAATAATCATTAGTTTTATAAGAGCACTCCAATCCATAACACCATAACACCAATAACACCGTCCACGCCGCTTACATCATTTTAACATTTAACATTAACATCCCCAAAACACTCCCATCCATAATATCCCAATAACACCATAACACCAATAATATTTTATATTTTCAATTTCAACCCTAAACTAAAACAAATATTTCATTTATTAAACTAAAACAAACATTTTATTAAAACTAAAACATATTACAATACGTGATTAAAAAAAAAAATACAAATACAAAAAAAAAACACACTTCAAATAAAACGTTACAACAAATTAAAGGAAATACGATCTACTGACGAGGTTTCAAGTTATATTTTGCGATGATTCGATCTTTTTCGTCATTGATCCACCGCACGACCATTGGATCTTGCCCGTCGATGGCGCCATCAAAACTTGATCTCTTCCAACCTTGTTAATGTGAGATATCTTTCTGCGCGCCCGACACGCCGCTTCGAGGCTTCTCGTTTGATACGAAACTCGCTTGCCATAGTTTCGTGAAATAAGTCGACGAGCTCGCTCCTCCAAAGGCTTGTTCCCCAAGACTTGTTGTAGTCTCGGATCGTGCTTTCTTGGTAGCACGCTTTTCCATGGGCCGTGGTTGTACATCATTACCAAACAAAGCCTCGTTTGTTTGGCTTGGGACTTCGCCGGTTAAATCAACCGGTTCGGCGTCTCCATTTCTTATAATGACGAAAACATCCCAGCGTCATCGAGACCAAACAAGGTGCTCCTGTTTTCCTCACGATACCATTGCTTTGCCCGTTCATCACATCCACCTCACTTTCACCGCTTCGTTGATCCCGCTGGCGCACGTACGTAACAAGAGTTGAACTTTGTGCATATCCTGCTCAACGTTGTCCATTTGCTTGACATCATGTCCTTGTGCGCCATTGAAAGTTGAGTCTATTGAACTTATTTCGACCCGATACCAAACGTATCTCTAGGTTGGCACTTTCCAACTTTTGGATCCTCCAAAAATTTATGTAACACCTTGCAAGTAATGCTTCCTCTCTGAATTCCAACGATTGGTAACGACAACCTCCTCATCGAATCAATTGGTTCGGGCTCGGGGTCTTGGATTTTTGGATTTTCGCCATACGACCTTTTCCTTTTTGGTGGAGATATGGGTGTCTCATCAACATCTTGTGTTTGGCCATGTTGTTGTGTGAATTGAAGGTTTTGAAAGTTGGAGTTTAAGGTGTTTGTTGGTTTTGTTGTTGCCAAAACAAGAATGTTTGTTGTTGTTTCCACATTTCTTGGCTTGAAAAGCCTAGTGGGTTAGGGTTTGAAGATGAACCCGTCGGGTTAGATGATGAACCCGGGTTTGAGGATTCCACCCATCATTGAGAAGATTGAAGAAAGTATCGCCGTTGCCTCCGACATTGTTTTTTTGCGCTTAATTGAAGTTGAAAGATTGAGAGTATGAAGTGTGAATAAAAATAGTGTTTTGATTGTGTATTTATAGTGGTAAAAAGGTTTTGAATATATATATATATATATATTTTTATCAATTCTAGCCGTTAGGGACTAAAAATGAATTTTTTAAAGTTAACGGCTAGTAGCCGTTAGAGGACTAAACCGAAAATTTTTGAATTTTTTATTTTTATTTTTTGGTTCGCTTAACGCTGCTACTGAAGCCAACGGCCGAGGACCGGCGTTAACTATCTTCGCCCATCGTTATAACGCCGATAATCGGCGTTAACGACCCTAACAGGCGTTAGCGGCGCTACGAATGGGAGTGCTCTAAGTGATTAAAAAATGTAAGAACGTGATCGTGAACAGAGGTCAAGAGATCTAAAGCATGAGGAAGATGATAGTTAATTTGGTCCATCTTCACTTGAGTCCTCCAAGTTTATAGTTTTACTCTTTGTTTTAACTATTTAGTTTTACTTTGAGAAGAAAATTTCATTTATATCTTTCAAAAACTTCAATATCACATCAATATCTTTGCAAAAATCAATACTACGTCAATTTCTTTTCAATATCTTTTTGAACATAAAAAACACTCATCTAAACCCTTGTATTTAATTTAATAATCGTATAATGATTATAATATGGGTTTGTCTAACGTGTCTTTAATAGCATGAGTTAAGACACTAAAAGACCAGGGGACCCACAGAATGATACAAAGATCCACATAAATTGTGCTTTTTTGTGAATCTCGTATCTTTTTCTCAGAAATCAGATTCTTTTTAGTGCTTAACTCGCTTTATTAGGGTATAAATTTAAAAAATCCTTATAATATATCAATAATTATTAAATTATATGAAAATTTTACCCCCATGATCTAATCAAAGAAAACCAAAGTCATTTTATTCAATCAGACATGACCTTCTTTGTCGTCGGGTGGTTGCCCACTTTTGCCTCTTTTCATCACTTGATTGCCCACTTTTATTTTTTTAGTTAATATTATAATAAAAAATTATTGGTAGTAATTTAATAATTAGTTTCAATCTCATCAATGCATTATTATACTCTTGCAAACACTTTATTTGATTACATAAGCTTCAAATTCTTTCTAATTGAATGATTGATATTTTGCATAATGTTTTAGATTGAATGATTGTTATTTTCCACATTACCGGTTTACATTTTTGACAAATTAATGATCAGTAATCAAATTCAGATAAAGAATAATCAAGCAACTTTTTATTGTAACACGTTTTGGGATTAACTTATTAGAACATAGAATCATCCCACGAAGAAGAAGATAAATTTGTATCTTATATGTCTTGAAATCTTTTTATCAGGGTATAAATGTAATAGAATTTTGTAATTGCTTATAATTAATAGTTTAGAATATTATAATCATTTCGTTATTCTTAAATTGAATATTTGGATATGCATGAGTGTTTTGATGTTTTGTAAGGATATTGATGTAATATTGAAGTTTTTAAAAAATAAAAATAAAAAATTCTCTATTTTAAGGTATGTGCAAAATTGTTGACATAGTTGACAATTTTAACCCTTTTTATAAAATGGTCAAATTTGATGTTACATAAGATCTTATGTTCTTATATTGTTAATATTAATTATTAAATGTTGAGAAGAGATCTTGTGAGAAGAAAATCTGAAACGAAAAGAATAAGAAAAATTTCAGTCACATATTTCAAATGAAGGAAAGAAGAAAAATAAAAATGCATTTATATTTGTAAGTGCATCTGAAATATACGATTGTGGTTTCTTCTCAACATTCTTATTTTTATTTTATTTCTCATTTGATTTTTACTCATTAAAGATCTTTAATAATATTATTATCAATTGTCATAAAACTTTATAAACTTTAACGTGTTGCATAGCTGCTTAACTGCTTTCTTCTATTTCGCCTCCCTTTTTTAGAACTTATAACATAGTGTTCAAATATTGCATTTACATAGACGATTTGAGTGTTTTTACATTATAAGTCTTTTTGAGTGTTTCATTTTTAATGTTTATGTCTTTAAAGTTACATTATTAGACATATAAGTTTACTTTTAGTTTTATTAATAGAATTTTAATTTTAGCAGAATGCGACTTGACGGCGTGAGCTCACCGTGACTCGCGTTTTCGAGTCATGTGCCGTTGTGACCAGTCGAAATGGTCTGAAAAACGCTACCGGACGGCGCAACATGCACATCATGACCAGAGGCGGAGACAGGAGGGGGCCAAGGGTGGGCACGTGCATGTATTTTAACTTCAACATTTTTTTTGGGGGGGTGGGGGCGAATTTATTTTGGAAGGGTCGAATCGGAGATTTGTTTGTAACCTCAACTAAATTACCCCTAAGACCTATAATATTTACACTATGTGCCACAAATTTTGGGGGGACCGGGGCCCTCCTCTGCCCCTACATAGTTCTGTCCATAGGCACGTGCTCCCTAACGAAAAGAATTGTAGTGTAAATTTTAAAAATTATCTGGATTTCTTTTGTAATTTACTCCTTTAACGAACCGATTTGTAGTATCATTTTTAAAAATTGTCAAAGTTTGCCCCCTCGATCACAACTTTCTTGCTCCGCCCCTGATCATGACTCCCGTTTTCCCGTCAAATGGTCCCCTTTTTTACTTTGTGAGTAAAGCTAGTAAAAGGGTGTTTAGAGAAGGGGTTTATGGCCGTTTAAAGTGTTTGGTTTTGAGTGAGTGTGTTGGAATAGTGTTGGAGATTAGAAGTGAGTTAGCTGTGCTTGTAGCTATCGTTGTAAAGTGGTTTGAAACATGGAAAAAAGGTGTATGGGGTCTTGAATTGATGGGAGATTAGTCTAGAAACATCGAGAAAGGTGGCACGTGTATGGTTTTTAGCTATTGGCAAGAGATGAGAAAGTTGTTAAATGTTGAGGTCGTTATAGTGGAAATGGCAATGAAATACTACGTAATCGTTTTTAGCATGTAAGCTTTAAAAGTAGCTTCAACTTTAAAAAAAAACTTTTTAATAGTCAAAAGGTACTTGAGCTTATGAAAATTTAAATTTAAATTTTACTCCGTAGTAAAATGTTTTGTTTTATTAAATAAATAAAAATAAAATAAAATAAAATATGTGGGGTTTAGAGGTACACGACGGCAATGTTATATATGAGAGGAGTGTTTTTGGTGTTGTGGTAGATTCTGATGTTATGAAAAAATGTGCTGACATGACAACATTTCTTCCCGCTGCACCAGCGGGACAGCTCGGTTATACCTAGTGCTCCAACTATTAATCATAATTTAATGGTCCCTTAAAACCATGACAATAACCGTTGATAATGGGATCACTATTTAAAAGTTGCTAGTATCTTTCGCAAGACAAAATACCTAGTGCTCCAACCTGGAAACCTTTTTACCCGAAAAAGAAATCCACTAATTATATCATCTCATCTCATATCCGTTAATTACAGTCTTTAGAACTAAAGTAACTACTACGTACCTACACTGAAACATTGCATGATAATGTCACAAGTTCACAACAATGGAAACTCTAAATATTCAGACAAAATCCCGAAAATAAAGTTTACTAAACTCTTTATCAATGGAGAGTTTGTAGATTCAGTTTCAGGTGTGTTATTCGTCATTTTTCGACATTTTCGGTTACTTGTTGAGTTTTGTTTTATAAGTTTTTGAAAAATGTGCTGATATAGGAAAAACGTTTGAGACGATTGATCCAAGAACAGAAGAAGTGATTGCAAATATTGCGGAAGGAGATAAAGAGGATGTTGATTTGGCTGTTAAGGCTGCTCGTGAGGCCTTCGATCATGGCCCTTGGCCTCGTATGTCCGGTTCTGTATGTATTTGAATACCCTTTTGTAGTTTAACGATATGGCTTTTAAGTTAGTTGAAATTTGAAAAAAACATATCATTTTGGTTAAACTGAACCATACATGTTAATAGTATGTTTTGGTAAAATATAGTTTTGAAACACGTATAAGCTAGTAAATAAATGATCCTAACACATTTTATTTATTTTAAATTTTTTACAATGTTATCTTAGTACAATCTCAATGTATACAATACAAATACTATACATCATACTTGTCCTGACGAAACTTGAATTCAGGTTTGAGAGTATCTCACACCATCACATGATCCAACTACGTTACAAGCTCTTTGGCGATCCTAACACGTACATCTAATTTGCATATTGACAGGACAGGGGGAGGATCATGATGAAATTCTTTCAATTAATCGAAGAAAACATTGAAGAATTAGCAGCCTTGGACACCCTTGATGCGGGCAAGTTGTTTGAGCTAGGGAGGGCTATTGAGATTCCTGGGGCATTAAACATACTTAGGTCTAAACGTTGTCATATTTATGTTGATGTGCTTTTTTACTTTTAAAAACCTATTAACTTACCACATAATTTATCTATCAGATATTATGCTGGTGCGGCTGATAAAATCCATGGAAAAACATTAAGATTGGCAAATCAGTTACAAGGGTACACGTTACAAGAACCTATAGGTGTCGTTGGGCATATTATCCCATGGAACTACCCTATCGGAATGTTTTTAATGAAAACCAGCCCGGCATTGGCTGCAGGGTGCACCATGTTGGTCAAGCCCGCTGAGCAATCACCACTTTCCGCCCTCTATTTGGCCCATTTAGTTAAACTGGTACATGCTGGATAATAAACTATATTTCTATTTTTTTACATATATGTTAATTATTGAGTGGAGCAGATTTATAATGGCTAATTGGCTATTAACCAGGCGGGTATTCCTGATGGGGTGATTAATGTTGTAACGGGATTTGGAGAGACAGCGGGAGCTGCGATTAGTTCTCATATGGATATAGACTGTGTGAGTTTCACGGGGTCAACTGAAGTAGGACGAGTTGTAATGCAAGCAGCGGCCACAAGTAATTTGAAAGCAGTGTCTCTCGAGCTTGGTGGCAAAGCCCCTCTAATAGTCTTTGATGATGTGGATGTTGATTCAACCGTTAATATTGCTCTTTTGGGCAGTTTCACTAACAAGGTATATACATTTTTGGTGGTAAAATGGGCAGGTTTGGTAAAGAGTCACACCATGTTTGGATAAAGCTTTTTAATGTTTTTGGCGTTGATAAACCCATAGTTTATTCAACAGATATCTATCATTTTCAGGGTGAATATTGCGTGTGTAGCTCGAGGATACTCGTCCAGGAAGGAATATACGATGAATTTGTGACTAAGTTTGCGTTGTATGCGAAAGGGATGATCGTTGGTGATCCTTTGATCCTTCTACTAATCAAGGACCTCAAGTAATAAAAACTTCGACCATCCATGAATTAATTTTGGAAAAAA
Organism: Chrysanthemum lavandulifolium; assembly: GCA_022545495.1. Lineage (NCBI taxonomy): Eukaryota > Viridiplantae > Streptophyta > Magnoliopsida > Asterales > Asteraceae > Chrysanthemum > Chrysanthemum lavandulifolium. The sequence goes on along the minus strand of CM040238.1, from coordinate 302,857,986 downwards.
TGTGTTAGTTGTTACAATACTAATAACCAGTCATTTAATTTGTAGGTTGATAAGAAACAATATGAAAAAGTACTTTCATATATCGAACATGGAAAAAGACAAGGTGCGACATTGCTAACCGGAGGAAAGCCTTGTGGAGAAAAGGGATACTATATCGAGCCAACAATTTTCTCAGATGTCACGGTAATACCCTATATAAATTTGTTTATGTCACAATACATATATGTTGCATAAGTTTACTCTATTACTGTATGTATTAACAACTAACCCTGTCTATGTATTTGTATGTTTGTAGGACGATATGCTTATTGCAACGGATGAGATTTTTGGCCCTGTTATATCTGTCATTAAGTTTAAGTACGCACCTGTACATAAGTAGTAACAATCACAACACATTTCGTATACTAAAAGACCGCTACTGAATTTATTTGTTTATTTTACTAAATTTTGTAGGACAATTGAGGAGGCAATTGCGAGAGCTAATTCCACATGCTATGGTTTAGCAGCAGGGATAATGACCAAGGATTTGAACATAGCTAACACCGTCTCAAGATCAATTCGTGCTGGCATTGTTTGGATAAACTGTTATTTGGCGTTTGATGTGCGCTGCCCTTATGGAGGCTATAAAATGAGCGGGTTTGGAAGAGAACTCGGGATGGAAGGCTTATACAAGTATCTCCAAGTTAAATCCGTTGTCACTCCTCTTCATAATTCTCCATGGCTTTGAACGTATCAAACCAAAATTAGAACCAAACTTATTCGTCCTTCCGTTTGTGTGAGTTCGACTTCTTAAACTACGTACATATATAAATAACTAGACGGTTACTTGTACATAGCGGCGACGATCTATAATGGCGTTAATTTGTGTGTGCAATTTTGTGTGTGTATATGTGTGTGAAGTAAGTGAGAGTTAAGAAAGTTAGTGTTTGAATTGTAATCAAGTATTTAATAAATTGCATTGACTTTTATAAATAGCAATATTAATATTTTTTTATTTTTATTTTATATATATATATAGTATGATAAAATACTAGTTTAGTAGTTTATAACTTTTAATGGGCCAATTTCATAATTGAACTGTTAGGTAACGTAGCCCAGCAGCCCAGAATTTAATTCACAAAACGTTTAAAACAAACACAAACCAAAAAAAAAAAAAACATGCGTTCATCGTAAAATCCTTAAATTTTAAAACCCTAAACCAAAAATTTTGCGAAGTAAGAAAAATGTCAGATCATATACCTTTCGAAATCCAATCAGAAATCATGAAAAGCTTCCTGTCAAATCACTAATTCAATTCCGTTCCGTTTCAAAACAATGGAAGTCTCTTATCGACAGCCCGGAATTTATAAAAAACTACCACATCAATCTCACAAACCCTCAGCATCATCTACTTGTACTGTACAAGTTTCATACTGTCCGAAAATATACCTCGATTATCGATAACAATACTTTCCCCCAACAAAAGTTTCCTTTAACCGCCCCGCTGCCCCTTAGCTTATTAACAGACGCATTACCGCTTACTTCTGTTAACGGGTTGTTATGTTTTTACGGTATTTACAAGGACGTAGATTTGCATACTATTATGGCTGTTATTTGGAATCCCAGTATTAGGAAATCCATTGGTATTGTTATCCCTGAAGAGCATACTGTTATTGGTTTTGGGGTTTGTCCTGATACTAGTGACCCTAAGCTTGTTAAGATTAATGTTGTTGAAACACCTAGTATGTGGGTGGTTGAGGTTTTTACGTTAAGTACACGCTCTTGGAAAACTGTATATATGGGTGCGCCTTTTAAATCTTTTACAACGTGGGGAATGGTTCAGGCTTTTGTAGATGGGGTTATTTATTGGCCTGCTTCATATGATTTTGATGTGGATGGAGGATATGGGTCTAACTATATTATTTCATTTGATTTGAAGAGGGAGAAGTTTGGTGAAGTGTCTCTTCCGGAGAAATTAGTACATGCACATCTTGTAGTGACGAAGGTGAATGAGTCGCTTGGTTTGATCGAGTATTATGATGAGGGTGAAACGTCGGTTTGTGGTGTGTGGACGAGGAAAGATGGTGAGAATAAACCGTTTACTAAGATATATACCATAAAGGTTGAGGGTAAGTTGGTGTATCCTAGAGTATTGGGGTTTAGGAAGAATGGTGAAGTTGTATTGGAAATGGTGAATAAGAGGTTCGATGAGTCCGAAATTGAAGTTTATGAACCCTCATCGGGACATATCAATGGTGTTGGGATTTATGGAACGCGTTATGCGTATTCCGCAAGGTCTTACATGGAAACACTACTTTTGCTTGATCAATCAAATTCTATCATTTATTGACAACGATGAGATCAAGCTCTAGTTATCACATCAAGTCTTTATTATTCAGTTTAGTTTATGTTACTAGAAAGATAAATGTGTAAGTAGTTTCTAATTTTAATGACAACCGATGATGAATTTCATATAATTTGTGAACATTAAGCACAACTACGTTTTTGACAGTAAGATGTATTCAGATATTTGGATAGGTAAACTCTCGTTATGCATAAATTAAGCTGTAATGTACCATATATGTTTTCCAACTGTGCAGTCATGTTAGAGTTTGCGCTGTATAGCATGGACTACAAATAGCAACTAGTAAAGTAGACATTCTGTAAGTAGCAGTGTCAAACCAGCACTTGACAGGAACGATAATTGCCTTGTTATGCCAAGCAATCCACCGCCTTGTATTCCCAGCCTACATGTTTGTTCAATGCTGCTCTGTAGGCTCACTGGATTTCCACAGAAAGTATAGGCCAAACTTCTTACTTTGATGGTAGTTAAAGGCAAAAGGCGTGACTAAGTTGACCAGTCTCCCCCCATATTACAAAATCTTTATAAAGAGTATACTTGATATATAATCTGAGCAAAATTTGAACTTCCTATGTTAACAGTTAAGTGGATTTTAGTTATTCTACATTTATAGTTTTGGCCAGACAAGAAATAATTCTCCTAAAATGTATGCATATGACCCTTTTTGAAAAATTCTACATATCACGTATACTATAGCTGTCTTTTAAACGCGTGTGAAATAACGTGTGTGAAACAGCTTGTATGCTTTGGTTCACCTGTAATATGATGATGTTTTAGTATTAGAAATAAGCCGGATTATCTTGCTGGAATGGAGCTTATAACACATAACTTGAGTACTCTAAACACATTTAGACTCAATTGGAGGAAATGTCGAAAATGGAGACCCAAGTCTCTAAGTCAACGGAACGGAAATATATTGGTAAAGAAGTGGCAACAAAATTCAGCAACGTAACATAATATTTAGAGTATTCTAAGATGACTTAGCTTTAGCTGCTGCAGTGGATTTTCTTTGGTAATAGCATTTTAGATGTTATTCAAGCTCTTCGGGTGCGCTCTCTTCATGAAATGGTTTTGTTTGATTTTTTCTGTTATATAAGCAATCCTGTAATGCATTGTACACATCCAGTTTCACGTTTGTGCGAGTCAAGATCTTTTATTCTTTGCACTTTTATCAAGTGCTTCTACCCCAAGTGACGTCCACAAGCCAAGTCATAAACCTTGTTACTACCACTTGCTTTTGGGTCAGTGTGGTTGCACCAAATGTAAGTATGCGACAATGAACAGTCCCATCACTATATGGTTCAGCCGCAAAGTTGAGCGGGGTAAGTGGTAACTGTAAACTTATGACCCAATTAAGATCCACTCATCCAAGTGCAGATTACCATTATTGGATGTTTCTGTCGCCTGCAAAAATGCAGTTTCTATTGGTCTCTTGGTATTTGGCATGGGTTCCTGAGAATTTGGACAAGGATGAGATTATTTGTATTGTGGCGGGGAAAGCTTACTAAGCTTGAAGCCATGGAGGTTGTATTCTCTTTCTTCGCCTATTTCTTATTCATGTCTCATATTTTAAAAAGATATTTCAGCCATGGTTGTTGTATTCTCTTCCTTTGACTGTTTGCTTATTCGTGAATCATTCTTAAAAAAGCATTTTGAATTTAAAAGCTACTCTTACTTATAGTATTGGAATGCCCGGAGCCTTTCACAAAGGTTTATGGAATGTTCTAATTTTCGCTTTACAATCTGCTTATTGCATTCTCAATCGGTTGTATGCTATGCAGGTTAAGACCTCTTAGGAATGAAGTTATTGGGACCGACTTGGGTATGTGACTAATTCACAACTTACAGTTACGGAAGGAAATGCAGTAAATTAGCTACTAGCTACTCCTAATATTATGAGGTAAGCACTAGAATAGTGACGTAGAGTGACCTGTAACAAAAGCCAAATGAACCTTGTAGGATTTGGCTACTATCTGGCCATTATCACAAATTTTGTTTATCCTTTCTAAATGATCCTGATTTTTTATGCTTTTGGAACTTATACTTACTTCCAAAAGTCAAATTTACATTAAAAATCTGATGGCCACTGGTCTTCAGAGTTACATAAAATGTTTATGCATGTTGTATAGGTTAGAAATTTAATTTTTGAATATTCTAAATGGATATGTTCTAACCAACAACTATCATGTTCAATATTTTTAAATGAATATGGGTGTTTCGATTTAGAGGTGTCTAGGAAAAATGAATACCAGCTGTTCTGTGTTGCAATCTAAATTTTACTAATCTTAAATGAACATGAGTGTTTGGATTTACAGTTAAAAACACTTCAACCAGAATGGTGAAGGGTCTTCTGCATTTTGAAGGATTAAAATGTTAGGTATATATAATTTTTAGTGTCAAATGTGATTCGAGTATTTGAGTTTTGAGATTAGGAATCTGTACACCTATACAAGTGATGTCATGCTTATTAGAAGAGTATATTTGTAACAGGTATGGTTAAACTAGATATATGACCTGTCAGTATATAGATAAATAATAAGTATACATTAGAAGTCTATTCCTATCAACAAAAATGTGTCTTTATTTCAAGAGATAGAAAGTTTCCATTCACTGCAATGCCTACATTGATCATATTTCACTTCAGTTTTGTATTACCTGCTTCAATTTTTTAGTGTTAATAACCGTGTTAATTAGCTCATTAATTTAACTATTTTTTCCGATGGTGCAGAATGTGTAGAATTTTTAGTAACATAATGTCTGAACAAAAATTTTGAGTGTTAATAATCGTGTTAATTAGCTCATTAAGTTAACTCTTTTTTCTGATGGTGCAGAATGTGTAGACTTTTCAGTAACATAATGTTTTAACAAACAACCTATGAGTATCGTCAGCCATGTGGTCTTTTGGTATAACATACAAAATATACAAGTCTTAATTTTAGGGAATTTGAATAACCTCAAACATCAGTCACAAAAGTCGGCTTCTAGAAACCAACTGGGAAGAGACAGGCATACATCTAAGCATAATCTGATTGGCGAGGAAAAGATTGTTGTGTTACTAAAATCAAACTCGGAACAGACATAAATCAGATTAGAAGCGTTCCATTTCACATGTTTCCTGCCTATATTGATGATCCATTTGTAATCTTGATTCGATGTATACTTATTTCACGTTTCTTAAGCCTAGATTGAGGATGCATTAGTAATCTTAATTCTTTACCTAATTCAATATAATTTGAATTTATCTTATATTTCAGTACTAAAAAAGGTTTGTTGAACCACCTTTACATTCACCAAAGGAGTAATGAAGGCACAAGATGGCGGATTTTATTGCAGATGTTTTGAGGTTTTCAATCACACTAACAGCACTGATCTTGACTCAGCAACGAATAAACATCAGAAGGTTACGGTATGAACCTTTACCTGCTAGCAACACAAACACAAATAGAACTTATTTCATTTTACTTGATAGTTATCGGCCAATGTTGCTTGATAGGTGGGTTAGGTAACGGGTCGATACAGGTAGGTTATTTAAGCTTACGAACATGTTTTGGTCTAAGTTTTACATTCATGTATTAGAACACTCAGAATCACACACTGTATTTCCGCTGAAATACCTTAGGATTTATAATACAAGCCACAGTCATCTGTGCCTATTAAAAACCAATAGCGTCTGGATGCCAAAAACAGTGAAGCTTTGTTTATTTATTAAGGGAATGATGACAAATTTTCTGCATTTATGTATCTTCTAAGTGCAATTGGTGTTGTTTATAGAACAATGCGTTGGCTGTGTTGCTACATGATCCACTTACTTAATGATAAAAACCAGGTAGCCTAAATCTGTGAGAATAAAGAAATGGAAAGAGGGAATTTTTTCTACATTAACGTATGTGTAAGGTATGGATTGGAGTCATTGCCGACCTAATGTGATCCTCGATTAACATGTATTTATCGAGTCTTTGTATATGTCGATTGTTTATTTCAATACCAAATGAACTAATTTAGTTAATTGTCTGTTGGTTAATTGTCAGGTTCAAATAGGTGCATTGGCACTATATAAGGTTGAGAGGAAGTTACGTAAAGGTGGATTTCGTCAGGTGTTTTTACATCATTGTGTTTTTGGTGGAACTGATCGTATATTATGTCCTGCGACCAGGGAGGTAATTTTGTACCTACAAATGATGTTAGAAAGCTATGAGAGTATACTTATCTCTGAAACTGGATTTTGGCTAATAAGCAACCAATACTCTATATCGTCATAATTGATGAGTAGTTAGTGTTAGTAAGGTACTGTTTGATAAAAAGCTAACCAACAATGTTGAACTGTGTTTAATCCAACATAAGGATAGATGATAAAGAACAATGAAAACTATTATAACTAAAATGACCCACTGCATGTGAAACTATTATTTAGGAGTCAAATAATTAGTTTTGGATTATTAATATAGTAGTAGATGCAATAAAAGGTGGTTACGATTATGTGATTACTTAAGGGTCAATTTACGTGTTAATATAGGCATAATAAGAATTCGCTAAACAATCACTCAGTTGAATAGCTGATTATCTAATTATCAAAAGAGTTATCATATACAAACACTATCAACTGGAACGTGTTATCAACAGATTATCAGTATCTGATTAGCATATATCATTATATAAAATAACCACATCAATGTGATCAGAACTTTCAACAAACCATTTGGTATTGGTTATATAAGCATCTACTTATTGCATTTTTTCATTTTTTCATTTTTGTATGTTATTTTATGCATATTATGTAAGATGTGTTTCAGAATATTTACTTTTCCGTTATACTTTTCTGATCTTACAGCTATTGCATTTGAGACAAGTAACTTCAAATCGACCCAGCTGCACAACTTCAAAGGTGAAATGCAAGCAACATGTTGAAGCTAAAGACACTACCACCTTCATTATGATAAGATATGGCTAAACAATATAGTATGTGCATACATTATATTGCCATTATAATCTACTATTGTGACATGTAATTTACACTCTTTACACAATAATTAATGAAAAAAAATAGTATATATAACATCAACTTTCGAACTTATGTTCTCTGTTAAATACTTAGCGATGCTGTTTTACAAGATCTGATTGCTTACATTTGGATTCAATCCAGATGACCCAAAGAAATTTGGAAATAAAATTCACATGCTTTTACAAAGTTGATACCAATGGTCACTCTGGGTTGCGTTTCACTCAAATGGGTCAAAATCGTTAAAAAAAGCCAATTGTGCTACAAAAACAAACTTGCTAACAATTGCACCTACAACTGAATTATCACAAATGTTCTTGCATTCATAAAACAACCCCGCAGCAACGCGCGGGCAAACTTGCTTGTTCATATCTTACTCGTTAGTCGGTTCAATGAATCATAGGAGAAAAAAAATGCTATATACACAATTGAGCAAGCTAACATGCCTTTGCATAAGTCTGTCAAAAATACCGGTACCCGTGTAACCTGGCCGAACTCGTACGCGTATAAGCTAATTCGGGTCGGATTAAATGAGTTAAAAATCTAAATCGGGTTAACCCGAATCCTTATTAGGGTCGGGTTTCGGGCAAGATTATAAAGCTTATTTGAATAACCCGCATTAAGGATTTTTAATTTTTTTTCTTCATATATCTCTTTGGGTTTTTATAAAATTTTACTTATCTTTTTAATTTTATATTATACTTTGGCTTATTTGGGTTAATCCGTACCCGAATAACTTGAAACCGAATAATCCGCACCTTATTAGGTTCGGGTACTTTTAAGTTTTTTCTTCCCAAAAACCCGATTAACCCAACCCATATAAGGCTCTGTGTCCTAAGTTAGTTGTCTATTTTTTTCTTTTCGATTTATCTCAATTATATTTGTCCACTACTGAGTATATAATTCATTCAAGCTTACCATATTAACTTTACTTAAATTATTTGTGTAAAATATAAAGGAGCTGAAATTATTAGTTTTCTTTTATTATAATTTTTATAGATCAACAACTAAGGTGTCGTTTGTTTTTGGAGCTTTTACTCTTCATCTCGCAAATCGTATCGCAAAGCAGAGAGTACATTTAAATTCTTCATCCGCAACAAGACCGCCGTTTGTTTTTGTCTTTATTAAAGTCTTCTTTCATTTTTCTTTTTTTTTTTTTTTTTTTTTTTTTTTTTTTTTTCACTAGTATTTTTGCGCTATTAAAGTAACTTTTTCCCTTTTCTTTTCACTAGTTTTTACATTTTCGTCTGCTTTTTACATTTTCCTCCATTTTCTATGTTTTCGTCTGCTTTTTAATGTTTTGTCATTTTTACATTTTAGTCCATTTTTACGTTTTGTCCGGTTTTACGCCGCCTTTTTTATGCTTACATTTTTTTTACGCGCTTTTTTACATTTCATCCTTTTTCACGTTTTCTTCCTTTTTTTACGCCGTCCGTTTAATCTTCTTACGCCGTCTTTTTTAAGTTTTCGACCGTTTTACGCTTTACGTCTTTTTACGCCGCTTTTTACATTTTCGACCGCTTTTTACGCTCGCCATTTTTTTATGTTTCGTCATTTTCTTTCGCTTTCTTACATTATCTTACGTTTTGTTAGGTAAGATAAAATAACGACAAAAACTTATAAAATCATATGAAAATGGAGGAAAAGTAAAATAAACACATGACAATATAAAAACGGATTAAAACGTAAAAAACGAACAAAGCGTAAAAAGGGCAAAACGTAAAACGGACGAAACGTAAAAAGGACGAAAAGTAAAAAATTTGGCGAAACGTAAAGAAATGGACGAAAACGTAAGAAACCGACGAAACGTAAAAATGACCGAAACGAATGGGACGAAACGTAAAAACGGACGAAACGTAAAATATGATCGAAACGAAAAATAGATGAAAACGTAAAAAAGGTGAAAACGGACGAAAACGGTCAAAAACGTAAGAAAACGGATGAAACGTAAAAAAACGGACGAAAAAGTAAAAAAAGGATGAACACGTAAAAACAGACGAAAACATAAAAAAAACATATGAAAACATTAAAAAATGGACGAAAACATGAAAAACGAACATAAACGTAATAAAGCGGACTAAAACTTAAGAAAACAGGCGAAATTGTAAGAAAACGGACGAAAACGTAAAAAAAGAGACGAAAACATAAGAAAACGGACGAAAAATAAAAAAGCAGAAAACGTAAAAAGGGCAAAACGTAAAAAGAGGCGAAACGTAAAAACGGACGAAACGTAAAAACGGACTAAAATATAAGAAACGGACGAAAACGTAAAAAAAAACGAAAAAAAAAGCGGAAACGTAAAAACGGGCGAAACGTAAAAACGGACGAAACGTAAAAGACGGACGAAACGAAAAGAGATGTAAGATATTGAGAAAGAGATGTAGGGTTGTGAGAAGAGGTAGAAGTGGAAAGAAGAGATAAATTATGTCTGCATTGGTAGAAGATGAATAAGAGATTTTAATTCTTATGCCTTAAAAACAAACGGTCTTCAGGAATACGTCTGCATACCGCAGAAAAAAGAAAGAAGAAATTTTTGAAAAAAACAAATGCGCCTAACTATTGTATAAATAATCTTATCTAATTTTTTAGCAACACGAGTGTAATTTTAATATTTTATGGTGTGAATAGAATATAATTCTTTTTATATTTTTCATTAGACAAAATATGCTAGTATGTGTATCCTTTCGGCCACGACAAAAAAATGTTAACACTGGTATCAGGATCAAAAGGCAGATGGCATCTTTCACAAGACAAATGTCGACGACCATTATTAAAAGTTAGTCATTATAATCTAATAACTAGTTGTTGCTCACATACACTGAAGCACAACAAGAAGATAATGGCAAAGATTAATAACAATGGGAACTCCAAATATCTAGACAACATACCGAAAGTAAAGTTCACTAAGCTCTTCATCAATGGAGAGTTTGTCGATTCCATTTCAGGTAAGATTGTTTTTGTTAGTTGTGGACATGGACATGCCACATTTTTAAGCGTGACCTTCACGGAAATAAACTTAAGCAATCTAGATTACAATGTTATGCATATCAGCAATATGGTTACATTTATGAGGTGAGGCATAATCACGATAATCACGACTTGGGCTTGATATTTGGTTTTTTGTAAAGAAATAAAGAAGATTAAATCCAATGATAATTTCTTGACTTTATTCCTTATGTATAAAACTTTTTGTAAACTCGCTATATATGAAATATGATATAATTATATAAGTCTATAAATAAATATTTTGTGCTGCTTTAAGTCGCGTCTTAAGAAACGCCGTGGCTTTGACATGCCGAACTTTATTTTTTTATTTGTGCTCTCACGCCACACCTCACACTATTTTTAACATTGGTTGTGGAGCTTTGTTTTTTTATCTGTGTTTTTTTGTTGATGGAATAGGAAGAACGTTTGAGACGATTGATCCAAGAACTGAGGAAGTGACTGCGAAAATAGCGGAAGGAGACAAAGAGGACGTTGATTTGGCTGTTAAGGCTGCTCGTGAGGCCTTCGATCATGGCTCTTGGCCTCGTATGTCTGGCTCAGTAAGTACTTAAATTTGCTTTTCTAGTAGACAGGCTGGTTTTGACAAACATGTCAATTTTTTGGCTAAACCAAATTTTATGTACTTATCATGCAAAACAATTCTCAAGAATTTCTAGTTTTCAACTAATGCTCCTAAAGTCCTAATACTGAAAAATTTCTTGTCGGTCCAGATAGATTTTGGGCCCAGTCCATCAAAATGGCAGATCACAATTATCAGCCCAGATAGATGAAGCTATTTTGTGGGCTTGGTTCTAGATTAAATTATTAATCACTAAACTAGTGTTATAACATTTTTTATTTTTATACTAGTAGCTTTTAAAGCTTTATTTGTGTAACTAATGCATCAAAGACCATAAGAAAAAACCAGAGAAGTGAGATGATAATTTAGATAGATTTGAGATTTGTATACGTTAACTGAAGCGAAAATGTGACTAAAATGACTCGTTCTTAAGTAAAAGAATCGTAAGTTGACAAGTTTAATTCGTATATTAACAGGAAAGAGGAAGGATAATGATGAAATATGTGAATTTAGTCGAAGAACACATCGAAGAATTAGCAGCACTAGACGCCATTGATGCTGGAAAGGTGTTTGCATATGGGAAGGCCAGGGACATTCCTTTTGGAGCTAGCGTACTACGGTCTATACTCATATATAATTTCAAACAGTCACATTTATATTAATATATTTTTCACCTAGCGAAATGTTTAACGTACCATATAATTCATCAGATATTACGCGGGTGCAGCAGATAAAATCCATGGAAAAACATTAAGAATGGCGAACCAATTGCAAGGGCACACATTGCACGAACCTATTGGTGTCGTTGGACATATTATTCCATGGAACTTCCCTGTTGGGATGTTCTTTTTTAAAATAAGCCCGGCTTTGGCTGCAGGGTGCACCATGGTGGTCAAGCCAGCTGAGCAATCACCTCTTTCCGCTCTTTATTGTGCTCATTTAGCTAAGTTGGTACATTTTAAATTACATGATCCATTTTAAATATTTAAGTACATTTGATGTATAAATGCTATTAATCAGGCGGGGATTCCTGATGGAGTCATTAATGTTGTAACGGGGTTTGGACCGACAGCTGGAGCTGCCATCAGTTCTCATATGGATATTGATTGTGTGAGTTTCACTGGGTCGGGTGAAGTAGGACGAGTTGTAATGCAAGCTGCTGCCATGAGTAATTTGAAAGCAGTGTCACTTGAGCTTGGGGGCAAATCCCCTCCTAATCTTTGACGACGTTGATGTTGATTCAACTGTTAAACTCGCTCTTATGGGCAGTTTTGCTAACAAGGTGCATGAATTTAATTATGCTATTGCACTACAACATCAATATAAATTTGAAATAACTATATGAAATGCTTTATATGCACTTTAGGATGAGCATAACTCGAACGTATTCCTTCATAAGGAGCTGATTTTTGTATGAGTTACCTCAGATTTTGTTTGACAAAACTTGTCATTTCAGGGTGAATTCTGTGTGTGTAGCTCACGGATCTTTGTCCAAGAAGGAATATATGATGAATTTGTGACTAAGTTTGCGGAACACGCCAAAGGGATAACCGTTGGTGACCCCTTTGATCCTTCAACTCTTCAAGGACCTCAAGTAATCGAAATTTCACTAAACACAAGTAATTTGCAACAACTTGAGTCACTTGTTTCAATTCTAACAATAACAGTTTTTGTAGATTGATAAGGTACAATACGATAAAGTACTTTCCTATATTGAACATGGAAAAAGACAAGGTGCGACTTTGCTAACCGGAGGAAAGCCTTGTGGGGAGAAAGGATTCTATATCGAGCCAACAATCTTCGCAGATGTTACAGTAAGTTAACTTAAAGTCACGACACATATTGTGTAAAATTAAGTCATATTAACAACATATTTTTTATGCTTTTGGATGATTATTTCAGGATGATATGCTTATCGCAACAGATGAAATTTTTGGTCCTGTTATATCCGTCTTTAAGTTCAAGTAAGTTTGAATACAAAAATATGAGTAGTTAACAATTTAAGCTCATCATACCGAGTTACTAACGATTTATAAAAGTTTAGTACATAGTCACAAATAAAAGATCTACACAATAAAATGTAAGTCAAAAGTTACTTATTCAATGTAGGACAATTGAGGAGGCAATCACTAGAGCAAATTCAACACGTTATGGTTTAGCAGCAGGGATAGCGACCAAGGACTTAAACATAGCCAATACTGTTTCAAGGTCAATTCGTGCGGGTATTATTTGGATAAACTGTTATTTGGCATTTGACCCAAGCTGCCCTTACGGAGGCTACAAAATGAGCGGATTCGGAAGAGAATTCGGTATGGAAGGCTTATACAAGTATCTCCAAGTTAAAGCTGTTGTCACTCCTGTTCACAATTCTCCTTGGCTTTGAACTTAACATGAATTTGGTATTTGAATTAAATAAATGGTTAAGTGAAATATTTTGGGTCAAGCCAAAATTTGAGCCTAATGAGAATCATGTTATGATTCAAGGTATCCTTGGTTATCATAATATCATGCATTCTAATGATTACTTTTGAACCATGAATTTATAAGACTTTGAGAAAACAAGAATGAATACCAAATTCATTTATGTTTGAAAAGGATAAGAAAAAAGATATTCAAATTCTATAAACGTATTCAAATTCTATAAATTTCTTACTCCCTCCGTCCCATATTAACTGTCTACTTTGACTTTTTTTTTTTTTTTTTTTTTTTTTTTTTTTTTAAATTTAATCTTAAATATTTGTGTTTGTGTTATATATTAATTGATGCAAAATATATGAATGAATTATTTTTTAAATGTATTTTATTGGTATAATTTTATTAAATATTATATAAACAAAAATAGTCAAGGCGTCAAGCTAATAAGTGGATAAACGCTAATATATGGAAAAGTAGTAGATTTTTGTACTTGATGGTAGAAGTCAAACTAAGGTACATATAAGAGTAGATTTTTACTTGATGAAAGTCACATACTAACAATCCAATAGCTTATAAACTTCCCATTTAGCATGGAAAGTTTATCCACTGAATCTTAAGGTATATGTGTAAAGTTACTACTTACTAACTAATGATCACAGTTCTGAAGTAACGTTATTTGATGTTGTATTTTGTTTGTGCAAAGCATTATTTTTCCATGTCTAAAAACATATACGCAAACGCAATAGGTCAATTTCGGATGTTGGGACAATCCTAATGTATAGCCCGGTCCAGCCCAGATAGCTCGAAAGCCCAAACGTGGAAAAGGAAATAAATATTAAATTTGGACCCACTTTTGTTTCTACTAAAATTTACTGGAGATCGAGATTGAGCTTTTTGTAAAAATGGTTTTGTTTTTCCTATCATTTTTGCAAATATGATTTATTAACTTATAAATTAATTGAGATTATTTCAAGTTAGAATAAACATGATTGGTCATGTTTCGTTACATACAAAATTGTAAGGTTTACTGGAGACCCGATATTTCTTTTGTTTGTGAGAAAACATGACCAGTCATTTTATTTAAACTTGAGAATATGTCGATCCTTAACTTATTGTAAGGTTTTCCTTTGTATACTTTGGTTAGTTGCATTATCTGTGCACACTCAATCAAATGCCTTTCGTTCATATTTTGAGTTTTGAAGAATACTAGATCCAAGGTTATAAATAGTGCGAGGCGTGGCGTGGCGGTATGATCAAGCCTTACGCTTTTGCGGTCAAGGCGAAGCTTTTGCGTTTATAAGACGTGACATAAGGCGACACAAAATATAAAAATATTTATATATTTATATCATATTTCATATATATCGATTTTACAAAAATATATGGCATATAACGGCGTGACGACATGGCGTGACGGCATGACCAAACCTCACGCCTTTGCGAGGCCTTTGCAAGCCAGAACCATGACTAGATCCATATAAGTTTTATAAAATAAATCTACACTGCCATGATAACTATTGGTATTATCTCTCATCATTTTGACTTTTTTTCCTCATATTTGCATCCACAAATTGCATACACATCATTATATGAGTTTTCTTTTATAAACTTATGTAAATATAACATTCCTCTTGAGTTTTTCCCTTTTACATTGCACACTTGGACAATTTGTAGGCATCTTTTAATTATTATTGAGGCTATATATTATGTTTTCAACTTTAATAGTTTCATTTTTCCTACTCTTTATATTTAGACAAACGTGTTTGTAATTTCTTGTTTTCTGTTTTTGAGAAATGTATCATCTTTGATATAAAAGAGACCAAGTCAATTAGGAGGGGCTAAGACCAACCATAAATGATAAAACATAGCTGTCCAGCCCAATACTCCAAAAGAGCACGCCACATCTGTATTGTAGATTTGTAGCCATCTTTCACTATGACTCAACGGGTATGTTTGGTGCAGAGTGGTGTGAAGCTTTTTGTGACGGTCAACAATGTGCATTTTGATTTTTAGTGGTCGTTTGACAAAAAAGCGGTGACTATTTTTTAGGAATGTTAATGCTTGTTTAAGAAACTGTGACAGAAAAGCTACTTTCATGACTACCGGTCACAACTACCATTTGTTATGAAAATGTCTTGTTTGGATGGTTATACTCAACTTACATTGAATATATTAATTGAAGTTTTAGTATAAAATTAAGTAGTAAATATGAAATCATTGGTTGCTCTATTCTTTTTAATGTTGCTATTATTCATTAGGATGTAGTTAATTGTCATTAGCTATTAGCTTTATGCATGTATTTGTCTTCAAAGCTTTATTTTAATTAGTTATGTTCATTACTCTTTATAGAGCTTTTTAGCTATAAGTGACTCAGTGTTCAATGTTCGTGTTAGCTAGACTCAAATTATTTCTATTGGACTCGATATTTTCGAAAAACAAACTAATCAGAACTGAATTCGATTAATGGTTTTGGTTCTATCATGTAACCAAACTGAACTAATTAAGACCCTAACATATGTTTGTATACATTAATCCTTAACAAGTTTATGAAACAACCGTAAACTTACATGCTCAATTGGAGCTCGATTTTGTTTTAAATTATAATGACAAAGTTTTCCGATCGAGTGACAAAACTAACGCGAGAAAACTAGAAAAAACAGAAAACATAGCTGATACCTTCTCTCACTCTCTCCCTTTGTGCTTTTACGATTTTTCTCCCTATTTTCCTACAAAATGTTATGTGATCGAACGCATTAACATAATACCAACTTTGTCCCTTTTGCTAACTAAAGGTATGTTTGGTGCGGAGCCGTGAGCGCTGAGCAATGAGCATTTTGATTTTTAGTCGTCGTTTGGAAAAAGAGCGGTGAGTTGTGGCTATTTTTTAGAAGAGTTAATTCTTCAATACTTGTTTAAGAAGATGTGGCAAAAAAGCTATTCTTCACGGCTATTACTCACTGCTACGGGTACTTGTAACGGACACATCCTAAATATTACGTACAATAAAGGCCTATAAATAGTCCTTTGCAAAGTCTTAAGAAGTCATCATTCGAACCTTGAATAAAAATTTCATAAAAAACAAAAATGAGCTCAGGAGCTAATGGAAGTTCTAAGTCAGCAAGCCATAAAATCAAGTTCACCAAGCTTTTTATCAATGGCGAATTTGTTGATTCTATTTCAGGTTTATAATCAATTTCCTTTCACTTATATTATTTCTACACAAATTAACTCGTAAACATGTCAACTAACCACGAAGGTAGTCGAGGTGACAAGAGCTTGTGAAAATATATTAATATCACTAAAATGTAAAATGTGAAGGGTCTCAAGTTCGAATCACGCTTAGTTCAAACAAACCTGGTCAAGTAAATCTTCTGAACGGCGAAATGATTTACTAATATTTACCTTTGTTTGAGTAATCGGATTAGTTTAAAATGTTTTAGGTTTGTTCTAACGTGTTTGCATGACCTAAATTTGGGTTGGAATTACAGGAACCACATTCGACACGATTGATCCAGCGACAGAAGAAGTGTTAGCAACAGTTGCCGAAGGGAGAAAAGAAGACATTGATTTGGCCGTTAAGGCTGCCCGTGAAGCTTTCGACAATGGACCTTGGCCTCGCTTGTCTGGCGAGGTACATGATCTAAGAGCTTTATATATACCTTTACTAAATAAACATTAAATGTAAATAAGTTATATGAGTTCATATTGGCTTAGATAAGATTGTTTTCGTCTCAAATCTAGCAGCTGATGATGATGTTCAATTGCTAATTCCTGCGAAATTACTAACGGGGTTTCTGATTTTTTTTTCTGTCGTTATTTTGTACATACCATGAGTAGTTCCTACGTAAATAACATTATTACTCCTAACTCAATAAAATTTCCCAAAATCAGGCACGCCGAAAAATCATGTTAAAGTTTGCAGACTTGATCGATGAAAATGCTGACGAGTTAGCAACCTTAGAAGTAATCGATGGAGGAAAACTGTTTGGCCCAGTGAGGTACTTTGAAGTCCCGATTGCATCAGATACATTTCGTTACTTTGCGGGCGCAGCCGATAAAATCCGTGGAGCAACTCTTAAAATGTCAAGTAATATTCAAGCTTATACGCTACGTGAACCCATCGGAGTAGTTGGTCACATCATTCCTTGGAATGGTCCTGCCTACATGTTCGCTACAAAGGTTGCACCAGCTTTAGCTGCTGGCTGCACCATGGTCATCAAGCCTGCTGAACAAACTCCCCTTACTGTTCTGCTTTTCGCTCACCTGTCGAAGCTGGTAAGCTCATTGACTAACACCATTTGTAAATTGCATAAATCATCTCTCATTCTATTTATGTTATTAAGTACTAATTTGGTTTAAGTTTGAATCTAGGCTGGTGTTCCTGATGGTGTGATTAATGTGGTTAACGGGTTTGGAAAAACTGCTGGTGCTGCCGTTAGCTCGCATATGGACATTGATATGGTGATTATTTTTTTAAAAAGTAAACCGTGTATTCATAAGTTATGAGACCTATTTTAGTATTTTATGTTTAACAATGTGTGATCAAATCTAGGTTACTTTTACGGGATCCACAGAAGTTGGCCGCACCGTAATGCAAGCTGCAGCTCTAAGTAATCTGAAACCCGTGTCACTCGAACTTGGAGGAAAATCGCCTTTGATTGTTTTTGATGATGCAGATCTTGATAAGGCCGCAGAATTTGCTATTTTGGGAAATCTTACTAACAAAGTACAATTTGACCCTTGGTGATATTTATAATATAACATAACGCAAAACGACATATGATTTCACAAGTAACTATGTCAAAACTGCAAATATTTATATGAACCACAGATTAGTATTCTAACATGCTATACACACAGGGTGAGATGTGTGTGGCAGGGTCTCGTGTTTTTGTACAGGAAGGGATCCATGACGAATTCGTAAAAAAAGTGGAAGGAGCGGTGAAAGCATGGGCAACAGGGGACCCTTTTGATCTCACCACTCGTCATGGACCTCAGGTATACTAAAACGTGGGCAACAAGGGCCCCTTTTAATTTCAGACAAATATATGTACACAATTTTCATCCATTCCTTGTACAGAATAACAAACAACAATACGAGAAAGTACTTTCGTGCATCAACCATGGCAAAAAGGAAGGTGCAACTTTGGTAACCGGCGGTAAGCCCTTTGGAAAGAAAGGATACTACATTGAGCCTACTCTATTTACAAATGTTACGGTATGCTTTAAGTTATTTTCTCTATACTAGTGTCCTGTAAACCCGATATCAGAAAAATTATCAACATAAGTTGTTAATTAATTAATCTATTCAACTAATAGATTCTTGTTTGGTTTTATAGGATGATATGACCATAGCAAAGGAAGAAATATTCGGCCCTGTTATATCTGTTCTCAAGTTCAAGTATGTCTATTGGTTTCTCGTTCATTTCATCATTATATAGATCGGGTCAACAAACGCAACCTTTAGTGCAAAACTTACAATTTATGACTAGAGTGTGAATCGAGCGAGTCAGTCCCATTTTGAAGTTTTTGGCGAAATTAAGTAAGCTAGAGCATAGCACGGCTTTATTATATATGCAAGCCAAGCTTGACCTAGCATGTAAGGCTACAAACACATTCCTCGAAGAGTCTAAATGAGCCTGCATAAATAGTCAACTTTGTTTAGCCATATGCAATTTATACTCCTTTAAGAAGAAACCAACAAATACATCATAAACCAAAATTATCACCTACTATAGATTAAAGGTGTATTGTCCAAAGTTGTTGTATTAACAAGGTTAAGTACATATATAGATAGATAAAAATAGTCAGAAGTGATTGATAGACACACTTTTCTTGCAGAGTTTTGGATGAAAAAAAAATGCTATTTGAACCAATATAATTCTCTGTAAATTAATCGAAGTTGTAGATGGTTACACTTTTGTTGAATACAAATTGTGGACACTAAAGTTTAATGGAATAACTAACAACAGAAGATAAATTATACAGGACTGTTGAAGAAGTGATTAAAAGAGCAAATGCCACAAAATATGGACTCGCCTCAGGTGTTTTCACCAAAAATATTGATGTCGTGAACACAGTTTCAAGATCTATTCGAGCAGGTGCCGTTTGGGTCAACTGTTTTTTAGCACTCGACCGGGATGCACCTCATGGAGGGTATAAAATGAGTGGGTTTGGACGAGAACAAGGATTGGAGGCACTTGAACATTATCTTCAGATTAAGACAGTGGCTACACCCATATATGATTCCCCATGGCTCTAAACTTTCATTTTTGCTTGTTTATCAAATAAGAAGACTGCGGTCCATTTATCGAATATTTCGTTTGATGTATGAGTTTCAATGAATAAAGTGCAACTACTTGTGCATATTTGTTGCCAATGAAATGTATCTTTGTGATACGACCCTTACGGATAGTATCGAGATAAAGCACCACTTCAAGCGGGTGCGGGCTCCTTAAGAAGAAGATTGAAGAACTAGAATATTATTGACTGAAAACTTATATGATTGTATTGATTGCAATTGCTTAAATAGACGTGACGAAACCCTAGATACCCTAAACCCACAAACCGGGCTTGGGCCCAAACACTTATTCCTGTTAAACATAAACACAAATCCTAAAACGACCCAAATATAAAACACATGATAGATATCCTAGCCCATGACGAAGTTCCAAGCGTATCATTTCTCACTCCTTCAAAACAACCTTGCCTCAAGGTGTTGTCTCGGAAACACTCTTAATTCCGGGATCCCAAACTTGGATTTGTAGTTTTGTTCTTTGTGTTTCACCACTGTCAATGTACACCTTAAAAGGTTTCATATTTGTGATAGACAACTGCATGCGTTCGACCACTCCCGGCTGAACAACATTGGGCAGACTACCATTATCGATAAAGATATGGACCTTACCCGTTCCCAACGTACCCCATAATTGAAGCGAACGAGGGTTGCCGTGCCCGACTAAAGAATTAAAGATCGAGATATCTCCACTTTCCATGGCATCCTCCCACCTGCCTCCGTAGTCAACTCCCCGTCATCCTCCTTGTCGGCTATGAGCAATAAAAAAGGCGGCTTAGGGTTTTCCTGACGTGGGGAGACAAAACGAGCGGGTGTCGCCTTTAGGGACCGATGGTAGTAGCTGCCATATTTGGTGTCACGGTTGACCCCTGATCCTCCCAACGTGCTTCTGTTATGCGGGCTAAGGATAAGGCTTCTCCCAAAGTTGTAGGATTCGACCTCAACAATTCCGAAAGTTGTAGGTCCGTGAAGCGTGCTTCCATTGCACGGGCTAATGAAAAAGCTTCGCCTAAAGTTGTGGGGTTTGACCTTAAGAGTGCACATTGTAGAGCCGGTTTAAGTCAAGAGATATAAAACGATTTGTGTAAGTTTTCAGAGATCCCGTTACTCGATTTATAGGTATCTCAAACTCACTATGATATTCGGCCACCGTTCCCATTTGCAATAGCTTAGATAGTGCGTCCCGATCGCTGCTACCTGATGCCATGAACAATAACTCGTGAATAGGTGATCGATGAAGAGTACCAATGAATAGTACTGCGGATGAACAATACCGAATGAACAGTACACGCATAAAACAGTATCGGATGAACAATATTTTTATTTATTTATTTATTTATTTTTTATTTTTTAGTTGGAACCTTAATTTGGTAGCCCTCTCAACGAGGACTCTCAATAAAAGCACCAATTGATACGACCCTTGCGGATATTATCGAGATAAGGCACCACTTCAAGCGGGCACGGGCTCCTTAAGAAGAAGATTGGAGAACTAGAATATTATTGACTGAAAACTTATATGATTATCTTGATTGCAATTGCTTAAATAGACATGACGAAACCCTATATACCCTAAACCCACAAACCGGGCTTGGGCCCAAACACTTATTCCTGATAACATAAACACAAATCCTAAAACGACCCAAATATAAAACACATGATAGATATCCTAGCCCATGACGAAGTTCCAAGCGTATCACTTTGCCTTAGCAAATTGCAAAACCAATAACCTTTTTCAATTTCTATTTTAAATCAATTTTTAAAGGAGAATCGAAAAATAGTTGTCACCTTAAAGAGCTGGTATAGCTAGCCTAAGGATTACTGGAATGAAAATCAACTAAAATAATGGAATCACAATGATAATATAAAATCAACTAAAATTGGGATGTGGAGTGTGAAACTAGATAGTTGGGATGATCATTGTCCTTTGTGTAAGATCATTGTAGTGATAAAACAGTGTGGAAATATCAAAATGGGAGTATTAAGCCTTTCTCAGTAAGACAAGCTTGGTTTGATATGAGAGTCGATCAGCGGGCCTGTGATTAACTGGAGTAAAATAGTTTGGTTTTCTCAATGCCATCCTAGTGACCTAGTCATGCTTTTGTGTTATGGCTTGCTGTTCAAAGAAGGCTAATGACTCAGGACAAAATTCCGGTATGGAATCCTAATGGTAACTTGAATTGTATGTCCTGCAAACTATGCCCAAACTCCCGTAACCATTTATTCTTTCAATGTACGTGACTATAAAGTAGAGTATGGGTTGAGTTGAAAAAGAAAATTCATGTGGCCTGCCTGATGATTGGGATGGAATTATAGAGGAAATGCTAAAACTGAATTGTTTTAAAGCTATTTGGAGTATTGCTAGAAGATTGGTTCTGGCTGCAGCCTGTTTACTTCATATGGCAAGAGACGAATAGAAGATTGTTTACTAATGAGATGAGGAGTTGTGAGGTCTTATTGAAGGTTATAAATGAGGCAATCCGATTGAAACTTATGTTCAATACAAAACATCTCCCTGTCTCAACTTGCTGATGAACATTCTTTTTCCAGAGAAAACTATAGAATAACGAAAAATGTTTATCAACCATTTAAGGAAGTAAACCTAGATTAGCACACACTATTTATAGACTAACTAAATGTGTGCTCTTATGCAATAGGTAACACCTAAATAACCGCTGCTAGATTGTGAGTATTATGTTTAGTCAAGTAAGATATCGAATATATGATGAAAATATCATAACTCGAGGATTGAACGATATATAATCTAATTGTTAGAGAATGTTAGAAGCATAACATTTGTGAGAATGTATAAGAATAGGTGATGATATGTGAGAGATCTAACTTAGAAATATTTTTAGCCATCAAAAACAAAACATAAAGAGTAATAATAGGGTAATATACCCTTCAATTATGTTTCTTCACACGTTATTCTCAGTTATACAAGCTAAACATTTAGAGAAACCGATGATTACAAGTGATATTCTAAAGCGATTTAGATTACCAAACTAAATGAGGAAACAAGAATATGATGACCTAGAGGACGTTGAGGAAGAGGTGGAGGATGACGATGAGGATGAAGATGATGACGAGGACGAATATGACGAAGACGACGAGGATGATGACGAAAAAACAAGCAAGAGCAGAAAAAGCAAAGAACTGGGACTCTCATGTATGTTAAACACCGAGGTCGGGTCAGTGCTTGCAATGATCCGCAAAAGACCCGACCTCACTCCCCAATTTGGTTACCAAGACGATGCCTTGGATTCAACCTTACTCCAATCGTTAAAATCATTAAGATCGCTCATATTCAATCCACGACAATCATGGAAATCAATAGATCCATCTATCTACCTTGCACCATTTCTAGACGTGATATCATCCGATGATGTGCCGGCTGGTGCTACAGCGGTCGCCCTCTTATCAATTTTGAAAATTGTGAGACTTGATATGTTTGATAAGAAAACACCCGGTGCTCGTGAAGCCATGTCTAATGTCGTCATGGCTGTCACCGGATGCCGCCTTGAAAAAACACACCCAGTTACTGAAGCCGCGGTTAAAATGAGGATTTTACTAGTTTTGGCTTCGGTGATGAGACATCCTGCGTCAGTATTGCTCAATGATCACGCGATTTGCACTATTGTGAATACATGTTTTCAAGTGGTTCAGCAATCTCCTAACCAAGGTGACTTGTTGCAAAGGACCGCTAGACATACGATGCATGACTTAATACAGATTATATTCTTCCGGTTTCCTGATATCGAGGTCGGAGATTGGGAGAACTCTGATTCAGACACCGAAGATGCTAGTGAAGAAACAGGTTATGGAATCCGTTGTGCGGTTGATATATTCCATTTCCTTTGTTCGTTGTTAAACGTTGTGGGAATGGCTGAAACAGACGGGTCCCCGGCTTTAACATCTGACGAAGATGTTCAAGTTTTCACACTCATTTTAATAAACTCGGCACTAGAATTGAGCGGTGATAGCATCAGGAAACACTACAAGCTGTTACGAATGGTTAAAGATGATCTTTTCCATCATTTAATACATTATGGAACATCTTCCAGTCCTTTAGTTTTATCAATGATATGCAGCACGGTTTTAAACATTTATTACTTCCATCGTGACTCGATTCGGTTACAACTCGAGGCCTTTTTCTCATTCGTATTGTTCAAAGCCTTAAATCAAGGTTACTTGGTTCAGCTTCAAGAGCTAGCACTTGAAGGAATCATAAACTTTTGCAGACAACCGACGTTTTTAATCGAAATGTACATAAATTATGATTGTGATCCGTTGTTAAATAACGTTTTTGAAGAGATCGGGAAGAGTCTTTGTAAGCACTCGTTTCTATCAGGTAGTAACCCACCCGTAAGCTTACAACTCCAAGCTTTTGATGGACTTATGGTTTTAATACACAACATTGCTGATAATGTTGATAAACAGAATGACTCGAGCCCGACTGGGCCCTACCCCGTCGAGATTTCAAAATATAAACCCTTTTGGGAAGAGATTCCGATCCCGCAAACACATAGCGAGTTGGAGACATGGATTGATTCAATAAGGGCACGAAAGGCACAAAAGAGGAAAATGATGATCGCTGGGAGTCATTTTAATCGTGATGACAAAAAGGAACGGATTTTCTGAAAATATCGTATTTGATATCCGACCCACCCGACCCGAAAGGTCTAGCGATGTTCTTAAGATACACTCCTGGTCTCGACAAGACAAAAATTGGTGACTTTTTAGGTGATCCGAGTGAGTTTAATCTTAAAGTGCTTAAAGAATTCACTGATACATTCGAGTTAACAGGTTTGGTTCTCGACACTGCTTTAAGAACATATCTAGAGACGTTTCGACTCCCAGGTGAATCACAAAAAATTCAAAGAGTACTTGAAGCGTTCTCTGAACGCTTTTATGAACAACAATCATCTGAAATATTTGCAACCACAGATGCAGTTTTTGTATTATGTTACTCCGTGATTATGTTGAATACTGATCAACATAACCCGCAAGTAAAAAAGAAAATGACAGAAGATGAATTCATACGAAACAATCGAGCAGTCAATGCTGGTCAAGATCTCCCTCGAGAATACTTATCAGAACTCTTTAGTTCAATCGCGTCCAAACCCATCACGATATTCGGCCAACCAGGGTCAGTAATTGAAATGAATCCTAGCCGTTGGATGCAGCTCATAAACAGATCCGAATTAGTCCAACCATACATCACCTGTGATTTCGAACGTAGGATCGGTAGAGATATGTTTGCAGCTATCGCAGGTCCTACTGTATCGACTCTCTCTGCAGTTTTTGAACACACGGAGGACGAAGAAATGATTAACGAATGTATCGAGGGATTATTTGCAGTGGCCCGAATCTGTCAATATGGATTACAAGATAGTCTCGACGAGCTTTTATCCTCGTTTTGTAAATTCACAACTTTGTTAAATCCGTACGCTTCAGCTGAAGAAACTTTATTCTCATTTGGGCACGATTTAAAACCACGGATGGCTACATTAGCAGTATTTACTGTGGCTAATAACTTCAAGGATTCGATACGAGGCGGCTGGAGGAGTATTATTGACTGTTTATTAAAGCTAAAACGTCTTAAACTTTTACCTCAATCTATCGTTGATGTCGGGGGTTCAAACTCAAAACATAAACGGACAGAATCAGAGTCAGTGAATGATCAGACAGGACGAATTAATACTTCTAATCTAATGGCTGTAATATCACATTGTTTATCAATGGAAAACCTCGAAGAGAGTTTAAATTTAGGCATAACCGAATTCGAACAGAATTTGAAAGTTATTCAACAATGTAAAATCGGGAGCATCTTTAGCAAAAGTTCAACTTTACCGCTTGAGCCTTTGCTATATCTAGGGCGGTCCCTAATCTTCGCGGCTGCAGGAAAAGGACAAAAGTTTAATACTCCAACTGAAGAAGAAGAAACCGTTCAGTTTTGTTGGGATTTAATTCAAGCAATGGCTTCATGTAACGTTCATCGTCTTGCATCATTTTGGCCTACTTATCATGAATATCTTATCAACGCGATTAAAAACCAACTTGTCTCCCCAAGTCCTTTTGCTGAAAAAGCGATGGTTGCATTGATCAGAATCTGTTTGAAACTTCTTGCATCGAAATCAAATGAAAAGTTTTCAGAAGAAGTTCTTTTCAAATCGATAAACGTAATGTGGCAATGCGATGGTAAAATACTTGACATCTGTAATGAGTTTATACTTAAATCAGTGACAAAGATTTTAAACAAGTATTCCACGAATTTATTATCACAGTTAGGGTGGAAAACGGTTCTTCATCTGTTATCGAACATGGGCCCCCATACAGAAACATATGAGCATCGAGTCGAAGCTCTTATAAACTTATTGGAACAAGGTACTGGAATTTTGGTCACTAATTACACATACTGTATCGATTGTGCATTTAGGTTTGTTGCTTTGAGAAATAGTCCAGTTGACAAGAACATGAGGATTATGGATTTACTGGCGGATTCAGTTAAATTGATAGTTGAGTGGCTAAAAAACGGATACTCAGATCCAGGAAGTAATGCAAGTATTAATAGTACTGCTACATCGACACTTGATGATGTGGGGCCCACGATGATATCGATGAATCTTTTTGTGAAGCTTGGTGAAGTGTTGAGGAAAACAAGTTTGGCAAGACGAGAAGAAGTACGAAACTATGCAGTTACATCCCTGCATAAAATCTTCATTAACGCGGAAGAACTTTATTTCACACCAACAAATATTATAAACTGTATTAATCTCGTGATATTTGCAATGGTTGACGATTTGCACGAAAAGATGTTGGAGTATTCAACAAGGGAGAATGCAGAGCGGGAGACGAGGAGTATGGAAGGGACATTAATGTTGTCTATGGAATTTTTGGTAGATGTTTATTTGCAGTTTTTGAAGTTGATTATTGAGAGCGTTAGCTTTAAGACGTTTTGGTTAGGGATATTGAGAAGAATGGATACTTGTATGAAAGTGGATCTTGGAGTGTATGGTGAATCGAAGATGAAAGAACTTGTGCCACGTTTGTTGACTAAGATGATCACGACAATGCAAGAGAAAGAATTGTTGGTTCCACAAGAAGGGGATGATTTGTGGGAGATTACTTATATTCAAATACAATGGATTGCTCCTTCGCTTAAAGATGAGCTTTTCCCTGATGCCACAGGCTGACACGGATTATTTTCTTACATAGAGGTATGATTTTTCAGGTCTTTCCAGAAACCAAAAGGGCATTTTGGTCAAAGAGTCTTGAAGTAAGTCCCGATGAAGGTCTAGATTAATGGCATAACAGAAGTGGAATCGATGTACATCACCAGAACGTGTAACTGTTGTTGTTTAAGGTTACGTGAACATGAGCGATCAAAATTCAGGGATAACTATTTACAGTGACAAAACGGTCTTATGAAAAAAGGATAACTATCTTACAGTGACACTTGCAAACAGACCTTATAATGATTTGATGATGGAATCCTATTATGCTTTGTTTCATAATCACATATGGTCTTATGGGGTCTAGATCAAGCAATAACCTCTATAATTATTGCGGGGTATAAAAAACAGTCCACAATGCAACTATCAAATCAAAACAGAAACATGACCAGTATACATATTTAGCAAGTTAGAAACCGCTATGATATGTATTTTTTCGCCGAATTTTTTATTTCGCCATTTAATGTATTTGAAAAACTATAACGACTAGAACATTGACCACTTTAAATTATTTAAAAAAATTTATATTCATAGCGCATATATGCGACAACGTCTTTTGAGTTACATAAATTAAATACAAAAGTATCGTTATTCCTAAGCAATTAGTCTTCCTATTCATGAAATTGTATTTTGTCATCATTGAACAGTGGCTATAAGTTTGTCTTGGGTACATTTAAATGCGGTATATTTGGGTTTTAATCATCAAAAAGGCAGGAAGATCGTACATATATAAATGATGAATGTTAACGTATCGTGATGAAGGTTAACCAACCTCCCTCTCATCATCAAACCATACTACTCGTACCAATTAATAGTTCTAGTACTACTACGTTATATAACGCTGTTTCATATAACTACGTAAGTCAAATATGAAAGTATCATCTAACTAAGCAAGTGTTATCACATCCGATACTATATCAGTGTTTTATATAACACTTACATAAAATCAATAGAAAGATATACAAAATCAAAAGCAGGATTTAACACCATTTTCCACAATTTCATTCTCTTTCTTACAATGTTCTTCAAGAACACGAATATTAGAAAAGAGGTTGATCCCACCACGTGACACATGATCCAGGTGCCCGAACCAACCTCCCCCTCATTATCAAACCATACAACTCGTACGATCAATGGCCTTTATCGCATGCCTATTCACCATTGATGCTTCATCCCAAATTATTAATTTAGCTTATCGTATAAGTTTAGTTGCCAACTTTGTTTCATGATATTGCAAAATGATTTTTTATCAACATTAAGCGGAATTTAAAATCATGAATGGGCAATCCTTCCACGGTTCCACCTGGCATATTATTAGCTGCAACACCAGAAGACGCAATGGAAAGAGCGACACAACCGCGGAAACGAACTTCAACCAACAAAGCATTGTACAAATATGTCTTTCCGGTTCCACCTGGACCATCAATTAAAAAAACCCCGAAATACTCATTATCCATATGTCTAATGATCTCATCATACGCAGCTTTTGGTCGTCATTCAAACAACGGCAAGCACGCAAATGTTCTTCATCAATAACAATCAAGTACTCGCCATTGTTTGAATGATGACTAGAGAGCTATGTAAGATGAGATCATTAGACATGTGGATAACGAGTATTCTGGGTCTTTTTCATTGATGGTATGGGTGGACCGAAAAGACATATTTGTACAATGCTTTGTTGGCTGAAGTTCGCTCCCGCGGTTGTGTCACTCTTGCCACTTCATCTTTTGGTGTTGCAGCTAATAATATGCCAGGTGGAAGGATTGCCTATTCACGATTTAAAATTCCCCTATAATTTTGATAAAAAATCATTTTGTAATCTCAAGAAACAATCTGAGACAACTAAACTTTAACAGGAAGCTAAATTAATAATTTGGGATTAGGCATTAATGGTGAAGAGGCATGCGATAGAAGCCCATGATCGTACAATGCAAGACATAATGGAGGATAAACGTGCGTTTGGAGGTAATGGTTATGGGAGGTGATTTCCTAAAAGTATTACCGGTTGTTAGACTTGGCACTAGGGCTCATATTGTAGATGCAAGCTTAAGGATATCTCCAATTTGGTCTTAAATTTAAAAAGATGTAGCTAACTATAAACATGAGGGCAAGGATAGATCCATGGTTTTCAGATTTTTTGTTGCAAGTTGGTGATGGTGTTGAACAAAAAAATAAGAGTACATATATTCGAATACAGATAACATGTGCATTCCCTACATTAGTAAGTTTACAGCAGACGATTCTGCGTCAAGGGATTCTCTAATTAATGCAATCTTTCAAGATTTTGAAAGAAAAGCACATAATTCGGATTATATAACATCTAGATCGATTTTATCAACAAAGAATGAAAATGATGACATGATTGATGATAAACTGATCGCGCGATTTTCAGGTGAATATGGATACAATGTCTATCCGCTTGAATTCTATTTCGGTTAGTGGTTTGCCTCAACATCATCTTCGACTCAAGAAAGGATGTCCTATAATATTATTATGAAATATTGATCCAGGAAACGGACTGTGTAATGGTAACAGAATGGTTTGTAGAGCCTTTGGCGATAATGCAATTGATGTTGTAATTACTGTTGGTAAACATGCCGGGAAAAGGGTCTTTTTGCCGAGAATTCCTCTAACACCTTCAGAAGATGAGCAATTTCCGTTAACAATTGCCAGTTCGACTAAGTTTTGCAATGACAATAGATACGTCTCAGGGACAAACAATCCAAATGTAGGTATATATCTGTTGGACCTTGTAATTGCATAAGTCTTGTATTATGTAAATAACGATAGACGAAGGACCAAAGCTGTTAAGTAGAAAGTGTATAACCGAAAGTTCGTTATTTCTAGGAAGTTAGTTATTTCTGAAAGGGTATGTCGTTTGGTTTATGTCTATTCAAACAGACATGATGGTTCACTCGCAACCTTTCATACCCTATATATAGTCATTTACATGTAACGTTTTTAGTAGTGTCTCAAATACAATGTAACCACTGTTATATTGATTAATCAATGAATCATCTTCTTGTTAATCTTGTGCATATATCGATCCTGGAAATATCAATTAGAAGACCTGTGAAAAAGTACAACAATATCTACCTGAATTTGTCTTTTCGCATGGTCAACTATACGTTGTTCTTTCAAGAGGGCTATCACAGGCAAACACTAAGATATTAGTAAACCCTGAAGAAAAAAAAATGATATGGATGGGGTGTACACTTCAAATGTTGTGTATCGTGAAGTTTTGAATAATGCAGGGCTTTCTTTTGCAAAACTAAATAGGTTTTCTTGTCACTGCGAAGGTTTTCTTGTCACTTCTTCTAGAGCTTTGAATGATTCGTATATATGACATGAACCATAAATCAATTATGAAAAAAACTGAAGAAAAAAACCAAAACAAAAAAAGAGTAAGAAAGGATTTTGGTGACTTGCCTCTCCCTAAGTAAGTGCAAATAGTTGTCAGTTAACAAATCCTTTCTAAAGTTCTTCCCGTAAGATTCAAGGCCAAGACTTAATAATATCCTTCGTGTGGCTTTGTAACCATCTTCTGCTTGTCGCTGCGAGGTTTCTTCTTTACCTGCGCATGGATTTGCGTCAAAGTGGACGATTTTTCAGCATGAAATAATTTTGCATTTTATATGATTTTTTGTTATTATACGAAACATCACGTGAATAAAATAATTTAAGAGATTATATGCATTAGGAACACTTTTCGTCTGACCATTACCTAGCTTTTTTGTATTACACATAGATGCTTAAATATGTTTCACACCTTCCCGAACATAATGTTTTTTAACAACAAATCTAATGTATATTAACTACCCGTACATAAATAACTGGATCAAATTGGCATATGCAAAATAATTGTAAACTAATAATCTCGCCATTGCTTCTAACTCGAAGGACCAAACTTGCTCATCAGAAACATTATAACCGAATAGCGGTTAATAGCAGTTACAACCGCCAAAAACGGTTATAGGGTAGTTATGATAGTTAGTTAATTAACCGCCATAAACGGTTAGAAAGCGGTTACCTCTGAACCGTTGCAATGGTTGGAGACATACCCTTTCGTTTAGTATAAATATACGTTGTAATGAATCATTACAAAAGTTAGACGATTAGTTATTCAAAGTTCTTATTATTATTGTTTGCACATTTCATATCGACTCACTCAAATCATACACGTTAGGGACCAACATTTGGTATCAGAGCATGTTTACATCTCATTACAATCACATATTCATCACCCAGAATTCTTGTTAACGAGGCAACATTTACCAGACCTTGTTAAACGAGACAGAATCAAACCAGATTCTTGTTAACGAGATACATACCAAACCAGAAAAACCTCAACCTAGAAAAAGGAAACCAAAACCAGAAAACAAGCGCTGGTCTTTTGGTTCAGGAAGAAGGAAACAGAAACTATTGTTTCTGGAAGAAGAATACTATGAAACTTTGTTTCGTGAAAAGGAAGACGTTACTTGGATAACTAGGACATAAGATAAGTAGTATCGACTTATCTTTGTGTCGAATTACAAACAAAAGGACACCCATTCCATTGTGGTGTCGGATTGTTATGAGCCATCAAAGCGCGACAGGAGAAGGATACCTTGTATAATACCGCATATACAAGAAGAGAAGACGAAACGTTGCTTGGAGATAGAAGAAAACACAACCGGTTAGAAAAACAATCAAGTATTGTTTTTGAAAGAAGAGACGCTAGCGATATAAGACTATTAACAAAAGGACACAACTTGATCACTTGTGGGTTTTTTGTTGGAAAAATACCGAAAGGTATTTTGGGTGAAGCACATTCGGTGTGGAACAAATAAAGAGAAAGTGTTGTGGAACGCGGCAAGCAAACGTAGAATATTACCATTCAAAGTGGTAAAGGAAAGAACAAGTAATTGACTTGTTTCTTTGGAAAAATACCAAAAGGTATTTTGCATATATTTGTGTTCGGAAAATAGCCAAGACCAAGAGTTCGAAGGCAAAATATTCATACATCGATACACAAAGAAAGAAGAGAGACAACGTGGTGAAAGAAAAGATAGACTGAAGGCAATTCGACAACATCAAAGGTGTACGCGAATTGGTTTAGTGAAAGTGGGAAAGAAAGAAAGTGGTTGGTATTATACTCTAGTACCGACACAAGTGGGAATACGACTGTGTTTTATACACAACAACGAGGTCACAAATTCAAAACTTTGAATTTCTCTTATACTTTAAATAGTATAGATCGTTATTTTACATTACTAGGAAATCCCGAGAACTATATATTGATCCCGTACTATTAGATTCCCGGAAAACTATTTCTGTTCCCGTTGTATTAAGAATACCTTACTTAGTTAGAATCCTCATAGAAAGTGAAGATCATAAACACCATCAATATGCCTGGTGACGATGCAAATGGCAGTAACACTGCACCAAAACCCGTAACCCCTATGACACAATATCAATGCCCAAAACTCAAAACCACAAACTACACAGTTTGGACTATACAAATTAAGGTGATACTAGAAGCACAAGGTTTATGGGAAGCAATAGAACCTAAGGCTGATACACAAGTAGATGTTGAGAAGGACAAGGCAACAACTGCCTTCCTATATCAAGCATTGACCGAAGATGTGATCTTACAAGTAGCAAGTTGCAAAACAACAAAACAATTATGGGATTCATTAAGGAAGAGACACGTTGGAGAAGAGAAAGTGCAACAAGCACGGTTACAATCATTGATGATTGGATTTCAGACCCTTCAAATGAAGGAGGATGAAACGGTGGATGCATTCTGACCAATCGAACGGCTATGCCACAAAGGCAAAAGAATTAGGAAAAGCATTGGATGAATCACTTTTAGTTAAAACTATTAGATTCCACACCCGATAGGTTCATTCAAATAGTAGCATCCATAGAGCAGACGAATGATCTCGATGTCATTCGTTAGATGAGATCATTGGAAAACTTAAGGCATTCGAGAGAGAATAAAACTCCGAAAGGGAGGACAAGTAGAAAGCCAAGATAACCTACTATTCGCACAAGGCGTAACACTCTAGAAATAAGAAACGATTTACCAAATATAGGGGTAGATCAAACAATTCACGAGGTAATTGGCAGAATAAGGGTAATAGAGATAACTCGAATGGAGGAAACTCACCTTACAATAAGAATAAAGGTGAGTGGGATAGAAAGAACTTGAAATGTTACAATTCGGAAACCGGACATTTCAAGAGAAATTGTAAAATCCACCAACAACTCGGGAACAATCAAACCTTATCTTAGAAGACGATGAACCATCATTACTAATGGCTACACACGAAAATCAAGAAATCTTGTTAAATGAAGAACAAGTACACCAGAAAATATGCTACAACAGATGCTAGCATATGGTATTTAGATAATGGTGCAAGTAACCATATGACGGGCACCAAAGGCCATTTAAGGATATTGTGAAAGCATCACCGGACGCGTTCGTTTGGAGATGGATCGTATGTAGAGATAAAGGGTAGAGGTTCAATACTATTAGGATGTAGAAACTTACAACATAAGATGATTTCGGATGTTTACTACATTCCAAACCTCAAGAGCAACATACTTAGTCTAGGACAACTTACTGAAATAGGTTGCAAGATCATCATGGATGGAAATTTACTGTCTTTGTATGATAAGAATAAGAAGTTGTTGATGAAAGTAGAACGATCTAAGAATCGACTTTACAATATTAGATTACATATAGTAGCACCTATATGTCTCTTAGCAAACGTAGATGACCAATCATGGTTATGGCATGCTAGATTAGGTCACCTGAACTTTGACGCAATAGACAAGATGACAAGGAAAGGTTTAGTGGATGGAATACCAAGAATAAATCATGCAGGACAAATCTGTGATGCATGTTTATTAGGAAAACACATCGTAACACCTTTTCCAAACCAAGCTAAATTCGGATCAAAGAACCCGTTGGACTTAGTATATGGAGATCTTTGTGGTCCCATAAGTCCAACCCACACACTGGAAAGAAGCTCATCTTCTTATTAGTAGATGATTGCACACGTTTCATGTGGGCTTACTTTCTAAACTCGAAGATCAAGCATTCAACACATTCAAGGAATTTAGGCAATAGATTGAATCAAAGTTGAAGTTGAAAATTAAGATGCTAAGAACTGATAGAGGAGGTGAATCTACATCGCATGAATTCACCAAATACTGTAAGGAAAATGGAATAGAGAGACAATTGACAGCACAATACTCACCGCAGCAGGATGGTGTAGTAGAGAGGAGAAATAGGACAGTGTTATCGACTACGAGGAGTATGATGAAAGCGATGAAGTTACCCTTAACTTTTTGGGCGGAAGCAGTCAGGCACGCCATTTACATACTCAACAGGGTACCTACGAAAGCCCTGGTAGATAAAACACCATATGAAGCCCTTTACAACAGAAAACAAAATCTAGAATACCTAAGAAAATTCGGATGCACAGCTTATGCTAAGGTAACGATACCACACTTGAAGAAGTTGGATGATAGAAGCATTCCAATGATTTACTTAGGAGTTGAAGAAGGATCAAAAGCATGTAGGCTATATGATCCAGTAGGAAAGAAGAAACATGTTAGTAGGGATGTGAAGTTTATGGAAACGAAACCGTGGGATTGGAACAATGAAGAGGATACAGACACAGAAGATACGTTTTGGACTAGCTTTGTAGTAGATGGAATTGACTATGCTAATCCTACACCAGTCAACATAGAAAACACTGATAACAAGTATCAAGAACAAGAACCTATACCAGATCCACCCTCACCAATCACACCACCATCATACACTTACAACCCTAACTCAGAAGATGAAGAAAGAGCCACTATTAGCTCATTAGAGAGCTCAGAACAGAGATATGATCATAGACCTATAAAAGGTTTAAAGAATATTATGGAAATCTACCAAACTGCACGTGAAGTAGAAGCACCAAGCTTATTCTTCACCGAAGAAGAACCCCGTAATTACAAGGAAGCATCAAAAGATGATAAGTGGATTGAGGCCATGGAAATTGAATTAGATTCAATTAACAAAAACAACACATGGACCCTCACCACATTGCCCGATAATCAGAAGGCAATAGGACTCAAGTGGGTTTATAAAACCAAAAGAGATGCACAAGCAGGGGCGGAGCCAGAAAATATTTTAAGGGGGGGCAAAAAAAAATTTACGTTATACCAAAAACAGAATGCAAAAAAGTAAGGGTGTCGTTGGTAAACATAAGCATGTCTAATTCAAATAATTAAACGCAATAATAGATGAGGTTTTATCTGAGAAGAGCAAGTCTTTAACTCAAATGTACATGGCATGATCAAGGTAAGGTATCACTATAACTGTCTCCGACCGTTCCGTGTAAAATATGTAACTAGTTAGGTTTGAACTCTTGACATCTTATAAAAGAATTTATAAAAGTATATCTACACAATAATTTAGCAAGTCTAATAATTCAATCATACTAGTATTGTATTATAATCTTTTCTTTTTTCTTTTCTTTCTTACCTTTCGCATTACTTGTCAATTGAATATAATTTTATAAACTCTCTTTAAATGTATCATTGCTCTTAAAAAAACTAAAAAGCATTTGAACAACAATATGACTTAAAGCACTTTACTTCAAATTGAATGCTATATCGTTGTGCCAATGACTATATTAAAATATATTGTTGATGGACAAACATATAAAATAAGTTTAAAACAAAAGAAATAATAAAGGACACCCATGTGATTCCACTAAAAGACAAATGAAACAAAACACGATTTACTCTTTCTTTTTGTATTGCGTGCATCATCTTCTGTTCTACAATGGCGTTTTGAGTTTATCTTTTTCAATATTTCAGAAAATAAAACCTGCATTTCAAAAAAAAGTCTGAAACTTGATTTTGACTTTCAAGTTAGAAAAGGTCAGACAATTTCAAAGGGGGCAAATTCAACAAATAACTCAAAACATCAAAAAAAATTGCACTACGAATTTTTGGGTTGGGGGGGCACTTGCCCACCTTGACCCCCCTGTGGCTCCGCCCATGTGCACAAGGTAGGATCATAAAGTATAAAGCAAGATTAGTAGCAAAAGGTTATGTACAAGAACAAGGAGTAGACTTCGATGAGGTGTTTGCACCAGTTGCTAGGATAGAGACAGTTCGATTAATATTAGCACTAGCAGCATATCATGGATGGCAAGTACACCACTTAGATGTAAAATCGGCATTTTACATGGAGAATTGAAGGAAGAAGTCTATGTTACACAACACGAAGGTTTCATTCAACAAGGAAACCTTGGAAAATTCTACAAGCTAACTAAAGCTTTGTATGGCTTAAGACAAGCACCTAGAGCTTGGGCGTGAAGCTTGACCAAACCTTGAAGTCATTAGACTTTAAGAAATGCAATCTCGAACAAGCGGTCTACACAAAGAGAAGCAAGACTTCTACACTTATCGTTGGAGTATATGTAGATGATTTGATAATCACGGCACTCAAAGAAGGAAGTAGACTTATTCAAATCCCGGATGGAAGATAAATTTGAAATGAGCGACTTAGGGTTGCTAGCATATTACCTTGGGATAGAAGTTACAGAGAGGAGGAGAGATTACGATCAAGCAAACAGGATACATTAACAAGATCTTAAAAGAGACAAGCATGACGGATAATAATGATACGAAGACACCTATGGATCCGGCACTAAGTTGGTCGGCGGAAGATGGAAACCCGGTTGACGAACTTATTACCAAGCCTAATTGGAAGTCTCGATACTTACTACATACAAGACCGGATCTTAGTTACTCGATTGGACTACTCGCAGATTTATGCAAGACCAAGGATCATCACCGAAGGCGATGAAACAAGTAATCCGATACATCAAAGGCACGAAGACCATGGAATAATATACAAGAAAGAAAGCGGCCGCAAGATTACGGGATACTGACGGTGGTTATGGAATCAATACGGATCAAGGAAAAGGAACCACTGGAATAGTATTTTACTTTGGAGAGTCACCTATCACTTGGTGTACTCGAAGCAACCGACAGAGCACTCTCATCATGTGAATCGAATTCATGGCGGCTCTCGCGGTAGACATGTCAAGCCTTATGGCTAAAACAATTACTCGGTGAATTAACTGGATTAGAAGAAAGAAGATAACGCTTAGAGTTGACAATATATCGCCTATACAACTCGTAAAGAACCCGCTTTTTCATGGAAGGAGCAAGCACATAGACATTCGCTATCATTTCATTCGTGAATGCGTAGAGAATGGTCATATCAAAGTAGAACATGTAAGTGGAGAACTACAAAGAGCAGACATCTTAACGAAAGCTTTACCAAGACTCAAGTTCGTGACTATGCGACAAATGCTCGGAGTTCAAGACTTAGGACGAAGCAACGATCTAGATTAAGGAGGAGATTGTAAACTAATAATCTCGCCATTGCTTCTAACTCGAAGGACCAAACTTGCTCATCAGAAACATTATAACCGACTAGCGGTTAATAGCAGTTACAACCGCCAAAAACGGTTATAGGGTAGTTATGATAGTTAGTTAATTAACCGCCATAAACGGTTAGAAAGCGGTTACCTCTGAACCGTTGCAATGGTTGGAGACGTACCCTTTCGTTTAGTATAAATATACGTTGTAATGAATCTTTACAAAAGTTAGACGATTAGTTATTCAAAGTTCTTATTATTATTGTTTGCACATTTCATATCGACTCACTCAAATCATACACGTTAGGGACCAACAATAATTTCTAGTAAAAGTACAAAAAGAAACAACATTATCACCTTAAAAGCTCCACCATTCAAGAGTGCAAAGAAAACACCATCGGAGAACGCATTAGAACCCTTCATACCAGTAACTAGTGATAACGTGACTCCAGTGCCAAACCTGCCACCATATTGTGATGATATGAATAATGATAAGAACTAAAACCATCATGTTGTGTTCCTTATGAACCAAAGATATATGGTATCATAGAACTTGTGAAAATGTATCTCGGGGGGAATGTCCGTGGTAAAGCCATAGTTTGGCATTTTATTATTTTTGGTGGTATTTATCTCACATTTATTCAAAAAAAAATGAATAGCAAAAAATAAAAAAATAAATACATAAATAATTGAGTAATTTACAATAGAAAAACTTCACACAAAGCTCTATTTCGTAAAATTAGAACGAAGATTACACACATGCACAAAGAATCAACATATATGGCAAACAAGATGAAGAGAAAATTGCATTCCACTAAAATGGCGAACATGAAATAAGGAGCTTACAATGTCTTAGCATCTGTTTTACTTCTTAGTCTTTTCATGAGACAAGTTATGCCTGCATTGGTCATTACAGCAAAATTGCGAGCCTGTACCAAGGTCCCTCCTGAAATTAGCCTGAGACAATGGCCACCTTGAAATAATAGTTTGTACATACATACAAAGAAATATTTTCATAAACATATATATAACTATATAAGCAAGCTCTTGCCAATTACCTTATAGGTAAATGTTCATTGAACCATAATCACCAAGCTAGTAATGGTTAATGAGACTAAATGGAAGCATAAAAGCATCAGCAACCAATATTTACCGACTACCAGATTGACATATTGTACATACATCGCTATTTTGTTATCGTGCCAAGCGTTTGGCATTATCTGTGGTCCTGATTATAAGATGAACAAAGTAGCAAAAATTATTTAAACTCTCTGAAGCTAGAACACAGTAATAAAAAAACATATATATAACTCTAATGAATATAATGCAACCTGTGGACTAACAGAGGCAGAAAACGCGGGCAAGACAAGGTTGGTAAGAACATTGAAACAGATACCGAACGCCAGGGACGGATCTAGTTATTAATAATGGGGGCAAGTGCCCCCATGGCTAGCCGAAAAAGTCGAGATTTTAGTGTAAATTTTTTAAATTTTGACCTTTTTTCGAAAGTGCCCCCCACCAAAAACTCAAATTGCCTCCACCCACATACTAAAACCCAACATTCAACATTTTAAAGCTTTATAAATCCTTCATTTCAAAGTAAAAAATAAAAATAAAAAATAACAAAATAAAAAAATAAAAATAAAAAATAAAAAATTTGCCCCCCGCATCCTCTTTTCCTGGTTCCGCCACTGCGAACGCGGCACCTTGGATAGCGTTTGTAGCGGCCACGAGGGCAGTCTCCACAGGTAAAGACTGTTTAGCCACCCATTTGTTGAACAAGTCTTCACATTCTTTGTATTTATTTACTGACATTGTCACCGGGTTCTCTTCCTTTTTCTTTAATTTTCTTTCCGTTCCACATGATTCAGTGAATCAATATATGACTAGGTTAGTTATCAGATTAATGTGAATCATATGGAATTATAAAGTAACCAATACTACATAAAAGGAGATTATCCTGTTGCAAGTAATCAAACCTAATTTGTTTAGTCTAACAATATTTATTTGCATATGCAACAATCTCCAAGTTAGGCCCATGGCCCATCTTAGTCCAGATCCAAGTAAGTCCGTGACGCCTTCTTGGTGGTGTTTGTTTTTTGAAAAATACATCTAGTTTATTAATCTGACTCATTCAGACACGCAAACATTTTGGTCATTAAGTACCTTTTTTTCACCTCGCTCAAAGGTTCAAACCTCTTAACCAACAAGATACGGATGGGTGTCTTACTACCACCATTTACTTGTATAAAAACATAAATTTTTAAAATTTTAAATCCACATATTTGCTATTATTAAAAAAAATGTTATATGTCCAATTTTATAATTGCACATTGAATTAAACATTAAAACGTAAAACATGCATGCTAATTTGTAAGTATAATATCTAAATTATCAATTTGTCACCTCAAATTAGTAACTACACATTTGCATATCTATCCCTACACAAATAAAGTTTAATCTAAATTGGTTAGAAGTTTTGCATCTTAGCTTATTATTTAATTATAGTTGTAATTACACATCTACTGGGTCAACTATTCAATCAAATGATATTGAGCATGTTTCCCATCTCTTCTCGAGAAACAAGTGGGCTATTTCTTTGCAAAATATATAATTGTTATCACAAAATTCATGGGCGGAAATTTCCAAAGGTCATTGTTTATATCTGAAGTCACTATTTTTCAAGTAGAAATTTAGGTGGGCAAACGACTATAATAATAAAATTGAAAAAAAAAAAAAAAAAAAACTCCTCTCTCGTATATGCCGTCAACAACCACCTCCGCCAACTAGTACCACCGTTTCTCCTTCTTTATTGTTACTGTATACCCATCGACTACCCTTACGTTTTATTTGTTAATACTTATGTTGCATTACGCGGATATCATGCTAGTTTTATAATAAAGCATATTAGATTTTTTTTTTCTACATACGTTTACATATGAACAATTTGTTAAATGTCGCTGCATGTGTGTGGATCTCACCATCAATTTGTAACAAAACATTATTAACCAACTTCTTTTAGTTGAACAATGTGTGCCGAACGTGAGTCTGTAATATTGCTGTCGATCAAATGGGCATTTGTTGCCGACATTCGGTCTTTCTATGGTTTAGGTAACGATATTAGTGAAAAACAAGAATGTGTTCCCCTTCAAACATGCAAAGAGACAAGAAAAGAATGTTTGAAAGTAAAAACTTGGGCAAGCCATTTTGCGTTGTAATTAAATAAACCACACTATCCACATTACTCCTCAAGGTCATATTTTGTGCACCCTTTCAATCGAACAATAACACCCTTTGCTAAAAAGAAAAGACATGCTTCTTTATAATTATGCAATTATGGGTCCGGGCTTTTAAGTGGGAAAAAAGCTAGTTGAGAGTAAATGGATAGTGTCGAAATCACAAGCTGATAGATTTTGTAGCGTAGTCTAATGATGTAAAACCCGTGAATTAGTCCGTCAAAAATTTGAAAACTATGATTAAAAAAAAAAAGAAAAAAAGTCGGTCTTTTTAAAACCAAATAAAAAAATAAGTTTTTAGATCTATAAGAGCAAATGGTATGTTAACGTTTGAAGGGACGTTAAGCCTTAACGTGGCAGCGTTAAGGTGCGTTAACCACACCGTTCGCTGCGTTAAGGCACCGTTAACGAGGGTTAACGCTGCGTTAACAATACATTCAAATAAAATAAAATAAAATAAAAAATCACAAACACCCCCTACAACGGCTAAAGTATCCGTTGC
Organism: Chrysanthemum lavandulifolium; assembly: GCA_022545495.1. Lineage (NCBI taxonomy): Eukaryota > Viridiplantae > Streptophyta > Magnoliopsida > Asterales > Asteraceae > Chrysanthemum > Chrysanthemum lavandulifolium. The sequence goes on along the minus strand of CM040238.1, from coordinate 302,816,962 downwards.
ATTTATAAAAAAAATCACTTTCACCCCTTTCCATTTAAACGGCTACTTTGTTAAAAAAAAATAAAAATAAAAAAAAATAAAAATAAAAAAAAATAAAATTTTCCCACCACTATAAATACTCAATTAACACATCATTTTTTTTCACACTTCCACAACTCAATCTAATCTATCTTATACTTCCATTTGCTAAAAAAATGTCGGGAGGCAACAACAACGATGATTCTTTCATCAATCTTCTCGGTGGGTGGAATTAAATACTTCAAACCCGGGTTCATCTTCAAACCCGGACGCGGGTTCATCATCACCAAACTTCTCTTTTCCTAACCCACTCGGCTTGTCGAGCCAAGAACTTTACCTACAACATCAACGATTCTATATTGGGAACAAAACCAACAAAACACACTAAATACCAATTTCTAAATCTACAATTCTCACAACATTCACAAACCGAAACACATGAGGTTCCCTAAACACCCACGTCTCCTCCAAAGCCCAAAAGTCGTGGTAAACGAAAGGTCAAAAAATCCAAAGACCCCGAACCAATCGATGAGGATGAAGAAACTCCCAACTTCGTCCCTACACGTTGGAAACCAAAAGAGGAAGAATTACTTGCCACTTGTTATGTAGCCGCTACGGAGGATTCGCTTCTTGGGTGTGCACAAGATCGCGATACGTTTTGGCAGAGAGTAAAAAATGAGTTCAATAGACTCAATTTTCAACCACGCAACAAGGATATGATACAAAGCAAGTGGAAAATATTGAACCGTGATTGCACAAAGTTCAACGCGTATTACAAACGTTCGCAACGGGAACAGAAAATTAGGGAAAGTGAGATGGATGTCCTCAAACGGGGGAAACAAATGTATCGTGACGAGAAAAAAATTGCGTCGTTTGCCAACGAGGAGGCTTGGGAGGTTATTGCATGGTCATAAGAAATGGGACGCGCTATCCGGTTGATTTAACCCACATTGTCTCAAGCCAAACAAACGAGGCTTTGTTTGGTCATGATGAACAACCACGTCTCATAGGCAAAAAGCGTGCTTCGAATAAAGCCAGATCCGAGAGCACGACAAGTACTGGGGGAGCGAGCACCAGAGGAACGAGCTCGCCAAGCCAATTCACTAATACTATGACAACCGAGTATCGTATCAAACGGGAAACCGCCCAAGCGGCGTATCGGGTGGCCCAAATAATAGATGAAACGATAACAAGGTTGGAAGAGATGAAATTTTTGATAATTAACACTAACGGCAAAGATCCAAACGTTGTGGCTTGGATCAATGAAGAAAATGACCGAATCATCAAAAAATATAACTTGCAACATCGTCACCAGATTTAATTGTATTTTCGTCATTTCTTTTATGTTGTAGTTTGCTTTGTGTTGTGTTTTTTTTATTTCGTTTTTTTTTGTTGTTGTTGTAACTTTTTTTTTCTTCATATTGTAATATGTTTAAGAATTTGTGATATGTTTTTAAATAAATGAGTTAAAGTGAGTTAAGGTTGAGTTATGATAAGAGGAGTTTTTTTGTTGAGTTAAGGTGAAAAGTTAAAACTGATGTGACGCTGACGTGACAATATGTTAAACCTTAACTTGTGTTAAGACACCCAACGCTCTAAGAGGTTACCAGTTTACCCTGATAGAATGATATCATTTTGAGAAGTGAGATATCACTCCTAAAAAAAAGAAAAAGGAAAAAGAAATAAATAAAAATTCTTGTTTACTTACACACATGAAAATGTGTTACTAAAGGTACAAATCCAGTCACTACAAGCCATAATTGTCGCTACAAGTAAAAAACTAGTCACAAAAATTTCCATAGGGTCTCTACACATACACAATTGTAAGTAATAATTGTTGGTAAGATATATATATGTAGTGACACTAAAAGAGTGTGGCTTATATTTTGGATCTTTCGGTACGCTTATTTCATAAAAGTGTCAATAAACTAGAATGCATATATGTGACTGTTCTTATTCTTATTGTTTGACTATCACATTTGTCACTAACTACACGTTCCTTTTCGGATTCGTTATCCTCGTAACATTTACATTGTGTTATTGAGTTAAAATTTGAGAGGAAAAAAAAGAAAATAAAATGTTTTTTTTTTTTTTTCGATTTTATTTTTAATAAAGGAAATGTAATTAGAAAAGAAAATGAGTGAAACTTTTCTAAAAAAACATCACCCTAATTTAATTTAGAAAGGAAAGGGGAAGAAAACATTAATTTATTTTGTTTAAAGACCAATTTGCCGCTCTTAAAAGTTTTGCAATAAAAACTAAAGAAAATACATGTAATTTGAATAAGTTATTTTCTTTTTCTTCTAACTCAATCACATGAGTTATAGTTACTATTATATTTATTTTCATTTATCTCAAGAACATATGAATCAAGTATAATTTTTTTATTTTTTTCATTTTTTTTCCTTTTCTATTCTTTCTCTTTTTCTTTGTTTTAAAACTTGATAACGCAGGGAAATAAAAGGGTAAAGATGGATTTCCCACTATGAAAGATATGTTTCAAATAATTACATCAATATCCGAAAATGGACTCATTATGCTATTTTTATTCGTAATATACATGTTAATTGTCACATGTGCAACTTTCACTACTTGCTTTCGCTTTCTGCTACATTATTTTGACTTTTGCAGCAACCAAAAGCCGATTAACAATGTCACTCAGATACGTGTTTGGGTCCACCAATGTTGGAAAAACGGCTTCGAGATTTATAGGAAGTTAATTTAGTTAGTAAGCAAATGCATTTGTTAAAGTATCAATCAAATATTTGTTCACGCCAAATTTTCAAAGAGGCTAGATGTTTTTCTTGACTTAATAGACTCCTTTTTTTATGTTGCAAAAGCTAGAAGATAGTGCGATAAAGAGTACATTTAAAATGACGAGAAAGGCTAAAAAGAGGTGTACATAGAAGACTCCCAAAGAAAGGTACAAAGTATAACTAAGTGGACTTGGGACTTAAACTGCTGATATGGTATTATTGTTCACTTTGGCAATATTGGACGTAGAGGCGAAGCTAGAAATCTATCATTCAGGGGCAAATTAAAGTACTCGTGGTTTGAACTAACCACGACCAACATGAGAACTTCTGATTGTGCATCGCTTCTCAAATTCCATATAATGGTCCCAAAAGACACCGTAACTTTCTACCATTGATGCACTTTCATAACCACATGGACTTAAATATCGATTGTGATACATTTAAGATGCATACTTATGGTATATATTTGGATATTTTACTCTAAATGCAATAAGTCTTCAATTCCTATAAATTGCAACTACTGTAAATATTAAATTCTTTTCCCATATACCCTATAGTAATCTGTTTGTCCCCGAAACTAAAAAGGTGTGCATTCATTTTTGAACGTAGCTGCATTGTTTTACCATTTTCTCCGGCGGGTCGTCATAAAGCATGGTGCAATACATACAGGATTCAGCCACATCAACATGTTTAGTGTAGCATATTAGCATGTCTCATTTTTACTATCAACATGTTAATTAGTTTTATACAGTTACAACTATATAGAATGTATCATGTAATCTATAAATATGTGATAAGTATTGATAATTTTATGCTTGTTTCTTACGTTCTTTGCACAATGCTACAATTTTATGCTTGTGGCGTCATATTTGTTTGGAGCAGGGCCATCTTTGAAGGTATGCAAGATGAGCGATCGCTCAGGGCCTCAAAATTTTTAGGGCCTCAAAATTTGTCCCCGTTAATAATTATATGCATGTGTAGACATATTTTTCACGAAGATAAAAGTATTTAGATGGGAAAATATCTTAAATGAATAATATGTTAGAACGTTTAGATAACTAATTGCATTATATCTTACAAACGATGACACTTTATATATAATATTGTTTAACGAAACGCTCGTTATATAATTTCGCATGTAAGCCTCAAAATTTAAATCGATTAAATGGGACGGCGGAAAAAACGAACATTCCGTTTGTTACATGAACATATTCGTCTTTATATTTTATTAATGATTTAAAAGCCACCCACGTAGAGAGAAAATTTGTGGTTGAGCGGCTTGAAAATCTTTGATTAAATCCATATCATAGTTGTAGCCACATGTATTTCCATTAACAATGGAAACCTCATAGAACCTGGAAGAACAACTTACTTGAGATTTTTCTCTTGCAATTTCTCAAAGAAAATTTGGTTTTGCATTCCTACAAGCTAAAGACACATGATCAATTAGCTTTTTATCTTCGTATTTTTTTTATTATTATTATTTAATTAACATACAAATCATTTCAAATACTCCAATGCATTTTCAATACAAATCATTTAAGAATTTGGTTTTGCATTTTCAATTTCTGAAAGAAAAATTGGTTTTGCTTTCCTACAAGAAAATTTGGTTTTGCATTCATACTTTGCCTATGAATTAATTAACATAGTTGATATCTTTTATAAGAACAATAAAGCGTTAAGTAAAAGAATTGTTGTATATGTGTTAGACGACCACATTAACAAAAGCCCAAGTCTAGACTAAACAAGGGCAATACATGACATAGTTGATCTTTTAGGATACGGGTTTCTTTTAGTTTTTGGCATTTTAGAAAAAAAAAAAACGGTCAAACTTATTTAATTAACATATTTCAAATACTCCAATGCATTTTCAATACAGGAAAAATACCATGTTGTGACATATAAGTAAAAGTGTCACTAAAATCAAATGTCACCAAAACAACTGTCACTAAGATAGCCATATGACACTTAATAAAATCTATAAATCTATAAATAAATTAGTAAAAGATAAAGTGGTATATATTCATCTCAAGTTTATTCTCCTATCTGTATAAATATACCAAGTGGAAGTACTCAGTTAAATAGGCACATTAAGTAGAAAGATATAACATTTTTATATGAAAAAAAGTCAAAAAATAACAATATTACAAAATAGATTGCTTGTAGGAGAGGACGTTCCCAAGCACCCGCAAAAACCACTCAAACAAAATAAAACTACTATCAAAACAGACTCTCCATTCTCATAAAATAAGACTTAAACATCAAAACTATTTCAACAGCAGGAACATTCAAACTTCAATCTTTCCAACAAGCCAGAACAGGAATTACTAAGAGATGTGAACTACATTTCCTTGGATTGAAAAGTAACAACCAAAGATTATATTTAACAGTCCATTCCGGACTCATTCAAATATATTATAACTATGTCACTTTCAACAAGGCTTCATTCACAATCAGTAGACATCTGGCATTAACCAAGCCCCAACCCTATACTTTCATTTTAAAAATAATGGGATTACATTTTCCAGAATATTTATCACAAACCTATAAGTCTTTTTCATGACATTCATCACCTTTTTCATATTTTTCCTTTCTCCATGTATTCACACCAATTGTAACAAAACTTTCATTTGAGGTCATTGCAGCGGAGAGGTAGTTCCATCTTTCATGACTCACCTCCCAATGCTCATTATCCAAACAGTCCCTTAACCTTTTTATTTTCCTTCTAGCATTCTGAAATCAACCCCTCATTCTTCTTATACATTAAGCACTTGAACTCATTGCTTCATTTTGAGACTCGTGAGCTCAATTTTAATGCTATCTTTTACTATCTAAATTAAAATTTCAGAAAGATATAAACATTACCTTTATAGTAAACTGTAATTACATCTTTTTTATTTGTCAGTTTTCACATTAAACATCAATGTCATAAACTTTTAGCAATAATCACTCTTTCGTTAGTAAAGTTAGGCATAATACATCCCTAAGGACTAACGCTTTAACTTTTTCTCCATTATCTACTAATAGTCAAACACGCGTCTTGATAAAAATTACCCTCAGACATTATTTTATGCATTTCATCTTCTTCTTCTCACCATCATCGTTACTCATCATCATCTTTTTCTCACTACTTTCACCACCATAAAATAATTAAATCACTGATCGGTAAATCAATTTCAACTACCATAAAATACATATACCGTAAAACATTTATACTTATCGCTATAAAATCACTCACACCAAAACTCATCATCATTTTCTTCTCATCACCTCTCCCACCACCATCCGACACATCTACTAACATCCTTCGGTTATGTGGTGGTCGGCTCTGTGACCACCACCATTCGCTTTCTCCACCTCTTAATACGGCCACCATATTAGTTTGGCGGAAGTAGAGGTGATGGATGTCACTACTACACAAACTGGTTTTTCCCACAAAAATTTTCCCACGGAAATGAAACTGTGTGAAATTTCATACCGGATACCCACAAATTACACACCAAATTGTTGACAAAATTTTGGTGGGAAATATGTCGTAAATTTCCCACGGATTTTCCACTCTTTACACACTAAATTGTTGACCAAGTTTTTGTGTGAAATCCGTCGCAAATTTCCCACGGATTTGTGACCACATTCACACTATTTGTGTTTATTAGACTTCCGTGGGAAACTGGTGGTATATTTCACACATATTAGCCACGGCCAAAAGTATGTGGCAAATTTTAGCTCCAATACTCACGGATTTCACACGGTCTTTATTTATAAAGTTACTATTTAACTGGTTTATGGGAAATCAATGGGTCACTAGCCACGTATTTCCCACAAAATGTTGTTTCTGTGTTTTTCGTGGGCAATATCTACACGACAAACCATTATATATGTGTGGACATGTACATGTATGTTCCATATGTATGTTTATGACCTTCATTGTATCTATACATGTTTTGTAGCTAGGTATATCGATGTGTATATGTGTGAACGTGTAACTATATCAAAAAAGTAAAAGAAAACGATTATGTCCGTGGGAAATATGTGTGTAATTTCCCGCAGATTACCTACCAATTTAATAAATCCGTGGGAAATACGTGTGTATATACCCACGAATTTCTCACAGAAAATATCGTTTTTGTATTTTTTTTTTTCTTCTTTCAACTTACACTATCCCACGTTACTTAGTATGTCTTCATATGTGTTTTCTATTTTCATATTATATGTGTTTGTCTATTATAGAACTATATATGTCAGCATCACAAGTTTATGTGTAGGTTTTAGTATAACATTTTTCTGTAACAAACCTATTGGGTTCAGTAAATACCCAAACCCCTTAATCTAGGATTTGAATAGAAAATAGCCCAAGTATTTAGACATTTAAACATCATCAGGTCACTGAGTGCATAGTCTCTCGGTGAGTCATCTTCGGATAATCGATGCAGGCGTGAAGAAGTCTCTCCACGGAAGGCGGAACTTAAAGGGTGAAGGCGGAGTCAAGAAGAAGATGATGGATTCGGTGGTGATGACAATAACTCATCAATCCTAAGACTCCTCTTCAACGATTTACACCAAGACAAACTGTAGACAAACATGAAGGCTATGAAGGCGAAGAATGAGCGGGATTAGGCAGGAAATGTTTACCCAGTTAAAACTAAGTCCCTATCTACTAAAGTCAAACATTTCCCTGAATGGCAAGCGGCTGAGCTAAAGTATTTCTGTAAAAAAAAAAAAGCAGCCTCGCCGCCTACTACAAATAGCAAAGTAAACAGTAATCGAATATATCAATATTCGTGATTACTGTGATCTCAGTTTTGTCTTCTAGGTTAAAGTTAAAACTATACACTTGTATAAATAGCATAAGAGAGTGAGTGAAAAGTTTTAAGCTTGTGAATTGTAAAAACACACACACACAAGCCAACTTTTCACTCCTCCAAATACAACTTTATCCTTGAGATAGCTCGATGGGTTCTAAGAGTTGTGCTCGGACTTAGCCTGAGCTTAGAGAGTCACCAAACTTTGTCATTTCAATCCCAAGTACTATTCCGCAAATACTTGGGTAATGTATTCTTTTGATTCATTTCTAATAAGAATATAAACGTTGATAATTACTTTGTGTGTTTTACTTATGTTAATTTCAGTCATTGTTCACTATTAACTTGTTTTATATTCTTAAACTGTTTTAAACAATAGTGAACGGGGAACAACAAAACCGTTGTATATGTGGATATCTACACTTATATGTTAGATACCCACGGATTTCTCACATAAGATCAAATTTGACTTAACAAATTCATAACTTTTAGTAAAGACATGCTATATATACGACATGAGTATAAATAAATATGATAAAAGTCATATTTGCTACTAGGGATGTCAAAAGGTCGATCCGACCAAGCGGTTAAGCTATTGGTCGGGTTACTGGTCAATAATTTTATTCAAATCAATTCGGGTCAACTTGACTAACCCGAGTTCTAAATAAGGTCGGGTTCGGTTATTGCTTTTAGTCTCAACCCAAATTGACATGAAACGACCAACGACACGACTAACACTTTTACAATGTAAACACATTGAATTAAACAATTTTTAATAGTTTTACTTATATTCGGGTTGACCCAAACCCGAATTGACTGAACCGGACTAACACGAGTTCTAAATAGGATCGGGTTCGGTATGTTTTAGCCTTAACCCGAATTGACCCGTACAATCTAAACACTTAGGGGTGTTCACCACTTTGGTTAGTTTGGTTAAAAAAAATTATGGGTAAAACCGAAAACTTAACCGAACCGAATTCAAGTTGGATTCAACCGAACCAACAACCAAATTTGAATTCGGTTTGGTTTTCGTTTTGACTCGTTAACCCGAATTACACAATTTTTTTCATTTAGTTTTACAGATTTTTTAGCACAAAAAGGATTTTCAAGCTAAAAAATGTTATATTAATATTAGGAAAACGTTTTAATTGTTTTTTTTATATAAATATATAAAAATTATTTATTTTTATGTGTATTCGGTTTTCATTTTGCCAAAACCATATTCAAATTGAAAACCGAATATTTAATTTGGTTCGTTTCGATTTTGAAAAATTATGTTTGATTTATTCGGTTCGTTTCGGTTTCGGTTTTCGATTACCATGGTTATTACACTATTTGAGAACACCTCTACAAGAAAGATCTAGGGGTGAGCGAAAAAACCGAAAACCGAAACCGAAACCGAACCGAACAAAAAATAACCGAACCGAACTAATAACCGAACCGAATTTTCTAAAACCGAACCGAACCGAACTACTAATTCGGTTCTCGGTTTGGATATGGGTTTGACAGTTTGAACCGAAAACCGAATTTATATCAATATTTTTTTTAATATATTTATATATATATATTTATATATTTTTATGTATATTTATATATAAATAAATACTTTCTCCTTCCCATATTGACTGTCCACTTTGAATTAATATGGGACGGAGGTAGTACTATTAAAAGCTTATCATAATATAATAAAACACTTTTTATGCTTGAAATATATTTTTTTGCTAAATATGTATGTAATTATTTTTTATTTTTTAAATAGTGAAACTCGGGTTATTCGGGTCAACCCAAGAACCGAACCGAATTAGAATTCAATCGAACCGAACCGAAAACCGAATTTGAATTTGGTTCGGTTCAATTATCGGGTTGACTTAAAATTTATTTTTAACCTAATTAACCAAACCAAACTAACCGAACAACCCGATAACCGAACCGATCAACACCTTTAGAAAGATCTATGACTCGGCCAACAAGTTTTTTTTGTATCCGGATTTTTTTTGACAAGCCCAAAATACCACTAGTAACCTAAAACCACTTGATAACCTAATATCATATCATCCCACATGACCACACATTCAACTATATCCCTTAGCCTCTTAGGCGGGGTGCGGTGATTTGTTGGCTCGTGCCAAACCTTTGGCGCGACGCTAAGCTTAGCGCAGGTTACCCTGTCGCCAAAGTCCCCGGCGCCAAACTTAATGCCCGGACTTTTGTGTTTTTTTTTTTTTTTTTTTTTTTTTTTGAAAACTAGCCGTTGAGTACTTGCAAATTGCCAAAATATAGCCGTTTTTTGAATTTGTACCCAAATTTTTATAAAACCTCCTTATTCTTCCATATTTTCACACACTCTTCAAACCTAATTCACACCTCAAAAACACTCATTTTCTTTCATTATGGATCCAAACCAACCCCTCGGCGGAAGCACTTTAGACAATTATGAAGATTTTTTAAAGACGATCGAGAGAGATATATTCGTTCGTATCAAGAGTATGAACAATATATGAATTTGTGTAATCAAGAAGCGGTGGATCAAGAACGAGTCCTAAAGGAGGCATATATACCACGTCAACGAGAAGCGGCGGAACGTCTAATCGACGACTATTTCGCGACGCGAGATTGGTCCTAAATATCCGTAAGAGAATTTTCGAAGAAGGTATCGTATGAGCTCTACACTTTTAAAAATAGTTAATGCTATTCTAAGTTATGATGCCCAGACCCTTCCCAAATACTTTCAATTTTTAGAGATGGTTATGATGCTACCGGTAGTAAAAGTATTGATCCTATTTTGAAGATCACATCGCTATACGGCAATTAGCGTCGACCTGCGCTTCGATGCGTTTGATGAGTACTTGCAAATTGCGAACGAACTCAACGACAATGTTTAATCGACTTTACAAAATGCATACATGTTTTATCGTTGAGAAGTATTTAAGGAAGCCCACTTTAGCGATATTGAAATGTTATATGAATTGCATAAACAAAAACATGGACTCCGGGAATGCTCGGGAGTATTGATTGTATGCATTGGGATTGGAAAAATTGCCCAAAAGCCTTAGCCCTCAATTCAAAAGTGGCCATAAATACCAACTATTATGTTAGAAGCGGTTGCGGATCAGCGGTTATGGATATGGCATGCTTATTTTGGGGTTCTGGTGCAAATAATGATCTAAATGTTTTATATGGTTCTCCGTTATTTGATGATGAACTTGCAGTCAGCTCCGGAATGCCCGTTTGAAGTAAATGGGCATATGTACAACAAAGGTTACTATCTAGCCGATGGCATTTATCCAACATGGTCCGTGTTTGTGAAAACGTTTTACATTGCAAGGTCCGAAAAAACGTTGAGGTTTAAAATAATTCAAGAAAGTTCTAGAAAGGATATCGAAAGAGCTTTGAGTCCTACAAGGTCGTTGGGGAATTATCGACAACCCATGCGTGCTTTCGAAATCAACGCTTTGACAAGGATCATGAATTGTCGTGTAATGTTGCATAACATGATATTGGAAGGCGAAGATTACGTAGTGAATTTAAGAGATGTGTTCGTTGATCCAACGCCGGACATTGCACGGAATGGACGAAAGATGTGATTTACATGTTCGAAACACAAAGAACTCGAGAGATAGCAAAATACACAACGATCTTGAGATGACCTTGTGGAACATGTTTGGAGAAATTATAACTAGTTTGTAATTTTATCTTTTAAGTTTTATGTTTTTTTATTGTAATGTTTTTTTAATGAATAAAGTAATTTTAGGATATATTGTTTTAAATTTAAAAAAAAAAAAAAAAAAAAAAAAAAATGAGTTTGGCACCGAAATTCTGGTGCCAACGGATACCCTAGAAATGTGGTGCCAAACACTTTCTGGTGCCAAACTCAAAAACTGCTGACGTGGCAGTTTGGCACGAGCTTGGCACGAGAGTTTGGCACCACTGTACCCAGTGCTCTTAAACATAAAACTTATCCAACTCTTTGTTTTTCTCTTACAGCCTCCACCACAAGAAAAACAAAAATCTTACAAACACAAACCTTTGCAAGGATTCGGTTAATCTCTTTTCCTTAACCAAATCCTTACAAACACAAAACCTTTTCATTTTCCAAAACCAAAAATCTCAACCGAATAAAAAACCAAAAACACCTCTATTTGTTTTTTTTGGGGTTTGATATTAGTCACGAACAAGGTAAGTTTTGGGTTTGTTTGTTTTTGTTACTCAACCTCTCGGTTTCTTGTTTTTATACCGATTCTAATATTTGAGGTAAATCTTTTAAGTTTTGGTTATTTTAGTTTATTCAAGGTTTTCTCAAGTGTTTGTGCTTATTCTTCTTCTTTTCATTGTAGATCTTGTAATATATATTAAGTTGGGCCACTCGAAACAACCTCAGCGAAGCGGATGTACAATCGACTAGAAGCAACTGGCGAAAAGAGTTTTCGGAATGAATGGCAAATAAACGGTTGTAGAAAAAAGATGGAAGATGAGATCTATAATGCAATAAAACAATTATTGTTGTTTATGTGGATTTTGAAATGATGTAGTAGTGTTTTTTTCCCAGATGTATAATGCATTAAATCATTTATTTGTTTTGTTGAATATTAATTTGGTATTTATTAGATTTTTCATATTGTATTGGTTTTTGAATTTTTGGTTGTTTGTTGTTAATTGCTTTGATGATTTTGGTTTTTAATATATTTCCAAAGATTAAAAAGAAAAAGAAATACCAATAAACCGTCAGAAAAAACAAATTATCAGATAAAATATTAAAATATTATTGAATTTTATTAATCTTTGATTAGGTTTCACACGAAATTTCCCACAAGAAATCCATGGGAAGATTTGTGGGAGAAAATAAATTGGTGGGAAATATTTGTCGAAAAACTGTGGTAAATCTGTTGCAAAATATACGTGGGAAATCTGTGGGTAATAAACTCACAGATTAAACACAACTATATTTGTGGGAAATCTGTGGGTAATAAACCCACAGACTACACACAACTATATTTGTGGGAAAAATAGTCAACACAGTGGGAAAATTTGTGGGAAAATATTTATCCACGGGGTTTTTACACACGGAACAATTCCGTGTGAAATCCGTGGAAAAAGGCCCTTTCCCACGGGATTTCCCACTGATTTTGCCGTGGGAAAAACCTGTTTGTGTAGTAGTGTGTGGTGGATGGGAGAGAATGGTGGTGGTATAGGTAGCGAATGGTGGTGGTCACAAATCCGGCCACCAAAAAATTTGTGATGATTGGGAGTGATTTTATGGTGGTAATTATAGGTATTTTGTGTGGGTTTAGATATTTTATGTTAGTTGTAAGTGATTTTATGGTTAGTCGTTTAGGTAGTGAGAAGAAAATGATGATGGGTAGTGGATGTGATGAGAAGAAGAAAATACAACAACAACAACAACAACAACAATGATGCCTAATCCGCGTAAGCAATGTATGGGGAGGTAGAATGTAGCAGATCATACTCATACCCTTGGGTAGACCCGAGGGCAAGGAGACTACTTCCTGAAAGACTTCCAGCAATGAGAAAAAGAAAATGAAATGAATAAAAGTGTGTTTGAGAGTGATTTTATCAAGGTGTGTGTTTGACTTTTGTAGATAACGAATATAACTGAGAAAAATAACATCGTAAGTTCTTAGGGATTTATTGTGTTTAACTTTTAATAACTAAGAGATGCTTTATACCAAAAGTTTTTGAGAAAATGTTCAGTGTGAAAAGTGACAAACTACATGAATATATTTTGGAGTTTACTCTTACCTTTATGAAAAGCGTATATAATTGCAATCGCCAATCCATAAAGACATATTTATAGTGACAAAAATGTTTGGGTGTATGTTTTCTCTTCTTTTTGACAAAATATACTCATAAAAACATGTTTTTAAACTTCAAAATTCAATCTTTTACTCACACTTCTCTGAAAGAGTCACTATAAATCAGTTTAGTGACACTTTCTGCGTCACTAAATGTCAGTTTCTTTAAGAGTTAATTGCATTTTTGGTCCATGTGGTATGGCTAAATTGCAGGTTTGGTTCCTAAAACTTTGAAAGTGCAATAATAGTCCTCATTTTGAAGTTTGGATTGCATTTTTGGTCCCTAATCGGTGTGAAATGACCAAATTACCCTTATCTTCTCCGAATATAACAAAGGGTATTCTAGTCATTTCACTTTATCCAGGGACCAAATTTGCAATCCAAATTTCAAAATGAGGACTATCATTGCATTTTCAAAGTTTTAGGAAACAAACCTGCAATTTGACCTTACCACAGGGACCAAAAATCCAATTAACTCTTTTCTTTAATAACAATGATGATGTATTACTCTATTATCTTCGGGTGACATAATGTTAGACGTTGCAAGCACAATCAGGATAAAGGTATTGTTATGATGCTTAGTGGAAGTTGTTAGAAAAGTAATTTGACCTTTGAAAATATTACTCCGTATAATATACTACTTGTAATAAAATGGAAATTGCTAGAAGCCGGCAAATAGGAGACAAGCTCCAAATAATTCAGCTGTGTAACGTAGGGGCGAGCATATGGACCGTAGGCCGGACCGAATCGAGAAACTGGACCGGACCGGACCGAACCTATTTTGGTACGGTCTTCGGTCGACACTTTATTTCATGTTTGGTTTTCGGTCCGATCTGATCTTACGTACAACCGATCAATAATGCCTTCTCGAACTGGACCGGACCGAACACATTCGGTCCGATCCTCGATACGTGGTTTTGGGCTAAAACGGTCTCGGTCCGATCCGATTTATATCGGTCCAGTCTGGTTTTGACCCGATGCTCACCGGCCCCTAATGTAACGTAGATAAAATACATTTAAAGATATAATGATAATGATAAATAAAAATAAATAAATAAATAAATAAATAAGCCATCTTCCTTCGCAACATACTATATTTTATAAATTTTCACTACTAGAAAAAATGCCATTAGCAACAACTATTTTAACAATGATAGAGAAATCGTTGCTAAATTATGCATTTAGCATCTAATTTTAGCAACAAAATTGTTAACAAAGTTATTATTTTTTTAGCAACAAAAAAATTAGTTGGTATTTTTAACAAATGACCATAAATATTTGTTGCTAATTTAGCAACGACTAAGCAATTTCGTTGCATTCTAAAATTAGCATTGGTCGAATTAGCAACTAGCATCAATTGATGCTAATTCGGCCGGTGCTAATTTGAGAATGCAACAAAATTTCTTAGTGGTTGCTAAATTAGCAACAAATATTTATGATCATTTGTAGAAGTACCAACTATTTTTTTTTGTTGCTAAAAAAATTGCAACCTTGTTAACAATGTTGTTGTTAAAATTAGATGTTAAATGAACAATTTAGCAACGATTTCTTTATTGTTGTTAAAATAATTATTGCTAATGTTATTTTTTCTAGTAGTGTTTTTGCTTGATTTTGAACTTACTTGGTAACCTTAACCTCCTCTTTTATATATAGTTCGACTAAATGACTTCGTAACTGAAACTTTCTTTCTTTCTAACCGTAGCTTAGGCCTTCGCCACTTCAAACGGCTCTTTTTTTTAATTAGAGAGATCGGAGTCTTACTTATTCAGGAGATGTTTTTTTTTCTTCTTCTTTTTTTGGTACGAATACTATGTTACAATGCTATGCACATTGCATAGGTTACGTTAAACATAAGGATCTTTTACTATTTTTATTAGGAAAAAAATGAGAAATTAGTTAGGTTATTCTGACATGAAGTCAAAAATAATTCGACTTAAACGACCGCACAATTAACTAATTTACATACACATAATAACAACGTATGTAAAAGAAATATATATTTTTTCGGTCTATAGGTAATAGAAATTAATACGGGATTGGGCACCTCAGCTTTATTTCTTGACCATTATAAATGTATAATGCATAGGTCACAAACGATCGACTCACAATAATTGAGGTTGTTGGAATAGTTACCACAAAACCAAAGCAAAAGGATGCCTATTTTAACACGATTAATTAAGACAACCAAGTACTGAGGAAGGTTTTATCTCACTTACATTTCAAATAAAGACAAGTATCCCACGTATGTTTTAACCAAGGGAGGTTTATATGAAAATCAGAAGGCAATCATGTTTCTTTTTCTTTTTAGCATTCTACTAAAGTTTCTCATTGTTTTTAAGTAGAACTTTTGAATTAATAATTTCATATATATATATTGTGAAAGTAAGGAACAAAAGTAAAGAGATGTAAAAGAAGAGATAATTATAATTGATTGATGATCTCAAATATGTTACAATTAAGAGGCAATAGAAAAATCCTAACTTGAAGTATTAATAAGAAAACCCTAATTTGTTAATAAAGATTAGGATAAATAGACATGAGCTCATTAACTTTTTACAATACTCTTTTTTGGATATTCATCACTTATTATACGCTATAAAACTGTCTCATTAAAAACCTTATCAAGAAAAACCAGTGAGATAAAAACTTGATGAAGGGAAAAAGAGTACAATGCGCATAACGCTCATCCTCAAATTAATGTATATCTTTCAAGCGTCGAAGGTCGATCTTCCGAACCAATTGCTCAAAAACTTTTGTTGGCAAAGATTTTGTGAATAAATCTTTCAAATTGTTACTTGATCAAATTTGGCAAACATCAATAACTCAATCTTTTTGTAGATCATATGTAAAGAAAATTTTCAGATAATATTCTTTGTTTTGTCTCCTTTGATATACCCTTCCTTGATTTGATCTATACACGTCACATTGTCTTCATGCAATAAGGTTGGATTTCCTTTTATATATTTGAGACCGCATTCTTCTTGGATGTGTTGAATCATTGATCTTAACCAAACGCACTCTTCACCGGTTTCATAAAGTGCAATAAGTTGAGCATGGTTTGATGATGTAGCAGTTAAAAGGATATGGACATCCATTCCATAATTATTTATAACACTTCCTTTTGGATGTCTATTTAAAAATTATGCCCCGCTAAAAACCTTACTAGATAAAACCCAGTGGGATCAAATTCTAGTGAAGGGAAAAGAGTACATAATTCCTTCATACGCTTAGGGATATTGCCTCGTTAAAAACCTTACCAGGAAAACCCAGTGAGGACAAAGCCATGATCAAGGGAAAAAGAGTGCAACACATATTTCCTACCCGTGATGATCACATCACTCCAACTTTTTCAATACTAACGTCATAAGTGTCTTGATATAATAAACATGTTTGATTCTCGCATGAACAAAGGTTCTCCACATGTTGTTAGGGGGTCATTCTCACATGTTTGATTCAATACTAACGTCATAAGTGTCTTGATATAATAAACATGTTTGATAAGGATTTAAAACATACATTTTTAGGGGGTCATTTAAGCCTTAAATCAACACATTTTATATTCGTTACTACTTAAAATCCTTCCTTTTAATATTTTAGGTCTTTTGGAAGCAAAATGCTGGAATGAAACATATTTTGACGAAAATGAGCGAAAACATGAAGAAAAAGGCAAAGTCAAGATCCAAGGCAGTTTTTCAAGCCTGACGGCGTCCGAACCAAAGGGCGACGCCGTCCCTAAGGAAGATATTTAATTAGAATACAAGTGACGGCTCAGGTGAAATTCTAGTTCTAAAGCATGACGACGTCACGCCTAAACTCTAGAAGGCGTCTCCCTTATTTTCTAAACCAGACGCCCAAGAACCATCTCAAGACGACGTCCTCCATGAAGACAGATGGCGTCACACTCAACAACTGACGTCGTCCCAACGATGACTTGGCCCAAACGAAACCCTAATGACGGCGACCTGACGGCGTCACTTGCAAAAGGTGGCGCTGTCGCGATTGTAAATCTATATATACAATTCGTTTTTTCTGCATTTAAGGAGGTAGCTAAATTACTATTGTGTTTGCTTAGATCTATGAAACCTAGTTGTTAATTATTGTTAGGTTGTCTCTTGTCTTGATTGGTAGACGCTAGAGTAAGGAAAATTGGCTTCTTCTTTAATTGTTACGAGCTTGAATGTCCTAAATAGCACAAAGCTTGAGAGTGCACTTGATCCATCGTTGTGTTTATTGCGTGAGTTGTAGCTTTATGATAATAGAGTATTCAGGGGAGATACTACGGTACTTGGCGATCTCGGGTAGTCTAGAGGAGAGTTACAATTCATAGAACTAGGGAATTAGGCACCCCCCCCCTATGACCAAACGGAATACAATGCACCAATTAAGATGAGGATGTGACAATTCAATCGACCAATAAGAGATAACTAGGGAGTAAGAACATCTAAGTATGTTGGAATCACTCCTAAACCTTAATTCAAGTGTTAGTTACTTATATGTAATAGGTAGTTTATTATGGCCTTTATGTTTGTTTAAGGCCAAGCTTATGTAGAAGGCCCATAAGCTTAGGCCCATGTCCAATAAGGAAAAGGGAAGGAGTGAGAGTGTTGCCCTAGCTCCTTGCCTATAAATACTCTTGTAAACCTTCATTTGAAGGTTGGTTGTTCAAGTTATTTCTTTCACTCATACTCCTACGCGTAACCGTCTTAGTCTTAACGTGTGTGTGTGTTTGGTTTACTTGTTCAATCGCCTTTATCTCTTTCTTGTAAGCTTGTGTTGTAAAACTAGTGACCTTACAATGGTATCAATCGCCAAATAGTTGGGTGAACACTTTTGTTTTGAAGTTTTTGGTTTTTGGTCTTACGCGTAAAGAAGACGTGCTCTTTGGTTCGCTTAAAAACTTGTTTTTTACACTTTTTAATCCAAGATTCTTGTACTTTCAAAGTTTTAAGGTGTTAAAATACTTGTTTTTGGCAAAAAGTTTCAACCTTTATGTGTGGATCTAAGTTTTTAAGCTTGTTTTTGTTCGTGGGTGAAGTTCTACGCGTAACCCGTTTAGCCGTTTTGGTTCATCAAGGTTCACACTTTTGTGTTATTTTGGTACTATTAACGCTATTCCATAACAAAAATCCAGTTTAAAAACAAACTTGGGCATCTTCATTTTTACGAGTAAGATTACGCGTATCAAAACCCTAATCTTACGCGTAACTTTATCCGTGGTTTGATCTTCAGTTTCGTGGTTTACTCCGTGTTTTCTTGCTTGGATAAGCCTGAAAATATGTCGACTTTGGATATCTTTTGCACTGTGAAGTGTAGATCACTTGGGATAAAACCCTAAACTTACGCATAAGCATAAAGCTTACGCCAGAAATCCCACGCATAAGATTCATCTTACGCCTAAGCCAAGTCTTACGCATAAGGTAATCCTACGCATAAGTTTCTCGCCTAGCTTTGTGTCACGCATAACTTTAGAGTCTTTTCCATACTTACGCGTAAGCTAAATTCTACGCGTAACTAGTGATTGTTACGCGTAACTTTGGTGTTTTTACGCATAAGTGCTACTTGGATTATTGTGATTTCTACGCCTAAGAACACTTCAACAACTAAGATTCATTCGACTACAAAGATCCATTTTTACCAACACAAGTTTTCAACATGTCACAACCACCATACTCTAACTATTTCTCTTACACTTATTCTCAACGACAACAACAACTAAGTCCATAACATCAACAATGGAATCAACAACAAACAATTTATCAACAACAATTTAATCAACAACATACTCCACAACTTGGAGCAATTCCTCCACCACAAATGGTTCAAACACCGCCAAGTCTTCAAGTTCAACCCTACACAAATGACTTCAATCAACATCCATCAAGGAACACTATGAAGGAACCCACTTGGTTTGCAAAGATGTGTGAAGCTTTAAGCGACCAACAATCAATTCATGAGGTGGATCACTTGATAGACCTCCAATGCTCACTCCGAAACTACGATCAATGGGTGATAAGGTTCTTTAGGTTTTGTGATCGAAGAAGCCACATGGAAAGTTCTTAAAGAAGGTTATCTTGGAAGGTCCATTTGAGATGCCTCATCGTCATTGTGCCGGAGATCCTAATGCAAATCCACCAAGAGATGAACAAGCGAACATTGCTCTTCATTGCAGATTTAAATCAAAGCGAACTTCTACACTATGAAGGTGATGAGCTTGCAATGCAATATATCCTTTTAGGATTACCTAACCCAATTCTTGAGTGTTGATGCTCAAAAGACTACAAAGGAAATGTGGGAACATATTCATCTTCTTATGGAAGGATCTGTACTCAATCGGGAGGATTTGGAATCCAAAATTTATTTGGCTTATGAACACTTCATGATTGAACACGAGAGACACTAGAGTCTTATCATCATCGATTTTGAGACATCATCAATGATTTGGATAAACACAACATCATCATGCCAAGAATTGCGGTGAATATTAAGTTCTGAGTAGTCTTGGTCCGAATGGGAGAAGTATGTCATTTTCTCCGTCAAGCGAAGAATATGCATCATTCTACATATGGATTGTTGTACGATTACTTGAAGCCTCATGAAAAAGAAGTTGATCGGGAAAGGATTCTCCGTGCTCAAATTGCTCCAACTATACATCCGGAAAATCAACAACTTGCCTTATATGCTCAACAAAGTTATCCTCCTCAACAAGCAACTCAACCAAGCGCCTCGATCACACAAAGCGATCATTCACGGCAACAATCTCAACAAAATCAATTAGTTCCATACAACAACAACAATGCTCAACCATTGTCGTGAAGCTAATGAGGACATCGATCCGTTCAAGCATTGCAACAAGGATTTGTTATGATTGCTAATGCTTTTGGCGTTATACCAACAAATCCAACAATCATATTCGTTCCTCATCTAATACACGCAATCATTTGTTGTGAACAATGGACGAGTTGAAGTTCGAATCATGGTTATGGTCGTCGGATGGGCGGTGGTCAAGGGTTTAATGCTATGGGTAGGAACAACAACGAGCTCAAGTGGTGGAGCAGGAAATGCTCGAATGGGTTGAATGGTCTTGATGCTACAAGCGCAATGAGAAGGGACACTGTCTAATGCATGCCTAAAGCCGAGGACTAAGGCGTGCTTATTTCAAAGAGGCTCTTCTTTTGGCTCTTAAGGATGAAGTTGGTGGAACTCTCACAAACAAAAACGAGTTTTATGGCGGATATGAGACTCGAGATGATGATATGGAGGACTTGCGAGGCCAATGCGGCGATTATGTTGATGGCTAATATGCATTAGTTACACATGAGTGAAACAGCCCAGTGTATGAAACCGATGGCTTGTCTCGGTACCCAAACAAACCATATTTATCTACGATCTAATATCTCACCAACATCCGAATCCGCAAGGTTCGAATGTTCAAAATGAGTCATTTACATCTCATTCGATGATTTTCAAATAGACCCTGTAGTTACATTTGGCGATCAAGATGACCTTATGGTTTCTGTGATAATCAAATTGACTCGTTGTCATACTTGAGGATCTAAATAATGATCATGTTGTGACTTACATTGAACAAGCCGAACTTTTGCCTCATCGGATCTTGCTCTCTTACTTAAGACCAACAATCCCAAATTGAAACATGTTGTGCATTAAATAAGGACTTAAAAAGTAAAATGCACTTTGTTAACCAAGGATTTTGAATGTTTACAAAAGCAACTCAACTTTTTCAAAACTCAAGAAAAAGCGTGAAAAAGGTTTTGAAGCGACCTTTACTAAATCTCATCAAAGCGAAAAATATTTAGAGACGGATCGTGATCTAGTTCGAAGAATGCTTTGTTGTCTAAGATAGAACAAGCTGAAACATGAACATAAAAACAAATTAACGCTCTCACCTTGGAAAATCAAAAGCTAAGGTGAGTTGTTAAATTGTCAAAACAGTTCTCTGCATACAAAAGCATTCCACAAAGCGAATAGATGATCATCTTGAAGAAATTATCGGCTTGCAAAACAAACTTAAAGAGTTTAAAATGTTGTTTATAAACATGGTGAGTCGGTCATGACTATTGAAAAGTTTACTTTAAAACCCAATCCAAATGGATATGGACCGAATCTTGCGATTACAAACCTAAGCTTTCAACCAAAGCATTCAAACCAAATCTGAAGTTTCGGTCAGAATATAAAATTGATAATTACGTTATGAGTGTTGTTGAATATCATCGTCAAGAGGAATTAGATGCGAAGAGGAGAGTCGATCAAAATTAAAAGCATTGTTTACAACAAACCTTTTAATTATTCTAAACCGGTCACTTTTGTCACGCCAACGGATTCTTCTAACACACCAAGGGTAATCATCAAAACACACAGGTCTTCTAATGTTAATCCCCAACAGTTATGCACAAATTTATGGTCCTTTACCTTCCATCGGTGAAGTAAACTCAAAACACGAAAATCGCAAAATTCTCGGATATTTTGACATTTTCATGGTCGACCTCAAAACTTTACAACATGAGATAGAATATCATTACGAAATCAAAGTTCAACATTTTCAATCGCCTCAGCACGAGAACAAAGAGACATTTTCGGAAAAATCTTTTACCAAATGTTAAGAATTTGAAAAATTGTGCATTGTCTTGGGAGCAGGACTTTCATAAGGAACTTGGAGTAATGAAGGTCGTTTTCGAGAAAAGCGAAACATCTATTTCTAATACTAAGCGTAAAAAGAAAATGTTGAGAAAAGATGTTGATCGACTCTTGAAAGATGTTATCCGTGCGATATCCATAATGTTGTGTTATTCAATTCTTTGCCACATGCATCGATTATATCTCTGCGATAATGTTGACTCTGTGGTAACCGTTGAAAATCACGATAATGTGCTTGGATCGAGTCTTTAAATCACGAAAACAAACGATTACTTAACGAACTTTACAATGCAAAACGTCGTCTTAATTGGTGTGAAAAGATATTCACAATCAACAACTTGGTTTTCAAAGAAAATCGCTCGATTGCGTGCACAATCTTACGATCCTAAAATTGAGCAAGCGGATGATCAAAGCGTGTCTTTGAAAAGTCAAATCTCAAAATATGAACAAGAACTTGTAAAGTTAAGCAGAATATGGTGTCATATTTGATTTACTCAATAAGACTCGTCATGAAGCATCAACCGAACTTGATCACTATCTTGCTCACACTAGAGAAGTCATGAATTTTCTTTGGTAATATTAGTTCGAAAATCAAGATTTGATTCACACTATCTCTAAGTTAAGAGAAATGTTAGGAAAGTATGAACAACTTCCGCCAACCATCATTAAGAGATTAGCACCGGTAACACTCGATGTCGTGAACCTAGAATCCCTACCGCCAAATCACAAGTTGCTAACGTGCTTCCTTCTCTTGAAGCAGAATAGTTGCGTCTTTTCCAAACGTCCGCACTTCACACCTAGGAGCACTCAATCGAAGAATAGGAAGTTGCGACCTAAGAAAAGATCAATAAGGAATGCTAAAGTAGAAGAACACCCTAGGACTATGAATAAGACTCACGTTGCTTCCACTATAGATATTGCGTCAGCAAATGTAATAGAAATAGTGATGTAACGAATGCTCAATCTTTAAGTACTTTTGATATTGATCGATGCACCTTGTGTTATTTGTCGTAAAAGTATGAATTTCGATCATCATGACAAATGTGTTGCTAAAGCTATAATCTCTAGTTTACGGAATCCTAAGAATCGGAATACCTCTAGGCCCAATAATCACTCTAAGTCCGTGCTTGGTAGACCGCCGTCTTTAGATTCTAAGGCATGCATTGTTGTCCACGTAGCTCAGGTTCACCTCCTAAGAATGTAGTACCACCAAAGTGCATTCACAATGACAAAAGCAAATAGTAGTTATAGATGGCGAAATGGATATATAACACACTAGGATTTAAATGGATGCCTAAAGTTATTAATGTGTGTATGTCTACTATCATCGCTCCGGAACCCCTAACATTTCGGGTTCCACATCTACTTCTATTCCATCTGTGTCATCTCGTGTGTCTGCGGTGATCTGAGATCATTCTCTGGATTGTTGATAGCGGGTGTTCCCGACACATGACGAGCAACCTTAAGCTGTTATCAAACTTTATTGCAAAGTTCATTGGCATCAAATTCGGGAATGATCACTTGCAGCTATCATGGGCTACGGAGACTATATCAATGGGAACATCGAAATTAGCGGGGTTTACTATGTGGAAGGCCTCGGTCACAATTTGTTTTCGTGAGGTCGGTTTTGTGATGGAGATTTGGAGGTTGCTTTCCGGAGAAAACTTGTTTCATTCGTGATCTACAAGGAAATGATCTTATGTCGGCTCACGTAACTCAAGTCTTTACACTATCTCTATGCAAGACATGGTTGCTTCATCTCCCATATGCTTACTTTCTAAGGCAACATCAACAAAATCACAGCTATGGCACCGTCGTCTCTCACATCTAAACTTTCAAACCATCACCAACCTTGCTCGACACAAACTAGTTGAAGGTCTCCACGATTCCGGTATTCCAAAGATCACCTTTGCTCGACTGTGAACAAGGGAAAAGCACTCGTGCTCATTTTTCTTCAAAGGTGGAACACGACTCTCGATGTGCTTCATCTTCTTCACATGGATTTATGTGGCCCGATCTGCGCGTGCAAGCGATCACCGCAAACGCTACATCTTAGTAATTGTTGATGACTACTCACGCTAGACTTGGGTCTAATTTCTTGAAGCAAAGACCAAGCTCAAAGATGATCATCACCTTTCTCACAAAAATATAGGTTCGGCTCCGCAACACCGTCGGACTAATCGAGCAGACAAAGGAGGCTGGATTTGTTAACCAAACCCTTCGAGAATTTTATGAGAAAGTGGGAATTGACATCAAACATCTATTGCACGTACACGAACAAAGCGGTGTTGTTGAAAGAGCGAAACCAAGCGTTAGTGGGCTGCAAGAACAATGTTAATCAATGCTAAACTTCCAGTTACTTGTGGCGGTGTATTCATCGCATGCTATGCTCTCAAACCGTTCTATGATCACAAAACGCCACAACAAAACACCTTTTGAGCTTATCCACAACCATAAACCGAATCTCAAACACTTTCATGTATTTGGATCCCTTTGCTATCCAAATAATGATCGTGATGATTTTGGAAAGCTCAAAGCCAAAGTCGACATTGGAGTATTTATTGGATATTGTGAGAATTCTAAAGGTTGCGAACGGAATCGTCGTACAAAGCAAGTGATGGAAGCGATTCATGCTCATTTTGATGAACTTACGAAATGGCTTCGAGTATAATAGCTTAGAACCGGTCACAACCGCTTAAACTTACCTCAACCCCATCATCACCGAACAAAGCTGACTCACTCGTCAACAAATGGAAAGGTTATTTGCTCCACTGTTCGGTGGCGATATTGATGAGCGTGCTCGGTGTATCCGTTGTTTCATTGCTCAACCCGATACTACTCTTATACGATACACTGCTACAACAACTCATTGAAGAATCACCACCGATTGATTCCACCACAATGATTGAACAAACCGCTTCAACAATGATGAACCGGTGATGATATTACGAATGAAGTACCCCACCTGCAGATTTTGATCCGTCGTTCTTTAACCCGTTTGCTAATGAATCGCTACACGGATGTCGCGGAATCTTCAACAAACCATTTGAATCCTTAGAATCTGCACAATGTATACCAAGTACCAACATCAACCCTCCACACATAGATGGACAAAAGACCATCCTCTGGCAAATATTATTGGCAACCCAAATCAACCAGTCGTTACGAGACAACGTCTTCATACAGATGGTGAACATTGCATTTATGCACTCACTGTCTGCCAATCTAAGCCTAAAAACATTAAAGACGCAATGACAAAAGATAACTGAATTAAATCCATGCAAGAAGAACTCAACCAATTCAAACGTCTTGAAGTATGGGAACTGGTTGAAAGACCAACGGGGTCGTCATTGGTCTCAAATGGATTTGGAAAAACAAATTGGATCTTTGAAGGAAACATAATCCGAAACAAGTCACGTCTAGTTGCTAAGAGTTATCGTCGGGAAGAGGAATAGACTTTGAAGAATCTTTTGCTCCGGTCGCTCGTCTTGAGGTCGTTCGGATATTTCTCGCGTTCATGGCTTATATGAATATGACGGTCTATCGGATGGATGTCAAAGCTGCGTTTCTCAATGGACAACCGAAGAAACGGTTTATGTCGACCAACCGGATGGATTCGTTGATCCTGAGTTCCCGAACCATGTCTACAAACGAACAAAGCTCAGTATGGTCTCAAACAAGCTCCTCGGGCATGGTACGATAAGCTATCATCTTTCCTCATTGCTAATAATTTCACCAAAGGTTCGGTTGACCCAACTCTTTTATACAATATCACGGGCACATATCTTAATTGTTCAAATTTACGTGGATGACATCATTTTGGGTCTACACATAAAAGTTTTCAATCGCTTTTGCAAATTTAATGAAGAAAAATTTTGAAATGTCCATGATGGGTGAACTCGCGTTCTTTCTAGGACTACAAGTTCATCAATCACCCGTGGTATTTTCTTGAGTCGATCCAAATATGCCCTTGAGCTGTTAAACAAAATTGGAATGAAAACACTGTGACACCTATGCCACACCAATGACTCATACCAAGAAGCTAGACAGCGATTTACATGGGAAATTAGTAGACCCTACCAAATACCTAAGTATTATTGGGTCTCTCATGTATCTAACACTAGCGACACGATATTATCTTTCCGTTTATCTATGCTCCGTTATCGATCACGACCAACTGAAGCAGTAACACCCAACCCGACAAGGGTAAAGATATCTCAAATACGGTTTCATATCAGAACTTTAAATACTATACAATAGCGAAAACCTTACAAAATATTCAAAAAGAAAACATAAATAGCTAAACTTCAAAATAAATCTAAGATCTCTATGGTCAAATCTTGCTCTTGTCTCTACTCTCAACCCAGATCAGCTATCCCATAAGCTCATCTTGAATGCTTAATACCTGCCGCAGGAAAAGAAAGTGCGGCTGAGCTTACAAAGCCCAGTGAACAGATATAACGAAACAAAAGCTAAATAAAAACATAAATACGAATAACAAAAATCAAAATGAAAATAATAACAAATAAAGATTTAGTTAACTACCACGAGCCCGAACATATCATATCAAAACATCATAACTATATAAAATCAATCTCAAAATAATACTGATGGCGAGCTCGAGTTTCATGAAGATCGTGTGCATACGACATCATTCATCTAAACAAATCATATCGGACAACAGATCGATCTAGGATGCATCCATCGCCCTACGACATACTTTAATAATATAATACAAATTGAGCTCATAACGAGATAACGAGATAAGGGACGTGGCGAACTTCACTCTATCGCCAGAGTCATGTCGAGGTGCATCAACGACACGGACATGAAACCCCATGACTAGTTAATAATTGGCTCGGGTGTCAAACTATCGAGGTCAAATAAGAATGTCATAAGCGACATAGATCATATTTTATCAAACGCTTTTATCATGTTTTCAAAATCAAAGTCTTCATATCATATAGTTCAAAATCAAACGTTTTATGATTCAAAATCAAGTTCGAGATAAGCAAGACTCAAATAGACACATTAGGGTTCATAGCAAAGGCTTAGGAAATCCTAATATGAAAGCGAAAAGAAAACATTATACGAAACCTTTACTGAAAAGGTCAGAACGTTTGTACGATAATGTAAGTGTCTTAAAGTAAGACAGAATATCCGTACCTTAAAGCAATTGAGAGAAAAGTAACGAATGAACGAATACGAAGATGTAACGTCGCGTCTCCTCCAACGAATCTACACGGATTATGATTTATTTAATATTTATTAGCATCATTAATATTATAACGGATTTATCGCATTAATACTTTTAGAGTTGTCAGAATATTCTCATTTTAGTGACAGACGAAATCTCAACATTTTAGGGTATTCCTCATTAATTAGTCAACTTCCTATTTAGGTTCTAGGGTTTCCATACTCTTTAAATATTACTAAATACGCATTAAATTCACATGTTACTTCTTTTAATGATTACCACTTTGACCTAGAACGTAAATGATAACAAACCGAAATTATCTCAAACTCATGCGTGTCCTACAAAAATCAACTTACACTTGTTGAACCCATAATTACTCAGAATTACAAATTACACCCTTGACATCTTTAATTTCACGATCTAACCTTATATTATCAGATTTTACTATTTTAGCCCAAAGGTTTTAGAATTTACAAAACGTACCCTAATAAATTAAATACAATTCGAATGGCCCTTTAAATATCCAAAATTACATGTTTAACCCCCACACTTATTTTTATACGTTTAGTACCTTTATTTTACTGTTCCCAAAAATAACCCTTAAGTTTCATAATTTACAAAACTAACCCAAAACTTTTATTTAGAACCGAATAGACAAAATTCAAGTACAAACCCTAAACCTAGGTTTAACCCATCATTAGCTCATCATTATTACTTCATTAATTACCTTTAATGATTACAAGAAAACCCTAGTTCATACAAAACCCTAATCGTTCCTTTTTGAATCTTTCCTTTTTCCATGCTTAATCGAACCATAAAACTCAAAACAATTCACACAAGCTTCGAATCCATAAATATGTATTTTATTCAGGTCTTATAACATGTAATAACTTCTGTAAAAATCAAATCATGGTCTTAAAAATTATTATAAGCTCATTCGTTATATTTATACGCTTTCTAGGGTTTTAGTTCCAATTAATTCCATACGACTTATTAAACATGCATGGCTAATTTTTATGTGTTCCATATGACTTATAGGACTGAATGTAACATTAGAAACATACCCTTGATGAGCTTGGATCGTTAGAACAAAAGAAGCACAAAAACTCTTCTCGCCAAAACCCTAATTTACCCAAAACTCACCACGATCAAAACAGCAACTTAGGACTTCGAATACTATTTTTCTCACCTTCTTTACCTTCAAACTTGTCCAAGAAAAATGGCTTTAAGCCCTGGAAACTGGAAATCGAATTATGGAGGGTTTTGGGAGTCGGTTTGGTATAATCGGTTAATAGGGATTATTAGGAACCGTATATTATGTATATATATACTTTTCCAATTTCTTGTGGGCTTTATAAGGTATTGGACTTAAAATAAATGGACTCTTAATTTTATAAACTTGTTTTGGGCTTTTATTAATTAAATTCTTTTATAAAACTATTAGATATATTCGGCTAATTATAATAAATACATAAATGATTTTATAAAATTATAACCTATAAAATTAACTTTACAAAGTCATTCAAAATTTATTTGGATCATATGTGATATTTCTTATAAGTTTTCTGAATTTACATAACCCATTTGGTATTCTGTTAATTAATTATTCTTACTTTTGATCATAAGGGTATTTTGGTCTTTTTGTGAGTTTTAGAAATTCAGGTATTACAATTTCTTCCCCTCTAAAATGAAATTTCGTCCTCGAAATTGAGCAAGACGGAATAGTACTGGCGACAAATGTGGATTTCAAACTTCATGGAATATATGACGAATGCTAATCGTATACTTATTAAAGTATTAGCAGTAAAAGATGAGATAAGGAAAATTCAAAACACAATCTAACTTATACAGGTATCTAAAGATGAAAACTATCATATGCATAGATGGAACGAATCCTAACGGTTTACTAATCGCAGGAGTATGAGGAGACATACAGATCTAAGGCAGGCATAACAATCTATAGGTTTACACAGATAATAACAACTTCGGATCCCAATGGTACAAAACTTATATGCAACAGACATCAAGCGAAAATCTCACAATTAAATACGAGTCTCAACCCAACATGAATAGTACCAAATAACGGATACAAGGCAAATATCCATACACCTACCAACCACAGGCATTTCCCAGACGTTGTATACTTTCAATAAGTTCAGATTATATGATCTCGGTATTATTACGTTGATCAGGCGTCATAATACTTGCATCACATAACAAGTTCTTATTGTCACTATATTTGGTCTCGGGTCATGACACAACACATAACGAATATCATAGCAAAACACACCATGTAGAGATAATATACAGATAACAAGTAATCCTACTACAACAGGCCAAAACCACATGGGTATACCCTCATAATGGTCATACATATATTCAAGCGGTAATAAAACAACATCATATAGAAAATAAATAGCAGACGAAACTTATGAGGACTAATGGAAAACTCAACGAATCTATCAGGAAGAGAACAACGAACAAGAATTATACTATCAAATTTGATTTATTCCATTAATCAAACAAAATTTTCAAAATCGTCAAAAGATGTACTCCCAAAATAAAACTCAATATCCTAAGATTTAATCGTCGAACAAAACAAAAGGACCTAACCCAAAATCAATGTCAAAAACTTCTCATAACGAGGGCAACTACTCAGGAGCGCCAATTCCTATCCTTGTGTCGGATTGAACCTACTAGTAGCCGTAGACTCCAATTCCGACTCCACCTCGTATTCTTCCTCGGGTTCCTCTTCTTCCTCTTCCTCCTCCGGCACACGATCCACAAAAGCATACAGATCGCGACTCTCAGCCCGTCCTACTCCTTCATCCTCAACGAACTTTGGACACCTATCATGATACGTAGTGGTGAAACCTTGGTTGTCCACAACCTTAGTTTCATAATCTTCTACTACTTTTCCGTCCACTTCCTTCAAGGTCAGCTTCTCCTCGATCGTGCATGGCCACATATAGGCCGGAACTCGTACCCTCTTGTTGGTTCGCTTCACTCTACCAAACCTCGTCTGACCTTTAGCAACAACAATGACCCACCTCGTCTTCTCCTTAGGTTGTCTAGCGGGTCCTTGATTGCTTCTATCGACGAACTAGAGCGACGGGAATAACCATCTTAAAGGACAATCAACTATTAGTAAAGTCTAAGTGCGGTAGGGGACGCAAAGAAAGTATGCAGAAGGGAAATCCTAAATCTACCCAATCCTCACAGGTCATAGCCTAAGCTCTAAGGGTCCTAAAACCTAGATCTCTGATACCATAATTGTAACACCCCAACCCGACAAGGGTAAAGATATCTCAAATACGGTTTCATATCAGAACTTTAAATACTATACAATAGCGAAAACCTTACAAAATATTCAAAAAGAAAACATAAATAGCTAAACTTCAAAATAAATCTAAGATCTCTATGGTCGAATCTTGCTCTTGTCTCTACTCTCAACCCGCATCGCCTATCCCATAAGCTCATCTTGAATGCTTAATACCGCCGCAGAAAAGAAAGTCTTGGTGAGCTTACAAAGCCCAGTGAATGATATAACGAAACAAAAGCTAAATAAAAACATAAATACGAATAACAAAAGTCAAAATGAAAATAATAACAAATAAAGATTTAGTTAACAAAAGGATAAGGGTGAGTTAGGTAAATGAATAAGTGGGGTGTATAAGGGTATAAAGGGTAAATGTGGAAAGTTGAGGGGTTAAAGGTGACAATTTGGGAAAGTTGAAGGTGTAATGTGAAAAACTCCCAAATTATGTCCCGAACTTCGTAATTCGATTTTTTTTAAGCACCAAAATCTCTGAAATAACATCCCCGGCATCGGCTTATGCGCTCTTCTCTCTCGTGCTCGGTTTTCTTCGGTTTTGGCTTTTTTTGTGTGTTTTTACATATCCATACCTGCACAAGCACAAACTCAAGAAAACCACAAATATTAGCAATAAACGGCTCTTTCTTGGTTGTTTTGGGTCGATTACTAATGAAAGATATGTGTTTAAGCACATATCAAAATACCCCAGACGAGACCATTGTCGTGTCCTCACGCAATGCAATCAACTAACGCTTCTAAAACCAAGGATTTCAATCTCTTTCTACTAAACCATTGATATGTCCAAACCGTCAAGTTATCTCACACAAGCTAGCCACTTGTGAATGACTAACCGTAAGAAACTTCAAACAGTTCAGACAAACCAATTAGAGAAGAAGTAGTCAATGTTCCTCAAAAGAGATTAAGAAAGCCTTAATTCTAAAAACGCCTCGTTTACCTTTCAAATCACATATATAGATATAACGATTAAGCACATTCCGATTATGAATGACGGTTTGTTGAACTTTCATGTCGATCAATAACTCAAACATTTTTCAAACGACACGTTAGGAACACGGAGTAGAAAACACAACACACGATGAAGTGACCATACGGATAGAATACATCGTCCCCGATTTTCACAAGTCCCCAAACTAAGCGTAAAACCGAAATCATTGTTACATACGACTCTAGATGCTAACACTACCCATGGAAGTTACTTATGTAATTACCTTTTGTTCCCATTTTCCTATTTCTTCTAGAATTTTTTATTTTTGTGAGAAATGAATTTCTTCAAATTCTCGTTTCGATAACTTTTATTCCGATAAAGATATAAAGCTAAGTCGATAATTAGTTATCCATCTTCTCTCAAGAACCATTGTCGTAAAAATGAGGTCCACATCAAGGAATTTTTATTACTAACTTTTGATTTTTTCAATTTTCATTTTTCAACATCATTTTTCATTTTTTTTTTTTTTTTGAATGAACTTTTACTTTTATTTATATGAGTGTGAACCACGGAGCTTCACGGGTAATTCCAAGACTATAGGCTTCATGAGATGAGAATCCCGGTGGTTAGGCTAAGACCTCACTCAATCCGGCTAAAGATCCAAGGGTCCGATCTCGACACATGACTCACAACTTTACTTATTACTTTTCACATATCACTTATTATCGATTTATTTATTACGGATCCTTGATGTGTACCCAATTTTAAAACAAAAATTCTTTTAAGAAGATAAAGAACTAACTATCGCCAAAACTCGACATCTCTAATTATTAAGACGGATATGGGGTGAAACAATTTTGTGGGAACAAAAGCCATAAGTACCTTGATGGGCTCTAAAGAGAACCAACTACTCCACGTTTAGCATCTAAACTCATAAGTAACTCTATCATTTCTCGATCTCGCAAATTTAAAATCCCAAATAATGAGATCCGCAGATGCTTAGCCGATAATTTTAGATTATCTATGGTTAAGGGAACAAGCTAGGGCTCAACACGCCCGGTCAAGTCGAATTCTATTCCTACTCTCACCAATGGAAAGTCAACAAGGTGTCAAAACATATATTAACTTAGCAAATGCTTAGTCAAATAATCTCAAGTCTCGCATTTTAAAGTCACTTATTAGAAACTAGCAAATTCTTGTTTAAGCTTCGCATATTTAAAATCACTTAGGAGACTTGCAAAATCTTGACCTTGTAGCTAGAATCGCATTTTATAGCCTCTAGTCTAAGCAATTAGCAAAGGCTATGTCAAGAAAAAGCATATTTAAAGAAACTTCTAAGAGACTAGCAAGAACTTTTCGATCATAAACTAACAAAAGCTACGAAAAATTTTAAATTTTGCTCATTTTGCACAATTTTTCATTTTCTAAGGAAAAGCGGGTCATGAGAGAAACACAACAAAAAATAAGCAAGTGTGGTCAAATCAAATCGAAGATTACCCTACCCCAGACTAGAACGAAACATTGTCCTCAATGTTTAAAGCAAGGTATCACGAAAATCTAAAAGCCGTTTATTAAGTATGCTAGAAGATAAACGTTAGTCGATAAGATTAGGATATCGGATTTCCATCAAGATCGATCATGAAACTCGAGTGGAGAAAAAACAAACTTCGAGCACGAGAGTCTTCATATCGGGAACATCTAAACACAACATCACAAACAACCAAACACGAGAAATCAAAGAGGCGACCTCTTCACGCCACTTATTAGAAAAGAGAAAGAAGATAGATGGATAAGCATGGGGTGCCTCCCACGAAGCGCTCTTGTTTTTCTTCAACGAGTCGCTAGCCCCGACTCGTCCCGAATTCATTTGTCCTTGGGGAAGAAAGTGGTAGAGATACCGGGGTCAAAACGGTGTCCTCATTCCCAAAAGAATGAGGCTGGGTGGGTTGGGTGGGAAGAAAATGTCGGGTCATGCAAGACATAAGGTATAATATGAAAGAATGATCCATCATCCGGTGGTTTTGCGGGCGGACGAAGGAATGACGGATCACAATGAGAAAACTCCAAGAAAGATGGGAGCTCATGGTAAGGAATAAGATGTGTCGGCTCAATAACGAAGGCATCCATCGGAGGATCCTTATCACGAATAATGGTTATAACATGAAACTCATTAATGAATATCCCGGGTTTAAAGATTTTGTCTTCACATGTCGGCTCAACGGGATAAAGGATGGTTGACTCATTAGAGAAAGAAGAGTCAAGAAGTCCATCAAGAAACATCATATCCCTCTCGGGATCATTCATAACATCCTCAATTCCCGGTGGTATTGGGTCATCAAGAGCAAGAAATGAGTCGGCTTCCTCAATGATTGGGTCATTTGTCGGAGTATCGGAAATCTCGTTCAAAACTTTACTCATATCAACATCAAAGTAGAATCGCTCAAGAATCGGAGGATAAACATCATCAATAGTGGGATTGCCACTAATCTCTTCATCAAATCGGAAAGTTTCAAGCTCGGGAGAGAAATCACTATCTTTAACGGAGATAGGATGCGAACTTGAATTATCGTTCAAGGCTTCAATCTTAGAAATGAGAAGATAAACATTCGACAATGTTTGACGTAGTACTGGATCCTCGATCTCTATATCATTAAGCTCAATCTCTTCTTCTTCTGGTATGAAATCATTTACTTCTTCCATATCGGGCTCAGAAGGTAAATCGTCGACAAAATCGATGTCTCCATAAGAATCATCATCGGAATCGGAGAACATCTCAACATGATCACTCGAAATATCAAGAGAAGGCTCATCACAAATATCAACAACCCCAGACTCTCTTGGGATTGGGATAAGGATCTCATCACTAGATACTCCCGTTTCCGGAATATTACTAAGATGCTCATCCCCCATTATGAAAGAGTCAACGGGTTCAACAATGTTTGAAGCAATATGATCATCGACCTCTTCCAAAGAACGTCACTTCTCTCAACCGCGTGAGTGAAGGGAAGAGTCGAAATGAAAGGCTCGAAACGGAGTGGGATTGCCACCGGAGGAGTATAATCGTCATCAAAATCGAATCGTAATAATAGGTAGTAGGACGATGTTGGATCACTTTCGCGGCCTCTTCAGCTAATAATTCACGATAAGTTTTCTGATTAGGATCTTTTTCTTGAACAGGTTCATGAAGCAATTCTTTTAACTCATTTAACTCTTGTAATATGTTGAGGAAACCTTGGTGAAATTCTTGATTATCTGACGGAGTTTGTGGTTGAATTTCTTGGTATTGTGGAGGTGGGTCATAAGCATAGTCGTCATTATCACAAGGAACTTGCTCGTAAACAATAGGGTTCTGCATCTGACAATCGGAATTAACGTGCGGACCTCCACAATACTCACAACAGTATGATTGTTGTGACGAATACGGGTAAGGTTCATAACCAAAGGTTGAGTTGTTAAATTGAACTTGACATTGAAAACCTTGGTGAGGACCACCACAATACTCACAAGAGTATGATTCTGGCTCATAGTACAGAGGTTGGTTAGGAAAATTGGTTGTCTCATAGTCATGATTGTGGTGAAACTTGGTTCCTGATTTTCCATTACTACAAGCAGGACAATTCTCACCATATTCGGGTCCGCTGCACCATATACACACGAGCTGATAAATCGAAGAATTATTCGTGAGAGGTTCGGAAGTCACTTCGGGCTCAGAAACATATTCCATTTCCCTCACCGGAGAGGAGTAGGAATCGAGGTTCTCCAATTATGTCATTATAAAGAGCACTCTTTTGTTCTAGCCGTGCATAAAGGCAGGCGAGATCCGGATTTGGATTAATAAAATTATTGCATACATCACAAAATCCATTCCGACAATTATTTCCGCACCAATCACATATACATTTCAAACACGAAATTGATTTTCTTCCATACGGCTTTGGCAATGAAGGCAACGACGATAAGAACATATCTCGGGTTGTGGTGGATGGTCGGAAAAACTTTTAGAGTCGAGAGATTGTTTGTCGGCTAAGTCGCACCAATAGCAAGATTTTTAGAACCAGGTTGTCCACATCGACCACATACACATTCTGGATTAAGACAACAATATTGTTTCTCTTCCATACGGCCTTTGCAATGAAAACAATGACGATAATTGATCGTATCCATGAGAATTAAACATATAGAGGGTAAAAGAAAAGAATTTCCGGCGGTGCCAAAATTGATTTCGTGCCAAAGCAACGTCTGTTTAACTCACAAGCTAGCCACATGAATGACTAACCGTAAGAAACTTAAAACGGCTCGACACCGACCAATAATAGAAGTGTGTAGTATGTGGGTAACTCAAACGTATTAGGTTTGAGCACCGAGATCGTTCGAACGAGGTTGAATGGAATTTCAACTCGCGTCTCGATTATCGGGATTCGAATGAGAAAAGGGGATAATATGATAATATCTAAACTACGGGATAAGGAAAGCATATAGAAATAAAGTCTAAGGGGAAAATCTAAAAATAAGGCAAACTACGCAATTCTACATAAAAACGCAAATACGGAATTAAACGAAACGCGAATAAAATGCAACAACGACTAATCTAACTCCTAAAAATAACCTAAAATTACTTTTATGCTAGAAATGATATTAGAAAACTAAATATGAATTAAAACTATTTTTTAGGAATTTTCTTGATTTTATTCTAATTAAAAACTAATTATTAACTTTAAAAATAAGACTATTTATCTAAAAATTATGAAAAAGAAAGGGAAAAATATGGAATTACTTTTCAAAAATCTAAAATATCATAAGAGACTTTTCAAAACTATTTTTGTAATTTTCTGATTAATTTTCTAATTTCTATGAATTTAATACTATTTAAATCTAATTTAAATTGTGAAAAATACCAAATAAAAGGAGAAAAATAAGGAAAAATCTTTTTTATGCTTTTTATATTTATCTTAAACTGGGAAAACTGAAAAATTATTTTTTGGAACTTTTTCTCAATTATTTGCAATAAAAGCTATTTTAAAATGATTAAAAACTGTTTTTATTTAAGAAAAATACCAAACAGTGTCTAAAAATTATAAAAAATTCAGGGAAATCCTAAAATATTATTCTAAAGCTATGAAAAATAAGAAAACATGGGCTTATGTGGATGGAATAAAAGCTGTAGTGTAAACTGAAATGGAATAAGCACTTTAAATTAAGCAAAACAGCACTAAAATGAACTAACTGAAAACATAAGCTAAATTATACTAAAACTACTCTAAAACAGCTAATTGCATCTACTCCTAACACCTAATAAGCATTTAACTAGTGATTGGGCTAACTGATTTATTAAGCAAAACCTGTAAACAGGACCTAAGTTTAGGCAGCTGCAACTGCTAATCAAATAAGCCAAAGTGAAAACTAAGAGTGTGGTTCTAAAGACCACCAACCAGAGACTATATATCCAAAATTTTAGCTTATGAGGACTTATAATGAAGAAGTTAGAGAGCACAACAAAAGTGGACAATTGGGACAGATTGCTGATGTGCAGACCTGTGGGGCAGAAAAGTGCTAGTTGCAGGCCAAATAAGCTACTTAAAAAGCTGATACTCTAATCTATTTAAGCTACAACAGGGAAATCCTGCATCCAAGCTACTCCTAAAGCAAATCAAAGGCATAATAAGCACTATCCTAAGTCTAAAATATGACAGCAAAAGAGGTCATGAGGCTGCTGATGCAGACCTTATGCATAAAACAGTTATGATGAGAAGAGATATGAAAAGAAGGAAATTGCACCTAAGCTCTAAATAAGCTCTAAACAAATGAGAATCAGCTAACAAGCTATTATAGAAGCTAAATAACTAATGCTAATGATATCATATTAAGATTGTAAGCAAAGTAATACTTATCTGTTTGGACGAGATGAGAGAGAGGCTCGTGGCAGTTTAAGAGGAACCTTTCAAAACAAGCTAACATGTAAAACCCTTAAGAAATTTACTTGCAAAAGCTTAAACTACTAGCACTCAACATAGAACAAACTAAAATTAAGTGACTAAAACCTTTTTAGACCATGGAATCAACTTAACCAAACACCCTTCAAATGATTATTGAATGCGTTTTGAAACAAAGACACTTGACAAATCTTGATTTGATTTACACCAATTAATACTGGATTAAACCAATAACCAAATTAGGACAGAACTAACCCAATCCAGTATGACTTTCAAAATTTTACCCACTTTGACCTTCGTTGACTTTTTATGAAATTTTAATCAAAACTGAATATAAGAGAGAATTGAAGCTGGAAATGAATTTTGAACTAGATCATTAAACAGGTAAAGCAAATTTGGAAATAGAAACAAGCAATAAAAAGGACAGAATAAGCAGTTAAAAAGCTGGAAATAAGCAGTTTTATAAAAAAAACAAAAGTGAAATTATCTAAAACATAATGTGATTTAACTGGAACAAAGCTGAATTACAAAATTCCATAAACCAATAAGCTAAACTATTTAATCTATAAGCTAAAGCTAATCTATATTCTACTCCTAATTTCCTAATAATCTTCTTTGTGAACTGAAGAGGGATATTTTATAGCTGAGCAGATGGCTAGGATGCTTCTGGACTTTTAATCACGACCCTTGATCTCTTCCCACATCACATCTCTTAATCACATCCCTTGGATCAAATAGGTGAGGTGTTATGGCCAATAGGAAGCCTCCAATATGCCAGCTAGGCAATCCCAATGAGACATATTCTGACACCTTGGCAGTACCTTCTAGAATACTTAAAAGTACGGGTAAATGATGGAGGATCAGGGTAAATGGGTGGAAGGGAGGTAAACAGTAAAAGGGTATATGGTTTGGGCGCGTTTGTGTTTGGGATGGTTTGTTTATTATTTTTTCAATTTCATTGACCGGGTAATAATAGGGTGGATCCGGGTTAAGTAATAAAACCGGGTAAAGGGAGTGGTTTGTTGGGCTTGTGTGATGTTGTTTTATTTTGGGCTCAAGGTTTTAGACTTGTATTGTTATTTTAACTTAAAGGACCACAGGTGTATTGTGACAAAGACCAAGGACCAAACATGTAATTTGGGAAAGGATAAGGGTGAGTTAGGTAAATGAATAAGTGGGGTGTATAAGGGTATAAAGGGTAAATGTGGAAAGTTGAGGGGTTAAAGGTGACAATTTGGGAAAGTTGAAGGTGTAATGTGAAAAACTCCCAAATTATGTCCCGAACTTCGTAATTCGATTTTTTTTAAGCACCAAAATCTCTGAAATAACATCCCCGGCATCGGCTTATGCGCTCTTCTCTCTCTCGTGCTCGGTTTTCTTCGGTTTTGGCTTCTTTTTGTGTGTTTTTACATATCCATACCTGCACAAGCACAAACTCAAGAAAACCACAAATATTAGCAATAAACGGCTCTTTCTTGGTTGTTTTGGGTCAGATTTACTAATGAAAAGATATGTGTTTAAGCACATATCAAGTGTCGTCAAGTTTCTTTCTCAAAATCTTTGTTTGGTAACCATAATGGAAGTTAAATGGCTTTGTATGAAAAGGAAAGGTGGAGGGACCAAACTGTCAAAATGTTAAAGTCATTTTAATAAAACACTCTCCACCTAACTATTCCATCACATTTATTACTTACACCAAAAGATCCTCGCCTAATAATCGTTTGACAAATCCGTGTTTGGATCATCAATTTGTAAGTGATTTCGTGTTTAT
The DNA here is from genome assembly GCA_022545495.1 of Chrysanthemum lavandulifolium. NCBI lineage: Eukaryota > Viridiplantae > Streptophyta > Magnoliopsida > Asterales > Asteraceae > Chrysanthemum > Chrysanthemum lavandulifolium. Next base: position 302,777,764 of record CM040238.1, on the reverse strand, counting down.
AACAAGTTTTTAAGCAATGGTTTTGAATTTTTCAAAATCCAACGGTTCAATCTTGAGATATCATCAGTTTTGTGTCTTACGGCGTAAGCGCAAGAACACCAAATCATAATATGGTCTTTGTGGTTATAAGAGTTGTGTCAAAACGTTCTTAAAACATCAATGATTCTTTAGTCATCAAACGTGCGTAAATACAAATTGAGTGTATTTGATTACTAGGGTTTATGCGTGGAATTGGGTGTTTTCAAATGTGAAGGTTTTGGTCAAAAAGAGGCTTGTGTGATGTTCATATCATGTTGAATTAATGATTTTCGTGCCCTATAACAACCCGTAAACACTAATTAAGTCGAATTAGGAATTAGGGTTTAATGTTCTTGAGTTTGGGTATTTTTGATTCACTGAGAATTGGGTGTTAAAACTTGGTTTATAGACTCTCACAACACCTAAGACCTACCGAGAAAAAGTTTGGTGCAAATTCCATGGTTAGAATTGTTATGCGTAATTCTTGAACTATTAGGGTTTTGACTTACGCGTATGTGTTTCTCTGGCGTAAAGCGTGTAATATGTTTCATGCCATAACTGTTTTAATATGACTATACATGTTAAGATTGATGATATGATGATTTTATTTCGTGCTTACTACTCGTAAAATTGAGAATCAAGGTCGATTGTTACTCACGATAAGGATCACCTTACGGCGTGAGCGGTTATCGTAAGAGAAATCCCACGGCGTAACTACTACGCATAAGGTTCTACAATGGGACCACGCGTATCCCGTGAAGGATATGCGTAAATAGTGACTTCTACGCATAAGGTCTACTCTTACGAGTAAACCCACGCCGAAGGTCCTTATACGCCACGCGTAAGCTCCACGCATAAGGTGCCCTTTCCCACGCCAGTAACATCTCTTACGCGTAAGTTAGGATCCCACGCATAAGCTTTCGCTCACGCCGTATATCACTTTTGTTTACGCTGTAACTTTGCCAAATCTACGCCTAAGCCTTGATAGACCTTCATTATGAATTGTTACGTGTACAAACTCGTTAATAAACAAATCATATCGTCACGAAACCAATAATGTCACTAATAAACTTAATCGTTTAATATGTTGTGTTAAATATGTGATAACATAAACTTTAAAACTTAAAGTTAACTAACTCACCAAACTTATCACGACGACATTGGACTATTGAACAAACAAGTGACTTTGGACTCGTAACAATCTTTAACACTGTGCATTCAACAATTAGACAATAAAACCTTCGTTGACTAACATTATGTCTTCGATATGTTGGTCCTTTGGCTAATGTTATTTGAGATCACGACATGGTCGCTCAAACAAATGTGGATGCACCGAAGTTCTCACAATTCTCGACATCTTCCCTAATGGCTATCCTAGAAAGATTGGAAAGAACAACCTTAGGGTTGACTTTGAAACCCTCACATGCTCGTAATCTTCTTGTCTCATTCTTTGTGGATATTCTAAAGAATCATCCCTACCGAACATGCTCTCACACTGCTACGATGCACTGTAAATCTACATTCGGCAATTCGAAATTCAATGCAGAGGATCACAGTCAAAGTGCGGTGGTGGTGACGCTCAATCACAAACAAGTCACCATCACTCATGCGGACTTACGGTCGTTTCTTCTCAATCTCGAATCGAGCCAACCGACTTCTTTGCCACACCCATCGAGGAGACGGTTCTTCAATTCTCGATTGATATTGGCTATGATGAAGCTTCGTGAACTATCACTAAGCACTCTCATGTGGAGCTTAAGAACATTCCTCAACCGTGGAGAACCTCTACATCATCATCACCAAATCGGTCTCGGTCGTGACGGTGGCTATGAGCATCCCAAGCTCATGGAACTACAGATCTTCGGTCATTAATCAACAAAAGGACATCGAAATTGAAGCCTTTGTTGTGGGAAGACATGATGTCATTTCACAAGAAACTTGGCTCAAAGATTCCTATGTCGATACATAAAATTGTTGATCCAGAGAGCACTTGGACTTCATCCCGATATTCCACAGAGGCTCAATGACCCGCACAATCACGATATGTTGGTGAGCCTACCCTTTCATCGTAATCAAGGAATAGTCAACAAAGAAAGCAGGGTGCGGTGTTACCCGATCACCTTCTAACAAATGAAATCAAAAAGCTTGAAACGTATAAAAGGTATCGAGTAGCGGTAAGAGAAGGGAAAGTTGGTCATCTCGATGAAAAGTCTTCGAACTCCTACACGGAGAACCGAAAAGGCAAAGGCAGAAGTCTTGCAAATCTTGAAAGTCAAAGGAAGTTTCCCAAGAGGAATCCTCCTCGTAAAAGAACTATTCCTTCTAAGGAAGTTGTTCCCATTCCGCACCTAAACCCGAACCGCAGAGAAAGCTAATTGACGAGGACTCAAGGTATCGAATCGACGAGGAGGTTCACTACTCAATCTGCAACCGAACCACCTCCTCAAGAATAAAACCTCCTAGTCCTCCAGCTGACCTAGGCAAAGGGAAGACTCATGTACTTGTGCCATATGAAGAAAGCTCAGAAAGTGATGAAGAGCAACTGGATATTTCCTACAGGAAGAAGTTTAAAATCGTTAGACACCTTCAAAAAGCTGAAGAATTTGCAAAAGACCAAATGGGTGGCCTCGGAGGATCTAGTGGTGTTGCCCACTCTAAACCAACTCCTGATGCGGTTAATCAACCCGATAAGGGAGCTGGTGCCACTACTCTTGTGCAACAACAAACGCTTGTGGAGGAGTCTACTGATTATAACATTGAGAAACCGTAAAAGGATAGGACCGAGAAAGAGAAGATCGATGAAGAAGCTAAGGCTCGACGGAAGAAGAGGCTAAACTGGACAAGATAACGAAGAGAATTATGATGATTATCTTCTCAACAATTCAACTCATTCCAAGGAGGATATACGCACCTCCAAAAGACCCCGAGCCTCCTCATGTCTCCTCCTCATCGATTCATCATCTCACCTCACCACCACCATCTAAAAGATCAACCAAATCAACATCCAAATCGGTGAAGAAGCCTCCTCGATCTTGGATATCTCAAGCTCATCAAAGAATTGGGAATGCTATCAAACAAGTCGAAAGAAAGACATGCTCTACAGAAGATGAATTTCTACACCGATCGACATGATATCTTCATGATGAGCAAGACAAGATGAAAGTTGAAAGGAGTATGTCCGTAAGCTCATGAAAGATGATCTTCAAGGAAAATGGACGAAATGATCAAATGATACACTCACCGTTCCTTATGGAGGTCGTTCGAACCGACAAAAGAGATGTATAATGACAAGCGTATCCAAATCTCTTGCATCTAGCCAAACAAGCCATGAAATCAACTCCGATGAATTTAAGCATCAATCCATTGAATCTACAATCTTCTCGGATGATGAATTGGTGAGCCGGCTAGTAGCGCAAATGTCGAAGCGCTCGCAACGTTTGTCTCACACGAAGCCAAACTGTTTGAAGCTCTCTTGGAATACCAACTCGGTCCTCATTCCGAGAAGAAGTCTGTAGGCCCAAACGCTCAAGAGATGATGAAGACAAAGATCGGGATAAGGATAAAGAGCCCAAACGCTCAAAGAAGTCTAATGTATCATCCTCTATTCAAGATTCCATGCAACCTCCTCCCAAAGGACTCCGACTTCTCAAAGAACTCCTCCTAGCTCTTCATCGATAAACCTCAGATTACGAGTTTACCGAGACTCGTAAAACCGGTGATCACTTTGAGTATACGGGTGGTGACGATGAGGAAGTCCGTGAGCCCTACAACAACCCACCTCTCCCAAACAAGTTCGAAACCGTAATCCTCATCTAGGCCTAAGAAAAGAAGAAGAAGGCGCCTACTACCGACGTCGTATCATGGCTAGATGAAGATACAACAGAGGAATTTGAATGGTTTTCTACACTTGTCAATTCCACTCCCTACCCCGTCAAGGTCAAGATCCGTAGACGGTAATACTTTGGAGCATGCTAAGATCCCGCAAGAAAAGTTCCATGTGAAGAAGATGACGAAATCCGAGTTGAGGCGAATCAAGAATGAAGCTTTTCAACTGTGGAAAGATAGCTCAGAAAGTGCCATCGAGGTCGAATATCACCTTGAAAACATTGCTCGAGCTATGTCTAACAACATGGATTGGCTCAACCCAGAAGCAAACATCGACTTCACCAAACGGGACAACCCTCCATACTATACCGACTGGTCAAAACCTCTACCAACAATTGGCCAACCAGATGAACCTAGGATCCCATTCAGATATTTCTTCAACAAAGATTTGGAATTTATTCTACACGGTGGCGATGGATCAAGGAAATACGCTACATCTTTGACACTTTCATTCCCAAAGACCATATACTCAAACCGCATTGCTATCGAGGAAAGAGCTAATCACTTGTTCTCCAACAAAGTGGAAGCATACGACCGAGATGCAATGTACGGATTCATCATTGGCCCGAACGCCAAAGAATCTACTACGTGTCGCCAGTTCAAGTCTCAACATGCGTGTTCAATACTAAGGATATCGTTGCCATCAAACACATTGATCTTTCTACCAAATGGGACTAAACTTTTCTCAAGAAGATTGTGGTCAAAAGGCAAGATGAACGGGATTATGCATTATCTGAAGTCGACTTTGAGAATTTATCTATCAACGACATTGAAGACATGTACCTTGCCAAAGTACGTGGTCGCATGAGGCAATTTTCAATCAAGTACAACGTGAATTCATCAAGTCACTGCTCATCTTCATCAGACACATAGTCATCAAAGAACGTGTAGAAGATCTCCAGCTCGCAGTTGAATCATATCAGAAATGTATCAACTTCACTCCACCTCAACTTGATCTTCTCGACATCAACCAGCTCTCACAATATACGCTCATCCGCAAACCTTTCAGCGTCGTTTACCGCAGTGAACTTCAACGAAATTGCTTAATGGCGTAGTGATCTTCACAAGTTTGGGGATCACACTTTGAAGATGGTTGGGACGGATTAGCTTATAGGTTGAAGGATATACGTCAAAAGATTGGGTCTCCTAAGCGATGGAATTCTCGGGATCGAAGGGATGTGAGGAGGATCATCAAAATGATTGATGAAAGGTTGTATAGAAGGGATCGCCTGTAAGATTGAAAGCTATGTTGGTGGTCGACCCAAGATTAACATCACCGGCTTTCAACGCCCGATTCACACTCTGGCGACATCTCGGACTTCCGGTACCCTTGAACCGCTTCTTTCATTATAAATTTGGATGTGTGATTATATATGTTTATGGCTTGTGCACGCATTACGATGTACAACCCGTTCTTGTAAATAAAGGACCCTAGTGGCACGACTGCCACAATCCTTATAAAAGGAGCGAAGTCTTACTTTTGAGTAAAACCTATCAAACATTTCATTTTTCAAGGTTTTGCTCAAAAGGACAAGTACTTCCGTATGATTTTCAAAACCTCAACCGCTTATATCACTTGTTGAGGGGAGTATTTGAATTAAAACTTTGTTTACAAATTGTTCATAGTGATCATCTTCCCGCAACACTCGAAATGGTCATATTTATTCTCAACTTTTCAAAAACAACATTTTATATGCCATTTTTGAGGGGGAAAAAATTATGTGATAATTAAGAAATATGTTGTGTAAATGCAAATGAATCTTTGAGTAATAGACTTAACCAACGAATTGACGGTACTAAACTGTTAGTAACTCGAAAAGACTTGTCCTGGACGGGTAATAATTTCAAGCTAGTTCGCTAGTAATGTAAATGTGTCTCGCAAAGGACTTGTCCGAGTAGAAAGTACCATTCGAGAAACTCTTGGTAGACATGAACTCTGACGGGTATGACAACCTTTCGAGGTTTGTCTACACCTTCAAGGTAGTTATTAGAGCTAGTTGTCACCTAAAAGTCGACAATGTAACTCTTTAACTATGCAACGAACCGTGTCTCATGGGGATTGTCTATCTTGAGTTGATCAATTCATAAAGTGCGCGCTTTTCCTCTGTGCGATTTCGTAAAAACTCTTAAGCACATGTGGAGGGGAGTATTTCTCAAAAGATCAAACTCTCACAAATGGTTCAAACATGTTTTCATTTACAAACCCTTTGAGAGATTTTCTTGAAAATTGGTTTTATGGCAACATAGGTTAGTCATGGAGTTATAAGGTGATTAAGGTTAGGAATAACTGTCCTATGATCCGGTAGAGCGGAGGATCTACCCAAGGACATCACAAATAGTTAGTACTTAGAAGTCCTTAGGTACGATTATAAAAAGGAGAAATGAGAATCGGAGAAAGAAGGAGTTGAAGAATTAAAAAAATGCAAAGAAAAGGGTGAAAAGAAATAGCCCTCCAAATTATTCAACTTAGGGCGTACACCGGGTTCAATTCATATACTCTTGGTTGTCACTTAGTGACGCCGGTATTGAAGATTAAAAGTCGTCATGGACTCAATGACGCATGCACTAAACCTTCTTAGCCACTAAAGTTTCTCTCACGTAAGCTTGTTTCATTCTCACAGGAACCCTACGTAAACTATTGGCTTTTCTTAGAGATCGCCGGTATTGAAGAAGGAGACCTCTCCCTAGTCTCCGCCAGAAAACCAAAACGCACTATCGAGTCTAGAGCCACAAGATTCATCAAAAGATCTCTTAGGTACACTTGACATTTCATCACTTGATGTTCAACATATTAGAATTTCGGTGGTACATTATCGAGTCCTTCATGATCTTAGCAACTGTCAAGAACATTTATGAGAGGTTCACATCCGTGATCCTCGGTGATTGAATGGAAACTCCCGCCGTGGTCAACATCAAACAGCCCCGACAGCAGTCACTTCGGTAACTCCCGTGGATTACGCTTAGTGTGTCTCAAACGGTCTACGTCGTGAGGTGATGCTTGGTGTACCTCAATGACTCATCTAAATCAGATGTACTTTGTACATCGTGTTATCTCACTTGTGGGACTCCAGCTCAGAACGGCCTTTGTGAGAATTAGAGTTGTGTTTTCACACTATGTCGTTAACACTCAAGTTCAAACTTGTAAGTGTCGGAACCGCTTATTACTAACCGCTTGAAATGTTTTCGCCTTATGGAAGCTCCGGAGCGGGATGATCGTGCGATTCTTCTCATGCTCACGCCAACATCATCACTAATGGAAGTTCTATCCAAAAGCAACACAACAATGTAATGATTCTTCATCAAATCAAAGAATCTACAAAGTTAAAGACTTAAAGAACTTCATCAAGATCGAATTCCAACGCCAAAGAGCGTGTGAGCATGTTGAAGAATGACGTGGAGACACTTTATGTGATGAAGGAAGGCACTGAGGCGCACTTGATGCGCATAACAACATACTATCACTTTCATCACAAAGAACAATGATCAAAGAACAAAGTTAAAGATGACGTCAAAGCATAACTGCTCAAAGTAAACTATCTCTACACCGGGAGATTGTTCGAATCAAGGCATTCCTTCTCACAAGAAAGAAGAATGATGAAGACGTCAAAGCTACTATTACATCAACGCCTTCACTGCTTTTACATCACCAACACTTGAGGGGGAGATTGTTGGAATCACTCCTAAACCTTAATTCAAGTGTTAGTTACTTATATGTAATAGGTAGTTTATTATGGCCTTTATGTTTATTTAAGGCCAAGCTTATGTAGAAGGCCCATAAGCTTAGGCCCATGTCCAATAAGGAAAAGGGAAGGAGTGGGAGTGTTGCCCTAGCTCCTTGCCTATAAATACTCTTGTAAACCTTCATTTGAAGGTTGGTTGTTCAAGTTATTTATTTCACTCATACTCCTACGCGTAACCGTCTTAGTCTTAACACGTGTGTGTGTTTGGTTTACTTGTTCAATCGCCTTTATCTCTTTCTTGTAAGCTTGTGTTGTAAAACTAGTGACCTTACAAAGTAAACACACTTTTAATCATCATAGAGCACACTACAATAACATAGCCTATCCTTTTATTTTCATTTGTTTGATTAGTTATTAGTTTTAATTAATTAGTAGTTAAAATTGGTAGAAGTACCACCCCCCACTCCTATACCTCGAGATATTTACCTTGATTTCTAAAAATTATAAAAGACTAAAAAGAATCTTACTCGGCCTTACCTTCTCGTCATACATCTCTTCCTAGCATCTCTATTCCCCTAGAGAATGATCAACCCCCTGTGCTTACCCATACTATACTGCAACAATTAGGTACACTGCCTAGTGTGTTGTAAAGCTTGCTCGTAGGATAGGAAGTCTCGCATCAACGTCATAAGTGTCTTGATATAATAAACATGTTTGATTCTCGCATGAACTAAGGTTCTCCACATGTTGTTCATATATCCATAAGGGTTAAACATATGTCATACATTTAATTCAAGTATATCCTCGTACTCCATAAGCTATACAGTGCCAACAAATTCAAAGTAAATGATATACTATATCATGTATGACTATTAGCAAGAAGTATAATTTTTTCATATTCATATTTGTATATAGATATTGTGATCATCTTTATAAGTCAAAAGAGATATTTTCAACATCATGTGACATCATAAACATGAGCATCATATATCCATATGAAGATATTTATCATATTTCTTTAGCTTTCATGATGTATAAAGATATCATCCTTAAAATTTTCAATTCGTAAACTAAGACAAACTTTGTCTTTTATTAAAATTTAGTTTCTAAGCATTCAATCGCTTTTATAAACTCTCAAGGAGTTTCATTGACATACCATAGTCAAATTCGGACATCTTTATAAATTTCATGGGCAAACATAATCATTTCCATGTCCTATTTTATAAAAAAATATTTACTAAGGCGATCGTAACAATTATGCTCATATTGCTTGATCTCATACAATGATTTATTTGGTTTGATCAAGTTGTATTCTCAATTATTTTTCTTATATTCTTTAAGTATTTCAAACAACGAGACATGCTTCATGCATTTTATATCCTTCCTAGAATCTCAACATCAAACGAGCTCTTACTTATATGAGAACATGTCTCATTATTATTTTCATGTCTTTGAGAAAATATAAAAAGCACATTAATTTCGCTTTCTTATAAAGACAAATATTTAGCTTTCTTATAAAGAAAAATATGTATCCAATAAGTTTACACATTCATGTGTCTAGACTTCAAGTCCCACAAGTCTCATCATAAGAGACTCCAATCTTTCACTGGTTACTTGCATATTTACATTATGGCCAATCATTTTACAACTACAATTCTCGCATATTATTTTCAATATCCTCACTGTTATTATAGCGCTACATTATTTATAAATTTATTATCTTGCACATCATTAGACACAGTAATACTCTCGACGTCGGTTCAATTCTTTTCGATTCCACGCTTTACTAGATATTATATAATATCATGAAAAAATTACACATTTGGTCCCTGTGGTTTGCTCATATTTCAAGTTTAGTCCCTAAGTCGTTTTAATTACACCAGAGATACCTATTTTTGAAACCTTGCACTCATTTAGTCCCTATTTTGGATGGGCCGTTAGTTTTTCAGTTAAGTGTTTGCACCGTTAGTCCCTCCGTTAATACTTTTTGCACCGTTAGTCCTATTTTTTCAAATAATAGTTTTCACCAGTTAGTCCCTCCGTTAATAATAGTTTTCGCCCTTTTACGTTTTTGACCATTTTTGTTCGTTTTTATCCGTTTTCCCTTTTTTTTTACGTTTTTCGTCATCTTTTTACGTTTTTATCCGTTTTCGCCCATTTTTTTCTGTTTTCGTTCGTTTTTTATCGGTTTTCGCCCGTTTTTTTACGTTATTGTCCGTTTTTATCCGTTTTCATTCATTTTTAATCCTTTTTCGCAAGTTTTTCACATTTTTATATGTTTTCGTCCCCTTTTTTACGTTTTTATCCGTTTTCGTCCCTTTTTTTACGTTTTCACACGTTTTTTTACGGTTTTGTCATTTTTTATCCGTTTGCGTTTGTTTTTTTATCCGTTTTGCCCTATTTTTATGTTTTTGTCCGTTTTTATCTATTTTCATTCGTTTTTATCCGTTTTCGCACTTTTTTACATTTTTATATGTTTTCGTCCGTTTTACGTTTTATCTGTTTTTACGCCGCCGCTTTTGTTTGTTTTATCCGTTTTTTCGTTTTTATCCGTTACCGCTTACGTTTTTTCCGTTTTAGTCGTTTTCATTCGTTTTTTATCCGTTTTTTACGTTTTTGTATATTTCCGTTCGTTTTTTTATGTTTTTATTCGTTTTATCTTTTTTAGTTTGTTTTTTATCCGTTTTTGCCCGTTTTATTATATTTTTCGTCCGTAAAAAACGGACGAAAACATATAAAAATGGACAAAAACATATAAAAACTGACGAAAATATAATAAAATGGATGAAAACATATAACAACAGATGAAAACGGATAAAAAAACGAATGAGAATGGATAACAACGGACAAAAACGTAAAAAACGGAAAAAAAGAAGGATAAAAAACGAACGAAAACGGATAAAAATAGACAAAAACGTAAAAAACGGGCGAAAACGTAAAAAAAACAGACGAAAATGGACAAAAACGTAATAAACCGGACGAAAACGTATAAAAACGTAAAAATCGTGCGAAAACGGTTAAAAAAATGAAAACGGATAAAACATAAAAAAAATGGGCGAAAACGGATAAAAAAACAAACGAAATCGGATAAAAACAGACAAAAACGTAAAAAATGGTCGAAAACGAATAAAAACAGACAAAATACGGGCGAAAACGTAAAAACGTAAAAAGGAGGTCGAAACCGGATAAAAAACAAACAAAACTGGATTAAAAAGTTGAAAAACGTAAAAAAAAACTGATGAAAACATGTGAAAACAGACGAAGACGGATAAAAACGTAAAAAACGATGGGAAACGGATAAAAAACGAGCGAAAACGGATAAAAACGGATAAAACGTGAAAAAACGGGCGAAACATGTAAAAATGTAAAAAAACGTGCGAAAAAGGATAAAAAACGAATGAAAACGGATAATAACGGTGAATAACGTAAAAAACGGGCGAAACCCGATAAAAAAACGAACGAAAACATAAAAAAAATGGACGAAAACGTAAAAAACGGATAAAAACGTAAAAAGTGGACGAAAAATGTAAAAAATGAGGGGGAAAACAGATAAAAAACGAACAAAAACGGACAAAAAAGTAAAAAATGGGCGAAAACTATTATTTGAAAAAATAGGACTAACGGTGCAAAAAGTATTAACGGAGGGACTAACGATGCAAACACTTAACGGAAAAACTAACGGCCCATCCAAAATAGGGACTAAATGAGTGCAAGGTTTCAAAAATAGGTATCTCAGGTGTAATTAAAACGACTTAGGGACTAAACTTGAAATATGAGCAAACCACAGGGACCAAACGTGTAATTTTTTCTAATGTCATTTATTGTGATCTCATAGTTTAAAATGCACATAAGGTTCTTTTAGAATCCTCTTTGTCTAGTGTCTCTATACGAGATTATTATGGGGTCTTTATTACCTCGATATGACCATCTTAACTTCTTGGTCCATTTATATATCATTCGAGGATTTTTATTTTGAATCGATTGTTGTATCACGCAACAGGCGTGCCATAGAATCATTACCAATTATTGTTTGTCCGGTTGGGGCACAAATATAAGTTGGCGCATTAGCAGCGTATAAAATATCTAGTTACTCTGTTTAAGTTACCAAATATGTCTTACATTTTCTAGATTAGAAAAATGAATTATATTTTGAACTTCAAGTTCATATTCATTAGTGTTGTGAGGATCAACATTTACGTTATTATAATTTATTCCAAAATTTTGTTTCTCATTCTCTTCCCCTGAATGAATTATCATTCTCAATATCTCACATTATGCGTTGTAGTGTATTCACTATAAGCCGCACAATTACATGACTAAGATATAGGGTTTGTGACCGAAAAACCATTAAAATTGGGAGGAATTGTTATAACTTTTGGCATGATGCAAATTCATGATTTATCATTTAAATAACATGACCATAAACCATTAATTTTCCTCTCATAATTATTGGATTTGTAATTAATTGAAAACGTTTATAAACGCTTACAAAAGTATTTTGCTTACGAACATGAGGTATAAATGTTTAACACTTGTTCCAATAATTAGCAAATACTTGAAATTACTGATCACCATTTTCAAAGATATAATATGAAAAACGTGCTCGCATTCTTATAAGCGTAACCACTAATCACGCTAACTTCATATTGCGTCTTTATGATCATTTTGATGATGCATCGATTTTAAAATCAAAATGATCTAAATGGCACTTGTATAGGCCTATATATATATATATATATATATATATATATATATATATATATATATATATATATATCTTTTGGATATTTTCCAAAAATTTAAGAAAATGAGCCCTTACTCTAATTTGATGGTGATAGGTGAAATAATAACTTCTATCGAAAGCAACAAAGACAATAAAAATCATCTTTGAAGAAACTCTTGGTTCTTTTATATATTCGTATCATAATGGCATACCACATAATAATATAATTTTAGCACATAAACTTGTGTTATGGCTAGTCGAGGAAGATGCAAGTTTATATTTTCTTTTACGAAGCAATCATGTAAATATCAAAATATATTAGCATAGATTCTTACATCTATGAGGATAGTGTGTAATATATTTGATACACTTGTATTTTTCTTACATGACATTTTTATTTACTTTGTTCTTATTTTGCCACTTAGTGGTTGGCCATTTTTCATTTTACTTTGACCATATCCATGACCTTAATAAATGATCGTTAAGAGTTTATCGTTATATGATTACATTCACTTTGAGAGAATAAAGATCTTATGTTGATCATTTTATTACATTCACTTAAGGAAATAAGATCTTATATTGATCATTTTATCACATTCACATGAGGGAATGAAGATTTTATATTTATCATTTCATCACATTTACATGAGGAAATTAAGATCTTATATTGATTATTTTTATCACATTCACATGAGAGAATGAAGATTTTATATTGATCAATTCATAACCAAATAATATTTATCTTGACTATTTTGTCACATAAACTACCTACCAGTTAAAGCAAGAGCGATTTCATGCATCACTAAATAATACTTTCTTTATTTTCTTTATTATTACAGCCAACTAATAGTTAGATGGTTAATAATTATTATTTTGAAATTGAAAAAAATGCAATTAAATAAACACAACATAAATATTCAATAGATTAATGCAAATAACGTCACAAGACTATTACTCGTAGTTATTTACATAATATTCACATGATAAATTAAATGCATTTTTTTATCTATTTATCAAATTATACAACTATACATGGCGTTAAATTAATGAAGAAAACAAAAAAAATATAAAAGTAAATAAGCAAAACATAAATGAATGCAATAAATAATTACAATATTAATAACAATAGAACTTGACGTTTTAAAAATAATATATATAACAATAGCGTGTTATGTTATTTGATTCTTATGAGAGAATATAGAACTTGAGGTTCTAACTTTTTTTTACATATTAACTTGAGGTTACGATATCAATCCTATTTCAAGGTTCATATTAGAACTTGAGGTTCTAAATCTCTTTAAAGTCATAATAGAATATTTATTGTTCTTGTTAACTATAGAGAGTTTAAGAGATTAACATGAAGATAAAATACAACTCTCTTTACCATAGAGATTAACAAGGTATAACTTGAAAATTTCCTACATCTTTTTGTTTAGAGCAAACGTCGTATTGATAACGTATTGTAAAAGTAATGAACAAGAATTAAGAGATGCAAGGATGTTAAAATTTGGGGTAATAATCTGTGGCAAACATGTCACTCTATCAATTGCTAATGGCTTTCAAGTTATGTCCATTGCATGCTTATTACTGTGGGTTAAACGTGGACAAAGCATTAGTGATTTAAAGTTCCAAGATTATCATTTTCTGAAGCCTCTCTGCTTTCTGGCGATAAGCATTTTATAGCCGTTAGAGGGTCTTAGTGTAACTTAACCCCTATTTAATAAGTCCCTTATTCTAGGGTTACACACACTGAGTGTGCGTCTTTTGTATCACTCTTCTCTTCTTTCGGATCATTTCACCGATCTTGTCTTGTCTTTACATTTTACATGATTATTGTCTCATTGACATTAATCTAATCTTGTAACATTTGGATATCAGAACTTAATCTAAGTCGACTATTGCGACTTAGATCCGAATAAAGGTTCTATTGTTTATATTGGATTGCCTATACTTGTGTACATGGTATCGAGCTTGTGCTCATTGATTCTCTTTGGCAACAAAGGTGTGGTTTGGGGTTATTGCTGTTGGCGTAATCACTGGTTATCTTCTGTTTCATATTTGCCCTAGACTAAGTGTATCTAGGGTGATTGTGATTTGTTCTTCCGCTGCATATTTCTCTGTAAGTCTAAATCTTATCTCTTCTTTAAACATATAGTACTTAAGTCTTTGTGGGTGCAAACGGGTAGACTAACATCTTGATCTGCCACCTTTGTGTGGTACGAATACCTGCTTTGGTTTACCCTAATCCACAGGCTTGGTGCTTGTTGTTTCTTATTACATAGTCTTATTTCTTTGTCTATCTTATTATATCTGTCTGTCTTATTGTTTGTATTATGGCTATTGGTGATGATAATGTTGGTGGTGGTGGTTCTTCCACTGAGAAAAGCTTATCCTTTGGTGATGCTTTGTATTTACACCCAAATAATACAAATGGTACACCCATTATTTCTATTAAACTCACTGGAACTGAAAATTATAAAATATGGAGTATGGCCGCCTTTAGAAATCATAACAAGTTAGGGTTTATTGATGGTACTTGCATAAGAAATGATTCTAACCCTAGTCTTGCTAATCAATGGGACACCAGAACTCGTCGTGGTCACCGGATTCTCAACCTCTCACCGATCTATTTGTTGGTGCTATTTATGCTAAACCGCTTATGAAATGTGGAATGATCTTAAAGATACCTATGATAAAGTTGATGGTTCAACTATTTTTAATTTGCATAAAATATAAACTCTCTTAGTCAAAGTGGGTCCTCTCATCGATTACTATAACAATCTTAATTCTTTATGGAAACAATTTGATCAGATGATTAGCTTGCCTCCCCGCACTTGTGAGGTGCAAAACATTTTGAAAACACAATCAACTAATCAAGTTAATGCAATTTCTTATGGGTCTTGATGATTCCTATGTTCCCATCAAGCAATATTTTAACCGAGATCCTTTACCTAATGTAAAAGCGCTTTCTCTGTTGTCTCGGAGAAGAATCTCACGAAATGTTTCATCCGGGAATAGCTCGCTAAACCCAATGCTACGCCTTTTTATCGCAAAAACCTCGATGGTGGAAAATTTTTGATAACAAAAGAGGTTTTAACAACAAAGTTTCTAGTTTTAACACCGGTAATAAACTCTAATAGCAGAGGACCAAACATGAACCTCAAATGTACTAATTGCAAAAACCCGGTCATACTGTTGATAGGTGTTATGAAATTGTTGGCTACCACTTTGGATATGTTAAAAGAAATTTTAATGGTAAACATTTCAAGAAGAATAATGTTTCATGAAACTAATCATGTCACCGATAATAGTGCTAGCAACTCTCCTGCCTCCTTGTCTAATGAATGACCTCAAGACTCATGAGCCTTCTCAATGACAACAATGTGTCATCCGCTAATGCCAACTTAAGGTGTAAAAATTTCTCGTGAACCTTCTTTAATGGGAGTGTCAAGTTTAATGTAAACTTTAACAGTTTTTAACAACAACACAAAACTCTATCCGAAACATCGGCCTTGGTTGGATTGTTGACTCGGTGCAAATCAAGACATGACCGTATCCGCCAAATTTTTAATTAATGTTGTTGACATTTCAAATCTTGGTCTAACTGTTGGACATCCCAATGGTACTCGTGCCCTAATCAATAAAATTGGTGACTTAAAAGTCAATAAAGACCTAACTCTTTTGATGTTTTAGTTGTTCCCGAGTACAATGTTAGTCTATTGTCTGCTCATAAGATTGCTAGAGACAATAAGTCGTTTGTTGGGTTTAATGAATCTAATTGCTATATATACAGGATTTACAACAAAAAGGATTGTGGGATTGGTAAACAATACAATGGGTTATATATGTTTGATATTGACTCCACATGTAAGATTACTTCTAATAATTGTATATTTGTTTGTCATGTTTCTAGAAATCTTTGGCATCAAAGACTTGGTCATCCCTCTGACCAAGTCCTACATATACTTAAACCCACTCTTAAATTTGATAGTACATCTGAAATTGATCATCTCTGTGATACTTGTAACAAAGCTAAACAAACCAGGGAACCCTTCCCTCTAAGTGAACATAAAACAACTAAAATTGGTCAACTTGTTCACCTTGATGTATGGGGACCATATAAAGTCACTAGCAGAGATTGTTACAAATATTTTTTAACCATAGTTGATGACTATTCCAGGGCAGTGTGGGTTTATATGCTTAAGGGGAAGGATGATGTTTATGTTTCCATTGTTAACTTCACTCATATGCTATCAAATCAATTTGAACACAATGTTAAGATCTTTAGAAGTGATAATGGGACAAAATTTGTCAATAACAAACTTCAACATTTTTTCCATGAAAAAGGAATTTTACATCAAACATCTTGTGTCTATACACCACAACAAAATGGTATTGCAGAAAGGAAACATAGGCATCTCCTTAATGTAGCCAGATCCCTTATGTTTCAGGGGGAATTACCTCTATATCTTTGGCCTGAATGTGTTCTAACCACGCTATGTCATAAACAGGTTGCCCTATTCAGTTATGTCCTGCAAGTCCCCTCTTCCTTGTGTATGGGCATGACCCTTCACTCTCTCTCCTTAGAGTCTTTGGTCGCTTATGCTATGCCACCATTCTCAATGTCTCGACAAATTTGGTAGTAGATCTGAAAAAAGTGTTCTTATTGGTTACTCAAATGAGAAAAAAGGCTATAAAATCTTGAGCCTAGAAACAAAAAATATCTTTTATTCCAGAGATGTCAAATTTTATGAAACTGTGTTTCCATTCAAAATGAAAAATTCTGTGTCAAAACCTTTTGTTGAAACTTATGTGCCTAAAGATTTAAATCATAAAAATTTCTTTGACTCACAAACAAGTCCCAATGATGAAGGGAGAGTGACATCCCATGATGATAGCACAGTGGTAAGTCATCCTACTATGATTGATGAACCAGTTGCAACATCTATAGATGATAATACACACCCTGAGGGCATCATATCACATGAATCACATCCTGCTGATGCATCTTCTGATTCTGCTGATATATCACCTGATTCTGCTGAACAAGAAAGAGGCTTGCCAGCCACTACTGCTAGAAGGTCAACTAGAGTCTCTAAGTTGCCCAGTAATCTTAATGACTTCATTGTTGAAGGAAAAGTCAAATATGGTGTTGAAAAAGTTGTTAATTACTCTAATCTTAACAAAGAAAATTACTGCTTTGCTTCTAGTCTTAACAAAAGTATTGAACCTACCTGTTATGAAGAAGCTATCCTTGATAGTAATTGGGTAGATGCTATGAATTCTGAAATTGAGGCCTTAAATGAAAACCATGCTTGGGATATAACTGATCTACCTCCTAATAGAACTCCTATTTGGTACAAATGGATTTTTAAAATCAAATATAAAGCCAATGGTGAAGTTGATAGATACAAGGCTAGATAAGTTGTTAAAGGCTATAACCAAAGGGAAGGAATTGACTATGATGAAACTTTTTCTCCTGTGGTAAAAATGTCTACTGTTAGATGTCATATTGCCTTAGCTGTAAAAAAACAAATGGCCTCTTTTTCAACTTGATGTTAACAATGCTTTCTTATATGGAGATCTTGATGAGGATATCTATATGACCATTCCCAAGGGTTCTCAGAATGAAAACAATAAAATAAAGTCTCAGAACTTGTCAAGTCTCTATATGGCCTAAAACAAGCTCCCAGAAAATGGAATGAAAAACTTGTTAGTGTTTTAAAGGAAAATAACTTTGTCCAATCTGTTAATAATCACTCTTTGTTCACCAAAACAGAGAATAACAAGTTTATTGCTCTGCTTGTTTATGAGGATGACATTGTTCTTACTGGAAACTGTATTGATGAGATAAATCTTTTTAAAGAATTTCTAAAATCCAAATTTCATATCAAAGATTTGGGAAATCTAAAATATTTTCTTGGCATTGAGATTTTAAAAACTGGGAATGACATTTGTCTCTCCCAAAGAAAATACTGTCTTGAACTTCTCAAAGAATTTGGTCTTCTTGGGTGCAAACTCGTGTCTACTCCTATGGAACCCAATTCGCCCTTCCATACATTCCCACCGCCGATGACCCTTGCTTGACAACATCATCGGCTATCGGGTTATTCGGAAACTTATCTATCTCACCCATACAAGACCGACATCTCATACTCGGCTCATTGTCCGCACAATACATGCATTCTCCCCGAAATCTCATCCGAATGTGCCTCAATGTTCGAGATATCTAAAAGGAGCTCCGTGAAAAGGTCTAAGGTACAATTTCAAAGAACTCGAAAATCATCTTAAAGGATATAGTGATGTCGATTGGGCCAAATGCAAGAAAACCAGAAATCATCACGGTTATTGTGTTTTCTTTAATGATTGTTTAATCTCATGGAAAAGTAAAACACAAAACACTCTTTCAAAATCTTTCACGTATGTAATATAGATCTATGTCTATCGCTGCTGCGGAAATCATTTGATTCAAAAATCCTAAAAGATCTAAAGGTTGATATCAATCTTCCCGTTAATCTTTTGTGATAACAAATCGCTTTACAACTTGTTGTCAACCCCTTTTCCATGAAAGATCAAAACACTTTGAAATTGATGTTCACTTCATCGTGGAAAAAATTGCTAGAGGTGTTATAAATGCTAAAAGATTGGTTCTTCAAACCAAACCGCAGACATTCTTACAAAGAACCTCCCGTCTATCAAGATAAATTTTGTGTGAAAATTGATATTGTTTGATATGTTTGCCCATCGATTAAGGGGAATGTTAAAATTGGGGTAATAATCAGGCAAACATGTCACTCTATCAATTGCTAATGACTTTCAAGTTATGTCCATTGCAGGCTTATTACGTGGGTTAAACGTGGACAAAGCATTAGTGATTTAAAGTTCCAAGATTATCATTTCTTCAAGCCTTCTGCTTTCTCACGATGAGCATTTTATAGCCGTTAGAGGGTCTTAGTGTAACTTAACCCCTATTTAATAAGTCCCTTATTCTAGGGTTACACACACTGAGTGTGCGCCTTTTGTATCACTCTCTTCTCTTCTTTCGCATCATTTCACCGATCTTGTCTTGTCTTTACATTTTACATGATTATTGTCTCATTGACATTAATCTAATCTTGTAACATTTGGATATCAGAACTTAATCTGTCGACTATTGCAGCTTAGATTTGAATAAAGGTTCTATTGTTTATATTGGGTTGCCTATACTTTCGTACAAAGGAGAAGAGATAATTATTATTGATTGATGATCTCAAATAGGTTACAATTAGAAGGCATTTATAATGCTTAATAGGAAAACTCTAAATTGTTACTAAAGATTAGGATGAATAGCAATACGCCCATTAACTATTTTACAATAATATATAAAAATTGTATCAAGGTTTAATAATAAATAAGAGTAATTACAATATATCAAATCTTTAAAGACTTGATGTATTTAATACATAAACGTTATAATTGATTCTTGTTATCTAAAAATCATGATGTAAATCTTCCCCCAATGCAAACACTAACCTAAAAGCTTTTTTACTAATGAAGATTCAAGTGAAAAATTAAAGCTTCAAACACTTAACAAACTACAAGCTTTTACTGAAAGTTTTACAAAAAAGTCTTTCATTGCAATGCTAGAAGTCTTTAGAAAGGCTTTTACAAAGAGTAAAAATCTTTTCAAAAACCTTACATTGCGGATGCTCTAAGATATACATCACAATACCGTAAAGAGTAAAATCGAATAAAATAATATTGAAATGATGTTAAAATTAGTCGCCTATCAAATCTTTGTGCTCAACATCTTGTGTTATTCGTTTTTCTAGTCATCGGTCGTGACATTTTATAAATGTTAAGTTCGTAATGAGTTATTCGAGATTTTTTTTAATCATTGTTTCGAACTTTTAGCCAATTAATTCACAAGGTTCGAATCTATGGTCACATAAATTCAAACCAGATGAAACCCTCATTTTCAGAAAGTTAATGTGGATAATGTTATTATGTCATCTCTTTAACTATTCATGAGAAAATACAATGCTTCACTAGATTGATGCACATAACATAAAAAATAAATTACCAATATATTCCAAATACACTACCACTTTACTAAAAATACCCAAAATTTTCTCTTTCACCAAAATGTTCAATGTGGTGCGCATGTAGGGTTTTGGAGCGCAAGAAGTGATTTTTGGGCACCAAACTATAAATGCATCTGACCTTTGACTTTCACACCCCAACCAAAGTGATTTGTGGTGTGCAAAGAATGGTTTTTGGGCACCAAAAACTGGGTGGTATATTTTTATTGGTCAATAAATTAATTCTGATGCTTTGAAGATTCCTCTTTATTAAAAATTATGGTGCAAGGAATTAGTTTTGGGCACCAAAGTGTAGGTTGCACATTTCCATTG
The DNA here is from genome assembly GCA_022545495.1 of Chrysanthemum lavandulifolium. Lineage (NCBI taxonomy): Eukaryota > Viridiplantae > Streptophyta > Magnoliopsida > Asterales > Asteraceae > Chrysanthemum > Chrysanthemum lavandulifolium. The sequence goes on along the minus strand of CM040238.1, from coordinate 302,757,065 downwards.
GTGAAAAAATTAATTTCGGTGCTTTAAAATGAAGATTAATCTTTATTAAATATTGAGAAAATATTTTTAAAATGTATCATAATTGCCACCATATGCTTTTGTGGTAAGAACAATTTTTTTCTTTTGTAGGTACTTTTCTTTCAAATTCATCTTTTTTTGTGTATTTTTCGAAATGTTTGGATATTTTTGCCCCTCTTAGCTAATAGAATTTTTTTTCCCCAAGAGCAAAAATGTCACATAGTACCCTAAAAATGATGAATTTGAAACAAAAGTACCCACAAAAAAAAAAAAAAAAATACCCACAAAAGCAAATGGTGGCAAGTATGATATCTTTTAAAAAACATTTGCCCTTAAATATTTTGGTGCGCAAGGAATGGGTTTTGGGCACCAAGTGTAGGTGACACATTTTCATTGGTTAATAAATTAATTTCGATGCTATAAAATGAAGATTCTGTCTTTTTTAAATGTTCTGGTGCGCGGGCACCAAAATGGCCAAAATGCTTATACGGTAAGAATACATCTTTTTATAAAAATACTCTAATAAATACTACCATTTATCAAAAATCACACCATAAAAACTGTTCATGTTAGAAACTGTTTTCATACTCAGAAAAAAAAATACACAAACATTTGGCATAAAACAGCTATGTCTTTTTCCATGTAAAGTTATATCGCAAACTTTTCTGAAGCATAAGTGTTTTTTTATTAGATAAAAATGTAATGTAGCTTTATACTCTTTCTCTCTTTTTATGTTGTGTTCATATAATATTTTGTTAAGCTCTATAATTATTTAAAACATTGGATGATCATTGCATGTACATGATTATTTGGTTATAATCAATGTAAGGATCATATTAGCAACTAGTAACTAACTTATCATGTTCAGTTGCTCCCAATACGTAGCGTATTTATGTCACATTTGCATAAAATGGCAACACATTTATGTCAAAATTACTCTCCAAAATTTTTTTTGTTGGTAGAAGGGATGTTTCACCCTGGTAAAATAACTCTCCAAAATTTTGTTACCCTTTAAAAGGGAAAAAGGTAATTAAATTACCCCATATTGAATGTTTTTAGAATGGTTAGCGGCTCAACTTGTTGCTCGCATTCCACATCTATTTAAATCCAAATTTTAATTAATAATAATTATATAAATCCTGATTAATCAGTTTAGTATTATTTTTTTTTAATTTTTCTTTTTAAAAAATATACTTACTAAACAGCATTAAATATTAAATAATAAGGGGATATGGTAATTGTATTGGATGAAGATCATATATTCCTATTGACGTGTAAATGTGTAACCAACCATTCAATTTTGGGAAAGATTAATCCATTTAATCTCCTTTTTTAGCAAAGATTAATCTATTTAATCAAAATGTAGCAATTAAGGTAGTTTAAGTCAAAGAATAGACCAAAAGGTCAAATAAAAGTCAAATTTAACCTCATTTTCTTCAACTTAGTGCTAATAGTGTGTAAATTACATATTTATCCAAAAGTTGATTCCTCAACATTCTATATATACCACATTCCTACCACCCTTTCAAATACCCTTCTCTATTCTCTCTATCCATACATTCAAATGGCTCCAGTTGGAGGATTAGCTAACGGAGAAACATGTCACAAGGTGAACTTTGCGGCACCAAGAAGCTTTGCTACGTCGTTCAAGTCCGATTTGATGGAGACGTTCTTCCCGGACGATCCATTTCATGACTTCAAAGGGAAACCATTGCCCATAAAAGCAAAGAAAGTGTTGCAATACTTTGTTCCGATATTTGGATGGCTTCCTAGCTATACTCGTAAGTTGTTCATGTATGATCTTTTAGCCGGAATCACCATTGCTAGCCTCGCTATTCCTCAAGGAATTAGCTATGCCAAACTTGCTAACGTTCCCCCGATAATCGGTTTATGTAAGCCTCATTTCTTCTTATTCCTAGTAACGAAATATCTAAAATGTTATTATTATATCCCTATGTTGTTAGTCAGTGAGGAGTTAGCAATTGCATTAAAGCTCCACACAATTTCTGTAATTAATACAAAAGATAATCACGAAAATATATGTTACTTTCTTTACTTCGTTAACTAGGGAAGTAAATTTGTTATATAAGGATTTTATTCAATACCATCTTTAGTTACAAAAAATATCATTCATTTATTTACTTAGCTAGCTACAACCATGCATGCATTTTATTCGCAGATTCGAGTTTTGTTCCACCTCTAATCTACTCAGTTTTCGGGAGCTCAAAGCATTTAGCCATTGGAACAGTGGCCGCAAGCTCATTAATCATAGCAGCAACCCTCGAAGCTAAAGTGAACCCATCCGAAAATCCACAACTCTATCTTAATCTAGTATTCACCGCTACGCTCATTTCTGGTGTAACACAGCTTATTCTTGGTGTTTTCCGGTGAGCTCATCGACAAACACAACTTTTAGCTAAATTCATGCTCTATAATTACTAGTTTATCGATTAAAACTTTTATAACATATGTAAACAGGTTGGGAATTTTGGTAGATTTCTTGTCACATTCTACCATAACAGGCTTCATGGGAGGGACAGCAACTCTTATATGCCTTCAACAACTAAAAGGAATTTTCGGTTTGAAGCATTTTACTACACATACTGATATGGTTTCTGTTATACGTGTTATCTTGAAGAACAAAAAAGAGGTATATCCTAAAACATATTACACTTCAATTAGGCAGAAAACTTAACAATATTTTTCTTCTATACTGTGATATATTCCTTTTCCTTTTTTCTACATGTTTGATTCTAAAGTATGTCAACATTAAAAAGGTTATGTCTATTCGATCTCGAGTGACATGTTATATCAACATCAATTGTAATAGTAGTACTAATGAAAACGAACATTTCAAATATAGGCACTACTCGGCATGATTTTAAGAAAGCAATTATCTAACTTTCTTTGTTTGCATTTCCAGATAAGATGGGAAAGCACGGTTATAGGTGTTATTTTCTTGGTCTTTCTTCAGTTTACGAAATTTGTGGTAAGTGGTCGAAACTCCAAAACGTAATCTTTTGCAACAAGTAAACTCACATCGAACAACAACATAACATGTCGTGAAATTATGTCGCATATTTCGTTTTCATTAAATTTTTAATTGCAATATGATGTCTACGTTTAAGAAAGACAAAAACAACAAAGCAGAAAGAGTAGTCTGTCAACATGCATGACTTCAATTTTAGTGACCAATTTGAATTGTTGCACATGACAAGTTAATCTTAATGATGTGACATGGTCCAACTCTGACGTGCAATATCTTGTAAATTCTAGACATTTCTTATATGACTTATGATAGCGATAACTTGGCAACAGTCAAGGACCGTAACTGCGATCAAATTTATCTTTCTGCTAAACATTTTGGAGACAGAAAACCCTAGCCTGTCATTGTTGTTCATTTTAGTTTTATTCAGATTCATAACATTTTTAATCCATGAACGTTGTTAATGGCAGAAACAAAAGAAACCGAAGTTATTTTGGGTGTCTGCCATAGCTCCAATGATTGTCGTCATAGTTGGATGCTGCTTTTCCTATCTAGCCCACGCCGAGAAACATGGCATTGCAATCGTAAGTTTCGTAATCTCCCTAAGTTAAACATATGTCAAACAGATTATTCACCAAAACAACCATCTATAAAAAATGAAAACATTGTTTCATGATACCTTATATTAAAACAATTTGTTTAAACACTTTTATGTTAAAGTTACATATTTTTCACTGTTCAATAAAGAAAACAGCTCAACAAACTCTTGAATAGTCAAAAAATTACATTACTTATTATGAATAATGCAAGGTACTTTTGTTAAGTAGTTGGATTTGTTAGCAATAGTCATATCATATGTATTTTGATTCTTGAACTTTTACTAGAAAGTCTAATCCCACTACAAATTGTTTCCACACATGCTACAATATTGTTGATTGTTAACCATCAATCAGTAACCAATTTAGACAAAGTTTGGGATAACATAAAAGTTGGGGAATCATAATAGAAGTTACCTTTTATTAGCATGCGGAATAAATTTATGATATATATTGTGAGATACTTAACGTGTTTTTAAAAATGTTATTTTTATTATGTGTCTTATAATTTTCTTTTGAAGAAGACGTTTATTAAATAAACTCTAATGAATAATTTAGTAGAAAACAATAGCTTATTTTGGAAAGCAAACTTTTAGAGGGAACCTCCAACTTTGAATACTTTCCATGATAAGTATTCTAGCTTTTTGTATTCTTCTAGGAAAGTTGGATTAAAACCACGTTTCATATAAGATGTTTGTTACATATATATGTTGGTGTCTATTATTCTTTTTTGTTATATTATCAATTTTCTTATGTAATAAAGTCATCGATTTAATTATCTTCTTCATTTGTTTCATCATCATTATTATGATTAATTATAAGTAGTTTATTGATTAAAAAAGAAGAAACAAAACAATACCTCTTGTGAGTAGAAGCTTCTTACAAAAATCTAAAGGTTAAAGAGGTTGCATTTAGTTACAGAGAACTTTTCTCACTTTTTTGTTTTTGGTTTACTTAAAATGAAAGAGTTTTTCTTATCTAAGAAATAGTTAAAAACTTAGAAAACCCGTTCAGATGATGTTATATTTTTCATTTTTTTGTGAGAGAAAAATAGAGAATGGTAAATTGATTTTTTTTTTTTTTTTTTTTTTTTTAATTTTAGTTAAAATCGAGAAATGAGATTTTCAGTTTTTTAGAAAAAAATTTCAAAAATATATAATTATACGGTTTTCTGTTTTTCATTTATTTTTATAAAAGTTTCCTGAAAAAATGGGGTATTTTTCACAAACTAAACGCACCATTTTTGTTTTTAGTCTTTCTGGTTTTTGTTTTTATATTACTTCCATTTATAACTTTTCAAATTTTAAAGAAATTATTGTTTCAATGAAACGAAAAGGTAATCTGCTTTTTCTTTATTCGTGTTGATGATTATATTGTGTAACCGAATTTGGATAATGGCAGGTGGGTCACTTAAACAAAGGAATAAATCCTTCTTCGTTAAAAAATTTGGATTTTGATCCCAAATACATTTCAGCAGCTATCCAAGCAGGACTAGTAACAGCCATGATTGCTCTTGCTGTAAGTTCAAATTATTCTTGCAAAAATAATATGTTATATACGTCTCAAGGCAATGGTAGCTAGCTATAGTAAAAACTAATACTGATATTGAATTGTGTAGACTAAAAAACAATTCATCTTTTTTTAAAAATGTTACAATAATATTATATTTAGTGACACTATCAGAAAATTTCATTAAAAGTAGAAAAGTAAAGGTTGAAAAGATATGTGTCACTAAGTAAACACGAGTAGTGTCACTGAAGTATATTTGTTACACAACATGAAATGTGGGAGTCTATTTTCTGCCTATTAGGACAACTTATCCATGGAAACTAGAAAGTGTCGATAAAAATCGGAATAATTTTACTTCATATCAACACTTTTTAAAAAGGTGTTACTAAAACTTAGTTTGACAGTATAGTGACACTTTTTGTGTCACTAAACCTATATCATTAATATCATTTTCATTTCCTTGTAGTGATATATGTATTTTGGTGAGTAAAACATAATCTTGAATCATCAAATGTAGACCATTTTGAGATGAGATAGATAACTATAGTGTGATCCAATTATATCATTGTTTTGCTAGCTCTCATAAATCATTATTTAGAAAGGAGTTTGGGATTTTGTAGGAAGGAATAGCAATTGGAAGAAGCTTTGCCATAATGGAAAATGAACAAGTTGATGGCAATAAGGAAATGATAGCTTTTGGTCTCATGAACATTATTGGATCTTTCACTTCTTGCTACTTAACCACAGGTTAATTCTTCTATCTTTATACTTTTTAGGCTACGTATAAAAGATCCTTGCTTCCGTCGAAGATTTGTTAATGTCTCCCATTGTTTATTTCAGGGCCTTTTTCAAAAACCGCGGTGAATTACAATGCAGGGTGTAAAACACAAATGGCTAACGTAGTGATGTCATTTTGCATGATGCTAACATTACTCTTCTTGGCACCCGTCTTCAGATTCACTCCTCTAGTTGCTCTTTCAGCTATTATCATGTCAGCAATGCTTGGTCTCATCGAATATGACAAAGCTTACCATCTCTACAAAACCGACAAGTTTGATTTTGTCATTTGCATGGCCGCTTTCTTTGGTGTTGCCTTTATTAGTATGGACGTTGGCCTTATGTTATCGGTAATTTGTTTATTCAATTCTATTGTTTGATCTTATACAAAATAATTCTTAAGGTTACTGTATGCATACTTATATATAATGAAACCATTTTATTTCTTTGTTATAGGTGGGATTAGCATTGTTGAGAGCCCTTTTGTATGTAGCTAGGCCAGCAAGCTCGAAGCTTGGCAACATTCCAGATACAGATTTATATCGTGACGTAGAACAATATCCTGGTGCCACCGGCATTCCTAAGACTCTAGTTATGCAACTTGGTTCCCCGATCTACTTTGCTAATGCCAGTTATTTGAGAGAAAGGTTTGTTGCTTTCAAAAAATAATTATTTTCTTTGATGCATTACATAAACTTCCAAAATCTGACACTGAAATTTGATTTTGTTGTATCATAATTTCGATATTTTGAAGGATTTTGAGATGGGTTAGAGATGAAAAGGCCAATAAAGATTCTCAAGGAGATGATGTTGAGTATGTTATATTAGACTTAGGAGGTTAGCTCTAACAGGTTTTCATCATATCAAAAATATGTTTCTAAACTTATAAGCAACCGTTTGTAAAGAAGACACAATTCGATTTTGAGATTTAATATCATGTTTAACACATCGTGCTCATATGTCTAGGGGTTACGTCTATTGACATCACGGGTGTTGAGGCCCTAGTTGAAATTTGTCGAAGTTTGGAAGTGAAAGAAATCAAGGTAATTGATCACAAAAGTATTAGTATTTGGTTATAATTCATAAGATCGATTATCTAGTATTTGGTTATAATTCTTTTCATATATATAGGTTGTGTTAGTAAACCCAAGACTCGAGGTTATGGAGAAGTTGATCGTTACAAACTTCATAGACAAAATCGGAAAAGAACGTGTGTTTCTATCTATCGAAGATGCAATCGAGGGGTGCAGATTTTCACTCACGCAATCAAAGGAAAATGATAACTAAGGATGTTGACGATTAAAGAAAGCAATTGATAGACTTGTTCGTGTCGCAAGTATTAGATGCAAAGAACATTTTGTATCCATTGTGTGTGTGGTTAGTTGTAAATGCATAAATCGTTGTTGCAATACAAAATGTTTGTAACATAACGAATAATTAGTAACCTTTGCAGTTTTTGGAAATGTTTTGTTAAAAAGTTCATAGAAAGTGTATTGGATTGCTTTTTCCATTTATCACACGTGTTATTTAAAACGAATAGCATCTAAGATTTTGTGACGTATATTTATTTCGCATTCTTTAAAAAGTTTTTTGATTGGTCAATGCTCTCTTAGAATAATTTAAAGGTGTTAATCCACTTGATTATATGTGCTCATTTATCATTAGGCACCTTTACACTAGATTAATATGAACCTTTGAAGAAGATAAAAAGGAGCTGTGTCAAATTCATCAAACTCAAATCTAAATAGATTAGGATGACAACTTAATATAATCTAATTTGGCATTTGCTTGTCTCGTAATTTATGCACATTCACACCAGATTATCAAGCATCGCATCTAAAGTTTCTTTTTTTCTTCTCTTTATAGAACGTCGCATTATCAGACTTTATTTTCAAATTACATGTCTAATTTCTTAATACACATTCTGACATAAGTCATTAAATTTCATGCAATAGTAGCCTAATAGATAATGAAGTGTAAGTAGTGGTTATAAGTTCAAATCTGGTTCTCATGTTAAATTATGATGTTTTTCATCATTTAGCGACGGAGTTAGCGACAAAGTTAGCGATGGCTTTAACCCTTGCGACGGATTTTGCGACGGACTAGTAGCTAGTCGTTGTTAAAGCGTCGCAATTTCTGCGTTTCCACAATGTCGCAAAAATAGCGACGTCAATAGCGACATGCTTGTTGGCCGCTAATAGCAGCGTGTAATGATGTCGCTAATAGAAATGCGACGGCTTTTCACTTGTCCCAACTCGCAAGTAGTCGCTACCCGTCGCACTGTATGTCAAATAGACCATCACCGTTGCTATTTCAGTCACTACTCCGTCGCTGTTTGTCATTTTGTCGCTTAATGTCGCAAAAAGCATCTTATAGATGTTGCAAACATATTTAAATTGAGCTCATGACAGGTTGTATATCATGTAACATTATTCTCTATTCCCATTTGAGCCAAACAGTTCAAATTTAATTAATTGAACGTAATTATTCAACAAACTATATATTGGATCAAACTATAATAATTTGCAATATTCCATTACAAAACATTTAAGATGTTCTGGAAATATTGCAAAACTGCTTATAAAAACTACTTATTGTCATACAATAAAAAGTTATTTATATTAACTAAGCATTTAGATAGTAAAATGCCGACGTTGAAAAATCAAGTACCATTTGAGCAACACCTTAATGCCTTTTAAGTCGCCCTCGAGTAAATTTTGTGATTTCAGAACTTTATCAACCTTTTGTGTATGTGCTTCATGTGTAACATACGTTCATGCATCGGTTTTAGAAGATCATTTTTAATCTTTCCAATAGCTAAAAAAATGCCCAGATTCTGTTTTAGACCTTTCTTCCTTATCATAGTAGTAAAGTCTCGAACTGAAGGCTTTATGATCCAAGCGAGTCAAACAAACTTCAAACATCCCTGATACTTTTGTATCCCTTGTGTTGGCTGTAATACCGTTTGGTGAGGTCTGACGGACGATCGGCTAAATTATTTATATACGTTTTATTATTATAATAAAAATCCAAGATTTTCATGAGCCAAACTCGAGTTCTGATGGACTCGGCCTCGGCTCCTTTTCACTCCTATGTAGTTTAACAAACAGCCCAAGTGATAATATGACTTACTCAGATAGTACTAGACTAAGCCCATTGGATATAGAACACATTTATCAAACACAAATGGGCATATAATGTGCAGTCAAAGCTTTTAAATTTATATTTTGCATTTTATTTTAGATTTTTAAATTTTATTTTATCATTTCGGTATAACTCATCTCCCATAAAATAAAGAATATTCGCAGAATCAGTGTTCATTTCTGATAAAATACTTGTTTGTGTTACTTTTGGTTAAGTTTAGAACTCTCATTTTTGTAAAACATACCAAAAATTTAACCATCATGACATACTTACATAATATAGAGACAATACGGAAGTTAAAATAACATAACTTCCTATTTAGGTATTTATCAAGCATTTGCCAAAACGTATCTAGCATCATGCTTCTATATATCTCGTGCCATATTACTTAAACCATCGAGTCGAACCTTCTCAATTTCCCTTATATGCGACATAATGTCATGTACATGTCGATAGGGCTAGTTAACGAAATCTCGTCCTAGTAGCTGAAATACACTCTTCCAAGAAACGAGCCTCATTTTCGACAAATTTTAAAGTCACGTTTCTCTGCATACTAATTACTGAATTGATCAACACAATCCTCGCTCCTATGGATAAGGATTTTCCTCACATAGTTCAAACCAGTTATTTTTATTTTGAACATGTCAACAACACTATTTATCCACAAACCGATTTTATGTGGATAAAACCCTATTTTTAGTACGTTTTAAATTTTTCTGAATCTGTCAAAGTAAGCCTTTTTATCTCAACTTACTACTAATGGTATGTGAATTTACTTTTTTACCCAATATCACCTTTATTTACGTGTTTTCTAACAACCTTCTATAAATACCAAATTTTCACCACCCTTTCGAAACATCACTTTACACTTTTGACAAAGAACATATCACACACACAACGTACACTTGATCTCTTTTAGCAATACATGATTCCAATTCCAATGGAGCAAGTAAAAGGCGAAGGAGGCTCGGTTAAGGTTAACTTTGCGGCCCCAAGGAGTTTTGGGACCGCGTTCAAGTCTGATTTGAAAGAATCTTTGTTTCCGGATGATCCGTTTCATGACTTTAAGGGAAAGCCTTTTGGTGTTAAGGCGAAAAAAGCAATACAATATTTTGTGCCGGTTTTCCAATGGTTGCCTAATTATAATCGCACCTTGTTCGTGCGTGATATGTTAGCCGGAGTCACTATAGCTAGCCTTGCGATTCCTCAAGGCATTAGCTATGCCAAACTCGCTAACATTCCTCCCATCGTTGGGCTATGTAAGTTTTTCTACATTGTTACATAAAGCAAAGGTATTTTGACATATACCGGGTTTTGGCCATATTGCTAAACACATAATAAGAATAAATTAAAAACACAACCAATATCAAAATTCATTTTAACCTTAAAAATTAGATCTTTAATTTAGTATGTAATTATGTTTAGCATATAATTTTGTTTGAATGACAAAGAACATGTTCATTTTATTCACAGACTCGAGTTTTGTGCCACCTCTAATCTACGCAATCTTCGGAAACTCAAAGCATCTAGCCGTTGGAACAGTAGCTTCGAGCTCATTGATCATAGCTGCAGCTATTGAAAAAAAAGTGCACGCAGAGGATAATCCACAACTCTATCTTAATCTAATCTTCACCGCTACACTCATATCCGGTGTAATTCAGCTAATTCTTGGTGTTTTTCGGTAAATACATTAACACGCCCAAAATTTCCAGTTTCGTATTTTCTGTATAATCAACTAATGTTGAGCTAAATAACATAATGTTAACAGGTTGGGAATTTTGGTAGACTTTTTGTCACATTCTACAATTACCGGCTTCATGGGAGGGACAGCAACAATTATTTGTCTTCAACAGTTGAAAGGCATTTTTGGTTTGAAGCATTTTACGACACATACTGATGTTGTATCGGTTATAACTGCCATCTTTAAGTATAAACATGAGGTATCATTAAGCACTGTAAAACATATGTATTTCAATAGTCAGATAAATAAATCGTTGGATGTGATGAGACTTGTATATTATTCTTTATTTCGTTTAACAGATAAGATGGGAATGCACACTTGTCGGCATATTCTTTCTAATCTTTCTTCAGATTGCAAAAACGGTGGTAAGTGACACTCAAATATGTCGTTGAACTCTGTTTCATGATTTCTTGTCGATAATTCACCATACGCAATGATGAAATGCTAAATAGAAACTGTACATTTGTCTATCTAGTGAAACTATCATCGGCATTAAATAACTTGTGGCATGCTCCTAAACTAACATGGAGTTTTTTTTTACAACTTTTGTAACATCTCATTGGGCTAACCTAAATGTTGAGAGATTTATTATTCTGCTAAACAAATATACGTCATAGAAGGGAATGCATCATGGTCAGTGACGGAACCAGGTGGGTCCCTGGGTCCGAGACACCCATGATTTTTTGACGTAGTGTTAATTTTGTTTAAAAAAACTCGATTTTTCTTAAATGTTCCCGGTCCTAAAAAATGTGTTTGTACTCTTGTTTAGTTTATTCTAAAGGCACATTGTCACTTTATGTCTTGGTTCCATCCCAGATCATAGTTATCCTCTTTCTTTTATGTGATGGATAATTTCTTAATTCAGAAACAAAAGAGGCCGAAGTTATTTTGGGTGTCGGCAGTAGCTCCAATGATAGTCGTTGGATTAGGATGCTTCTTTGCTCGGATATTGCCGGTAAAGAAATGGGGCATCACAGTTGTAAGTTTCTTAGTTTCAGTCTCCCTAATTGCTAATTGCTTGTTTACACTTTCATTCAAAGGCTTTTAAAAATTTACATAAATTTCTTATCAAAGTATATTTTTAGAGGGTGTTTGGGAATGCATTCTAAAGTGATGTTGTTGGTATAATCATATGGATAAGCTACTTTCAAAGTGATCATTTCCCTCTGAAATACCGATAATCGGATCAATCTTAACACATAAATTTCAACTCATTTCAGCTTTCCAGTGCCGTTAAATAACTTAATTTGGAAAATCGCAGGTGGGTAACCTGAGAAAAGGAATTAATCCTCTTTCTATCAATAGATTGGATTTTGATCCCAAGTATATATCAGCACCTATTGAAGCAGGAGTCATAACAGCCTTGGTTGCTCTTGCGGTAACTTCACATTTTGCTTTATTATATTTTGTAGTGTCTGAATATATAATGTTCATAACGGTCGACTCAGACCCTAAATTGATACACATTTAACACAAATATGTCAAACGGGGACATTTTCTTGGAAGTGATAGTCTTGTCGTTGTTAAGAATCAAATTTGCGTTTTTGCAGGAAGGAATAGCAATTGGAAGAAGTTTTGCATTAATGGTAAACCAACATATTGACGGCAACAAAGAGATGGTAGCATTTGGACTCATGAACATCGTTGGATCTTTAACTTCTTGCTACCTAACCACAGGTTCTTTCAGTTTGATCTCCTAATTCTTTTAGAAAAATAAATTATCCTTTTAAAATAAAAGTACGTTGCTTATTCACTTCCTTCTCTTTTTCTTTACTGCAGGGCCGTTTTCAAAAACTGCAGTGAATTACAATGCGGGATGTAGAACACAAATGGCTAACGTAGTGATGGCAGTATGTATGATGCTTGTATTGTTCTTCTTGGCACCAATCTTTGAGTTCACTCCTCTTGTAGCTCTTTCGGCCATTATCATGTCGGCAATGCTTGGTCTCATCGATTACGATAAAGTTTACCATCTCTTCAAAACGGATAAGTTTGATTTCTTGATTTGCATTGCTGCTTTTCTTGGTGTTGCTTTCATTAGCATGGACGTCGGCCTAATGTTATCGGTATATTAGTTTTTGTGATGATTCTTATACTATATGACTTATACTTTATAGACATTTATCATGAAATTTTTTCTTCATTTTTAGGTGGGCTTGGCTTTGATCAGAGCCCTTTTGTACGTAGCTAGACCAGCTAACTCAAAGCTTGGCAACATACCAGATACTGGTTTGTATCGCGATGTAGAACAATATCCTGGTGCCATTAGTATTCCTAAGACTCTAGTCTTGCAACTTGGTTCACCAATTTACTTTGCAAATGCTGCTTATATTAGGGAAAGGTATACAATCTTAATTGCCATCTTGAAGCATGGTTAGCATAACTTTTAATAAATATAAGAGTAGAATTAACTTTTTTGAATTTTTTTTGAAGGATTTTGAGGTGGGTTAGAGATGAAAAGGCTAATAAAGATTCTGAAGGAGATGATGTTGAGTATGTTTTATTAGATTTAGGAGGTAAGATACAAAGGTTTATGAACCCTATAATTACTTGTTCATTATCTCTTATGAAACATATTAGAATAAATGTTTTAAAAACCAATTCTAGTACCATGCCATACTAAAACTCTACCATATATATTTAACACAATACTACTGGCTATGTTGATTTATGCAGGTGTTACATCCATTGATATCACCGGTGTCGAAACCCTAGTTGAAATTCGTAGAAGTTTAGAAGTCCAAGAAATCAAGGTAATTGACATATCTTACTTCATGATAATCTCGAGTTAATTTAATTAAAATGAAATAAACAATTGTTTACTTATTCACATTTGATTGTTCTTTAAATAGGTTGTCATAGTAAACCCGAGACTTGAGGTAATGGAGAAGTTGATTGTGACGAATTTTATAGACAAAATTGGGAAAGAACGTGTGTTCCTATCTATCAAAGATGCAATCGAGGGGTGCAAATTTTCATCAGCAGAATAGAAGGATTTCGGTAGTGAAGAACATTGAGGGTAAATGCAAGTAATTAGCTTGTTTGGATTGCGGTAATTAGGTCGAAAAGTGTTTATCATCTATGCGGTTAATTGTAAATGCATGAGTCGTTATTGCAGTACAAAAGTTTGTATGAAAACAAATAACCAATATAATAAAAGTTGGAAGTTTGTTGTTTGGATAGTAGATATCAATGTATTGAATTGTTTGATCCAAGAAAAATGACTGGTATTTTATTTATGAAGTCTAAACTCGCATGACATCATCATGTTTGTTGCTGTCGATATACTTATTACTTTTTTCGTCGTAAAATAAAGAGAAAAATGAATATACATCCCTCCTAAAATGAATAATCGTATATATCTTTCAGAGAGTTTTTTTACGCACATAAGACAAATTTTTTTACGACGCTTTGGATATATACGATTTCGATTTTCAAGAGGATATATACAAAAGCCTCAAAAATAAATGTCCACAAATGTTAGTTTGAATCGTTCTAAAATAAATGTCTTGCATAATGTTGAGATCCTATTTTTTTTAAATTATGTGTATTGTGTAAGTGGATATTTAATTCGGAACGAATGCATTATTTCAAAGAGTGATAAACCACTATAATATAGATTTAGTCACGAAGAAAGCCGCGGTTTTAGGCCTCCTGATCATTATTCATGTTAAAATTACTTCTCGTATCATACAAAACTAGATACTAAAATATATATTTTTTTTTTAAGCAAAGATATTATAAGCCACATAAAAAAAAAAAAAAAAAAGACTCTAAGGAGGAGAACATGCACAAAACAAAACGCCAAAACTATGAAAAACATCAAAACAAAAGAAAAACTACGTATCTAGAAGCTAATTAGGGCAAAGAACCCAATTGGCCTACGAAAAACGATTCTTTAGAGCCCTATCCAAAGTCCATAAAAGCCGTCATCTTTTACACCGCTGGAAGATATCTTCATATGCAAAGCACACAACTTTTCCTCGTCTGAGGACGCATGAAAAATATGATTTCTCCTAGCCCAAACACTCCATAAATACTAAATTATTAAATAATCTTATGCAGGATACATGTCGTTTGATTTGCTTTTATACAATGAAGGATTCATACAATCAGTAGTGCAAATGCAAATTAAAGTTTTCAGGATTACCAATGTAAAAGCCCAAAAACTTAGGGGCCCAATAGTCTGCCATAAATTATTACTGGGCTTAATGTATTTTTGTTTACACAACTTATAAACATGAATTTAATCTCGCTATATGTGCAAGTGTGCAACACACAAATAACATTCATTGTGTGTGTCTTTTTTTTAATTTATTTGTATATGTTTCCGACTCGACATTGCAAACCGAATGATCATATGGTAACTATTTTTTTGATAGCCCGGAGTCGGCGCAGGTGAATTTTCTTGGCCTATAGAATTATAATTGTTTATTCATTTTTTATTGAAGAGAAAATAAAAATGAAAAAAATTGAGTGAGTTTACACCATTAGAAACCGTAAATTTCACACACAATAAAAGGGATATGACCCATTTTCATATTTTTAGATAGTAAATGTATTAATCTCAACGCCAGCTCGGGCATCTTGACGGTCCCTCACAAATTGTAAATACTAATTTGTTAAGAATTAATCGGATGACTACTGGGGTATCTAATCCCATTCGCTCCCTTAGCTTTCGTCTCTCAATGTCATTTTCGGTCCAGCAGATGCTTTCGCCGTTGATGTTCTTTCCAATCTCTACATATTTCACTTCTCCACCAGAAATTCCCTTTGCCCCTACCGTACTCCAACTTGGTAATTTCCACCGCCTGTCCAAAGTTGAGCCTTGATATCTGACGTCCAGCCTTAAAAACCACCTACAGACGCTTTACGCCCAATCATTCCTTAACAAAAGCATACTACGAGTTGTCGATCCACCCAATTCCTCAAGATGTCCATAGTATATATATAAAACAAAACATCGTAGTACTTTGAAACAGTAAATATAATGTATCTATATCGAAAAATATCAATCCAATAATGTGCAACACCTCAAACATCGTTTTCATGTACGACGAAAACAAATTTTTGATTATGCGTACATCTACCTCCATATCGAACGGTGCAAACACCGATTAACATACCCGAAAAAGAACTCATCCTACTCAAATAATTGCATATAGTGTTGGAACAAATTTGTTGTACAAAACCAACTACCATCTTGCTATTATTGATATACATTGTTCATTTAGCCTTTTCACTTTATGAAATAAAATCTGTACTAAGTGGTTAAATATATAGTTGTACCGAGTGTCGGTACAAATTAGAGTCAGGCCCTCATGCAAATATGACCCATTGTCTCCTTCCATACATTCAACCTATAAAACTAACATAACTACCTTTCATTTGGATTCACATCATCAATGCTTTATCTACTTGTACTTGTTGCATTGATACTTTGTACAATATTGTCTCATATTCAGAGGCGGACCCAGAAAGGTGTTCACGGGAACCTTATGGATTTTTGCCCTGTAATGTAATTTTATTTTTAAAATTTCTATCACTTGTCTTGTTTAGTTAGTCCATTTTAAACTGAAAAAAGATGTATGTACATTAATCTTGAAACACATGTAATATCAAAACAACTTGGATCATACGCCATTAACAGTTTTAAATGTCTGTACTGTCGTTTTTAACAACCATTTGGATGAAGATCAACTCAGGTATAAATTCTGAAATGTTGACTCTAAAAGCAAACATTAAAAGCTGAAAAGAAAAATGTGTCGAACTTTATAAAATGTAGATAAACTTGACCAGTTTGAGTGGCTAACAATATCTACACCACTCTTGGGTCAGTGAATTATTTTTGTTCTATCATCCAGTGTAGTTCATTCAACTTTTAAGTAAAATCAGTAATATTTGATTTTAAAAGATTGCGAACAATTTTTTTTTTTAAATTTTAATAAGTTCTGTCCGTCAAACAAATTTTATATTTTAAGTAGCTTATTTTTTTTTAAATAAGCACAATCTTCTCATAATCTTGTACGACAACGTGCCCTAAACATGTACAACTCAAAACTATGCAGCTTAGATTATTATGGAATGCAAACAAATAACATTATTATATTAACTTATTTGAGTAAAAACATGAACCATATATTATTATGGGATGCGTCGGTGGTTAAGGAAAGTGAATAGTAAATCTCGTGATTCGAAAAAGCATCAATCCCAAATATATATATTTGTGGACACGACATCATGATTGATTTCACAGGGGTCGCTTTTGTCACCATTCATTTAATTTTCATACGACTATTACTTGTCACTTGTGACCCTATTTAAATCCATATCAAACTTTTTTGAGATTAATTTTTGGTTGCATTGTAGTCGTAACAAAGTCTGAGGTTTACTTGTCATGTCGTTAAATGTCGTTAAATGTAGCATCAAGAGTTGCATTGTCTCAAAAAGGTTAAATCGGTGGGAACACCCCGATCCCATGCATCTTTTAATGTCAGCCGAACCCTTCCCAAAGACCCTGCCTCCAAGAATATTTACACGTTTCATCGACCCAATTACCAGGAGAATGGGATTAACCCGCGCCAATTTCTCAAAATTGCATTGTATTTTCTATTTTGGATTCAAACTTATAACGCTTTGTGTACATATTAAAGTGAGCTTCAATTGGTCTTAGTAATTTAGCTAATACGCTCATAATGGTTCAAAGATACACCGACTAAAAAATCAAAATGAGTATAAAATACAAAATATAAAAATATCAACACAAGAACAAAATATTGCCCGAATCTTCATCTTGGCCATAGTTTAATTGACTTAATGATATAGTACCACAATTAAGGGCCCAACATGACCCATATTTATTTAAATTAAGCTAATTTAACTAATTATTCGGTCCAAAAATAAATTCAATGCGTTAGATGGGCTTATTGGAAAAAAACTGAAATTGCAATATCCATCATATTGTCAATTGTAATGGTTGTCCATACATATTTACGAGTTTGATCTTTAAGTTCTTCACTTCAATTGAATTTCTTAGCTCAACACTCTAATGTTCTTACCTAACTTGGGTATTGTAGAACCGTAGAGGGGGTGAATACGATCTTTTCAACTTAATAAAAGTTTAACAACTTAAGCCTCCAAGAGTGTGTAAGTGAATATGCACAACAACAACCAAACACCACAATATCATCATAGAGTTTCATTATCGACGTTATCATCATACCTTATATTTGTTTAATAGCATTATTAACTAAAATATCTTTTGATTAAAAATTTTGGTTGTGAAAAACTAAACGTCGATTCATAAATGCAAACGACTAGATGGTTATTGATAACAGTCTTCTAACCACACTTAGGCTTAGAAATGGCCTTTTTATATAATAATGTATTAGGCTTAAGTTTCTACAACTTGTGGCTTAAAAAGTAGAAACCAAATTACAAAATAGGTTGAATTTTTTGATTATTTAACATTTATCGGCTAATAGATGCCTTAGATAATCAGATGTCTAAAGACGAAGGAAAAAACATGTGACTGACTTTATATATATACAATATCCTAAAAAATCGAAGACCTTCGAAAATTTGAAGCATAAAGCCCTAGTTTTACTTGTTTAACTCTTGATCTACCCCTGACTTCATGACGGTTGAAATTTGAGGATTGTTAATCCTTTATGATTTAGACTTTAGACCAAATGAGTGTCCTTCGCAATATTCAAAAAGGTAAAGGGTTCAAATAATGTTTGAAACATACTAGTAGTGTAATTACAGGTGTTTGTCTTTCACAATATAAAAAAACAAAAAAATACAACAATGATTTATTGTGAATCTGGACTTTTTTACCCGCGCTCTGTGTATGGCACGTGGTTTTATGTAGATTTTTTTTAGTTACATAAACATTTTTATATTTAACTCGGGGATTGTTTTCTTACATCGGCATGTAACTACATGGACTATTTATCTAACTTTTCGTCATACAACATTCTTCATATTTAATTTAGGGATTATGTCTGTGAACGAAAGTGTTCGTTAGTCAAATAGTCCATAGATTTAACCTGTGGGTTGTTTCAGTAATCGCAAGTAGCTGCAGGGATGCTTTTCGCAAATTCAAGAAATCTTTTCTGCAAAACACGTAAACTGGAGGGATATTTAAGTAATTTTTGGTTACACAAACAATCACTATATTGAACTCCAGATTGTTTATATAATCGAGAGTAAACGGTAGGGACCCTTTTGCAATTTTCGAGACTACGTTTGTAATCGTAAGTAGGGGTAGAAACGAAATGGAATTGTTCGCGAAAAGTTTCGCGATCAACCCAGAAAGTTCTCGAACGATCCTAACTTAACGAGCTCGAGCCCAATATCGACTCATTTAATAATCGAACTCGAGCCCAAGCTTCTATACAAAATGAAGAGGCCATGAACCTAAACGAAATTCTTAAATATATACGATATATAGTCTATACGTATAAATGAGTTAAGAAGAAGAAACGTTTCGGCCTTTACGTAATTAAATGAAATTTCTATTCAACTTTGTTTTCTTTAACACGTCATAAAATTAATGAACATGAAATGAAATTTGAATTTCAAAATATGAGCTCGAATCGAGCCGAAATCGAGCTTTAATATTCTCGCTTCCACCCCTAATCGTAAGTAAACAACATAGACCATTCTTGACTTTTTTTTGTTTGATATTTATTACTCCGCATTTGGTGGTTAGTAACATTTAACAATTGTTTATATTTAAAATCAAAATTAAAATTTATATATGGATGTTTTATCAGGTTGAAAGAAGAATTGACAAAACGTATTTATGAGCGGGATCAAAAAGTCGAGCTTGGTACTCTTTCGTCTAATGAAGTTGTTGCAAGGGATGAGCACTTGGAGCAAAATGATAGAAACTCACTCAAACAAAAGAGTCGGGTTAAATAGGCCATCAAGGGGATGAAAAAAGCAAGTTTTTCATACTTAGGTGTAGGGGTGTCATTCAGGTTGACCCGATCGGGTGTGGGTCAATTCGGGTTGAGGATAAAAAAAATACACGAACCCGACCTTATTTGAACTCGGGTTCGGGCCAATTCAGGTCGGGTCAATTCGGGTTCGGGTCAACCTGAATAGAAGTGAAATGATTAATAGAATTTGCTTACTTAAAAAATATTACATTTTAAAAGTGTTAGCCGAGTCGGGTTATTCAGGTTTCTGGTTGAGGCTAAAAAAAAATACCCGAAGCTGACCCTATTTAGAACTCGGGTTATTTGGGTTGAACCGAATAATCCGACTCGAATAGGCTTAATCGGGTACGGGTACGGGTTCGGGTCGGATCAGCCCGAATGACACCCTGATGAATAAAAAATCCAGGAAGCAAGCCATTGATATGGAATGGTTATTGGACCGAGGACATAGAAACAATTATTAAAGATACTACTTTTTCTTACTATGAGGATAGATTTAAGGAAACGACCTATCACAGACCTAAATTTCTTTTCGGCTTGTTTCGTAAATTAGAAGCTTCTGATGCTATGTTTTTGGAAGCTTCTATCTCCATGGAGGATTTGGAAGAATCTATATGGAGCTGCTCGGAATACAAAGTGCCAGGACATGATGGAATAAACATTAATCTCTTAAAGAGGTACGGGAACTATTGAAAATTGACTTCTTCAATGCTATCAAACATTTTGAAACTTCACGAAACTTAGCAAGAGGCTGCAATCCTTCTTTTATCGTGCTAGTTCATAAGATCAATGATCCGCTTGAGATGAGTGATTACCGCCCTATCAGTCTAATTGGTTAATTTTACAAAATTTTCTTAAAAATATTGTCAACTCGGTTAGCTAAAGTCATCCATAAGCTAACTGGTGCTAATCAAACAGCTTTTCTTGTTAGGCGAAAAATATTGGACGGTTGTCTCATTGGTAAAGAAATCATCAATTGTGCTAAAAGTGAGGATTCTAGATTGTTGTTTTTAAATTGGATTTCGAGAAGGCATTTTACAGTGTTAATTGGTCATTTCTTCATGACATAATGCAACAAATGGGATTTAGTGTTAAGTGGTGTAAATGGATTTACACGTGTATGACGTCGGTTTCTATTTCGGTCCTTGTGAATGGCTCTCCATCAAGAGAATTTAAGATAGAACGTGGTCTGAGGCAAGGTGATCCCCTCTCACATTTCCTTTTCTTAATCGTTGCGAAAGCTCTTCAAGTCTTAACTCTTGAGGCTTGTAACAAAGGTGTTTACAAAGGTGTTTCATTGGCCGAGGATGGTACAAATGTTTCTCTCCTTCAATATGCAAACGATGCCTTGTTCTTTGATAAATGGTCTTAATCAAACGCCACTACGTTAGTGAGACTTCTTAAATGTTTTCAAGATGTCTCAGGTCTCAAGGTCAATCTTTCAAAAATTCGTTTTGCAGAAGTTGCTAGTGTTGCAGAGGCAATCAGTTGCGCCCATGATAAGTTACCATTTATATAATTAGGCCTCTCAGTTGGAAGAAATATGAGTTGGTGAAAGTTGTAATGTGGTAGTTGACAGGTTTCTTAACAAACTCTCTTTTGGGAAATCAAAATTGATGTTGATCGGAGGTCGCTTGACTCTGGTAAAAGCTGTTCTGGGTAGTATGACATTGTATCATCTTTCACTCTTTAAGGACCATATTAAAATTATTAAGCATCTTGAAGCTATTAGATGTCATTTTTTTGGGGTTTTAAGAATGTGAATAAAAAAATGGTTTGGATTAACTTTAATAAAATCATTATAGAAAAAGGCATGGTAGGATTGGGTTTTAGAAGTATTAGAGCAAAGAATTTGAGTCTTTTAGGAAAATGGATGTGGATATTTCACACCGAAGACAATGCTTTATGGCGCAAGGTTATAAATGAAATATATGGGCCAGACGGCGGCTTTGGTCTGATGACTCATTGAGGCTTTCGTAGTGGACTGTGCAATGAGATTATCAAGTGTAGTGAGTACATAAAGAAGTTAGAAATCCCCTTGGACAATTTAATTGTGAGGAAAGTTGCATGTGGTGACACGTTTTGGAAAGATAAATGGTGTAGTTCAGGCCGCAAATTTATGACCTTTTTCCAAGACTTTTTGCGCTAGAAAACAATAAGGATAGTTGTGTTTGTGATAGATGGTGTTTAAATAATGGAGTTTGGAACGGTAACTAGGATTGGAGGATTCCTCCTCGTGGTCGTGCAGAGTCTGTTCTTGCTTCATTGACAAGTCAGATTGTTAACTTGGTTTTATACCCAGATCGCCCTGACTCATGGCATTGGGTGTCTAACATGTCAAGTATTTTTTTCGGTCAAATCCTTTTCCACTTTAATTCACCATAAGTTTCTTGGAGGATCAAACGACAATTATCGTTTCATTTCTAACTCACGGATGCCTAGAAAGTTAACATTTGCCTATGTTGGGCCTCTCTTGATCATCTCCCTATTCTGGTGAACCTCATTAATTAAGGCATAATTGTTAGCTCAACCCGATGCTTATTTTGTGAAAATGTGGATGAAGACCTAGAGCATTGTCTTATACGTTGTCCCTCAATCACAACTCTATGCCTGTGGTTCTCCGGGTTCTCTCACTTTGGCTGACATTTTGCTAAATCGAATAGCTTTCCCCGGTCGAAATCAAAGGGCTGAAAAGAGCTCTCTATGGGGCTTGCTATGTGCTTCTTTGGTCGATTTGGAGGTGGCGCAACAAGCTACTTCATACGAGCTCGGAAGAAGTAAACGGCATAAAACAAAAAGATATATTTCTCTCAATTCAACTATTGTCACTATTATGGATGTCAAATAAGAGTTGTAGGGATAATATGAATTGGAGAGATTGGATCTAAACCCATGTGAGACTCTAGATATCTACTATGTGTTATTATTTATATGTAGATCATGTATTTTTGGTGGTTGTGGTGCTTTATTTTGGAGCCCGTTTGTTTTTGTAAGCCTTTGGCTTTTGGTGGGTTTTAGTGAAATTCTTTGGTGTTCAAAAAAAAGTTTATAGCTCTTTGCAAAGTTGATACGACATATAGCTCATTTTTTATGAACAAAATCCCAAAACTTTATTTCGTATAAAGAAAGTTCAATTCCTTGTCCTTTATTTTCCATTCAACTCACTTTACACTAATTCGACATCTTAGGATCAAGAATAGAATCTTGTTTGGTTGGTGAAAACACCTTTTTCTTTTTGTTAAAAGATGCAATTTAAAAATGTAAATGTAAATAGGAATATTGTAGCAATGATAGGAAATAAACCAATGATTAATAATTAACAAAAGTCGGTCGGAGAAATCAACCTTAATAATAATACCCAAAAAATAATTTCATAGACAACTCTCTTCTTCTTTTTTTCTTTTTAGGCTGGCGATTCTTGTTTTTTATATATATAATCATTTGTTTATTTATGTCAATTGCTTTTTTAATTTGTTGGATTTGGAACAATGATTTGTAATCTTTGTCCTCACCCGTATAAACTATTAGGCAAATCGACGTTTGTTAACCTTATACATTTTTATATTTAGATTTCTTTTTTCTAATATTTATCATGACAAGGTATTATTAGCATTAATATTCTTTTAACAAGACATAGTTGTACATTTGTTTAATATTCTAAAGTATTTATATTTAAAAATGTTTTGTGATAATCTATCATTTTATTGACTAACACAAGAGCTTAATTGTAAAATCAAGTCCTTTTAGTGACTAATAAAAGTCAATATTAATTAGTTTGTTCAAAATATTGATAAATTCGATAGTGAAAATTGATGGAGAAAATAAAATTGAAAATACGCATGATCATGTGATTTATTTTTATTTTTTTATTATTTTTTAAAATTTTCGGACTAAAGTGTAAATAAACGTTATATTTTCATTGGTTTACAAAATTTACACTCAAACCTTAAACTTTTAAAACGATGTTAATCTTAAATTTAATTTTATGGATAGGCGAACTCGGTACGGCAACAAAGTTTAGACTCTCACGATTGAACTATATAACAGAAGACGTTGTGCAAAAAAGAAAGGGGAAGGAAGCTTTGTAAAATCCTCAATTTCCATAAAGTTTTAGAAAAACTATATATTTTACAAAAACTTCATATGCTTTAAACTTTTTATATAAACAACAAATACTACTATTCTTATCATTATCCGTGTTTAATAACATGTACATACACATGTCAAGAACTAGAATACAGATAATGATAGATTAATTTAATTGTAATACCCAAAATCTATATATGCACGAGATTATAAGTATCAAATTGAAAGCACGACTTATAATTACGCACTAAACAAATTTAGCTAAAATATAATTATTAGTTGTACGTATAGTTTGAACCATGTGCATTTAATATCACACTTACAAAACATTAAACAATGTCAAATTCTTATATATTCAAATATCAAATTAAAGTTTTAGATAAATTTAATTCATTGCTATGTGCGCACAAGACTTATAACTAGTTTTATGTATAAAATAAAAAAGGTTTGCTAATAGTGTTTGATCAAGTATATATTGAGGCACAAAGCTTATTCATAAAAAGTGCATCATTTTGTCTTAAACATTTTGAGAAATACAAAATTTGATGTTAATGTACAAATACTTTAAGCCCAATATATGAATATTACATTGATAATGTGTTATGATCATAATGCCAATTTGTTTTACTTTGACTAAAAAAATGAATGTCAAAATCCACATTATTTTCATTTATGTCCCTTAATGGAAAAATTAATGTCTTTAAATACTCCGTAATAGTTAAGCTTCAGTTACAATTTAGAAAATTTATTATTAATCAAAATGTTGATTATTTTCTAAAGTACAAAAATGATCATTTACAGGTGATCAAATTATTTGTTGCTTGAAGATATAATATGATATGTCGTAAGAAGTGAGCATGTTGGAGTCATCTATGTTTGAGTCGAGATAACGAACTCGATACCATTTTACAACAATCAACTATTTTGTATATGAGATAACATGTTCTAACTCGATACCATTTTACAACAATCAACTATTTTGAATATGTTGCGAGTGACAACTTATTACAAAGTAACTTTTCACGTTGGTCACATGTTCTATCATCAAGGTTCTATTTACAACAATCAACTATTTCATTTTATTTTATATGTAATTTTGAATCACTTATTGTTTACACTAACATTATTAGGTAGACAATTGATCATAAAGATGTATCTTTAAACATTGTTATGAGCGTTGATAGCTGTAAAGCTAATTGATTCATAGTAAAATGGTTCATACTATCTTTACTATTAATGGTGTATTTAAGGTACAAATTAAGCTAATTAAGTCATAATATGGAGATGAATCATACAACTATCATCTTCCACTAATTTTGAGTCATTAAGTAGGTGCAATCACTAACAAAAACATTTACAGCTTCTATTATTTGTTTCGCCTAATAAGACAATTGTGGAATGGAATGTGCATAAACATTTATTAAGGCGTAATTGTAAGTTCTACCCATGTTCTTCAATTTATTAAATGATGAAAAGTAACCAAAAAAAAAATAGAATACAAATAGAATAAGAATGATAATGGAAACAGGAATAAACGATGATGATATTGAACCTTGTATAATGTATACTATGATGCTTTTAGGCCATTTGCATTTTGTGGTGCTTCAATTACTTGCAACAAAAATAATCATAGTCAACCAAACTAAAACTATAAACATATTTCTTGTCAATAACCATAGCAAAAAGTTTTGTACTTTCACCACATAATCAAAATTCTTTGTTTCTATTGTAATTTGGGACTGTAACAAGGACTTATTACCGAAGAGTTGTATCAAATAATCCAAAAGTTTGTGAGGATACATTTGAGAATGTTTATCATATATACAACGATTGGTCATGAAAAAGTAAACTGGTTATATATCATCTTATACCCCACCGGCAAGAAATTTTGCGGCGTTGGCCGTTGATGGGGACAAAGATTAAAACGTGAAGCAAATATTCTCTCCGGAGTAGTAGAAGGATTTGCATGCTTATGTCGTAGAGCTTTCGAATAGATTTTTATTTGAGGTATAATGTCTTTACGCAGCATAGGGAAAACCCTCTTTAAGACGTAGAGACATCGATTCCGAAATGTTCTTTATTTTACTTAATTCGTTTTTTAATTTAATTATGTTATTTTCTCTAGAAGATTTACTTTCCTATAAATATAGAGTTTTTTATTTGTATGAGACATTGTGGATTATTAATATATATGTGTTTTAGAGTATTATGTCTTGTTTGGGTTATATTCTCTTGATGTGCGTCTCTTATATCTAACCTTGGATTAGGGTTTAACAAAATTTGATTTTGTGTCCGGTGTCAATTGGCATTAGAGCTTGTTCGTATCCTCATGTTGAATGGTGTAGAATATTCGAAAACCCTTACAGTTGGTGGGGTATGGTCTGAAGGGCACATGGATTATGATTTTGTCAAAATCGTATCCAACCTCGACAAGAAATTCACTGTCTATCAAAAACTATGTTCCGTCCTCGTAGGTGGAGGTTTAAGAAATCGTCCAACCATAGGTGTATCTATTGACAATCATTGGTGCAATTAATCACCATTCAGTAATAGGAGGGTTGATGAATGAGAGGGAATAATGAGAATGAAAATTTGACTACCAACAATCAAGTAGTTTCGTTCAAAAGTTTTGATAAATAAAAAGGTATTTTCTTTAGTTATTGATAATTATGGGGCTAGAAACTTGGTGTCGAGAATTGGGTCAATGTAATTTTCCTATAGAAACTTGTTTGGTTGGAAGTCATGAGGTTTATAGGATCCCAATATCTATCGGTAAATTCTACAAGGGGGAGGTAATTTGTGATTTAGATGACATGGAGTATTGTTATATTCGGTTGGGAAAATCACGGTGTTGCAAAGTTCAATGATTTATGATTTAAAGCGCAATCTCAACCATTTCTTACGGGAAGGAAAGAGAATTGTGATGATTCCATCCGATGACCAAGTACATGTACCAGTGGCCTAGGTTAAGAACAAAGAAAGTATACTGAAGACCGAGGTTGTTCATGAACATGTTGGGAAAATCCAAGACCTTAAAAGTTATGAACAACATGAAGATAAGACTTCAACTTTAGTGTTGGAAACAGCAAATACAGTTGGTACATAGAAAGACTTTTGTAGGAAAAGTTGGGGTTTTAATGGTGATAACTATGTGAAGGGTTTTGGTAAAGAGCTAAAAACGAACTTCGGGCGCGTCCATGATTTTATAGGTTTGTGATTTAGATTATGGGTTAATTTCAAAGATGATTATCAAGAATCCAATTAAGCTTTTAATGGTGAATTAAAGAAGTTATTTTTTATTGCAATTGAAAACTTGGTGGTCGTTGATAAGGAGTACACAACCTGATGTTTGGGGTCATGGTTTGATCATTGGGAGTATGACAGGCGTGTTTAAAAATATGAAGGTTCTCGAGTTGATGTGAAGCGCAAGTCTACTGAAGATAAGGTTTGTCGTGAGGTTGATGAATTCCTTGATAGCGAGAACTCGAGGGCGAGTTCTTTTCAAACGGGGAATGATAGTGATAAGATTGACACGTGAAGCCAACCTTCTCTACGACGTAGAGAGATTTGCATGCCAATGATGTACATCTCTCAAATATATTTTTATTCGAGGCATAAGGTCTCTACGTTGTAGAGGGGAATCCCTCTCTACGCTGTAGAGACATCGATTCTAAAATCCTTTTTATTTTACTTAATTCGTTTTTTACTCTAACTATGTTTCTTTCACTACAAGTTTTACTTCCTTATAGATATATGACTTAATATAATTGTATGAGAAATCTTGGATTATTAATAAAATTATGTTTTAGAGTTTTATCTCTTGTTTGACTTCTATTACCTCGAGGAGTGTCTCGTTTAACTAGTCTTGGATTAGAGTTTAACAAAATTTGTTTCCACCTCCTATGTCAGCCGTTGAGTTGATGTCGGATGAGATAATTTTGTTTGAAAATAGCCACGTTCCTTAGAGAGGTTAACACTTTTTGAAGTAGGCTATTTGATTAGTCTTTAACATTGTATTTCACATATTGTTT
This sequence comes from Chrysanthemum lavandulifolium, assembly GCA_022545495.1. Classification (NCBI taxonomy): domain Eukaryota; kingdom Viridiplantae; phylum Streptophyta; class Magnoliopsida; order Asterales; family Asteraceae; genus Chrysanthemum; species Chrysanthemum lavandulifolium. The sequence continues at coordinate 302,729,229 of CM040238.1, read as the reverse complement.
TTTAACAGACCGTTTAGATTGTGTTAAATAACTTGTTGTCAACCTTTTTTTTTCGTGCTTGATGCTAGATTGGCATCTTTATTATACAAGACATTTCATGGAAAGTCGAAGTGAAATAACAAGTCATATAATTATTGAGTTTTGGTAGAAAGCTCAAAGTTTATCCAAATTTAATACAAGAAGCCCATAGTTGACAGGCTGGAAGCTTTAGAACACCTGGCTGAAATACAAATATACTTTTAACTAAGGATTTGTTGTAACGACTTCCAAATACACGGATATGCTTCGATTCCATTATTGTTTATATATTTCTTCCATTTTTTAAAGCCGTCAACTAAATTTAATATAATCAGACTTTTATTTTGTCTACTCATTTTTTTTCCTCAATGGCATGCTAATGGCCTTTAAGGCTATTGTTAAGTTTTCAATCAATTGTATTGATAGATCAATCATTTTATGTTTAGAATTTAAGTATCATTTGCACACGAGGTGTTGCAATAACATTGTGCCCTTCGTCCGCAAGTAAGTACTAATGACTCGAGCTCACGAACTTACAAAATGTATCATCATCGTAGTCGGGATGCATGTTACTAGGAACGGAGTTAGACTTTTGCCGAGTGTGTCGATAACTATTATACTTATGTTATATAAAAATATATATAAGAAATAGAGGGTTGTTATAATGGAGAATAAAGAACAAAAGAATAGAAAAAAGAGAGGTTAAGAATTTGGGTCCAAAGCAGCTGGCAAGAATGGATGTTTTTAGAGAGATTTCATCATCAAAAATGGCATTTCTCTTCTACATTGACGCGTCAATCTTTACTCATCCACAAAACCAATATTCTTTATATATATATCGATTTTACAAAAGTATCTAAAGCTTTACGAAACTTTGTATATATGATAATGTCAACGGAACATAAATACGCGCAAGAAGTACTGTTTCGTGTGCACGTTAAAAACGATTATACGAAGCTAAACCTTCATATTAAGTTAGTTGTTTTATTCTAATCTTGTGTTGGTGATGTGAATTTGATTTGATTACTTACTTGAACTAGAAGTAGCATAGATATGTTTGACGAGATTTACAGCTTAAAGTACACTCATCAAATAATCATGCATGTTTGTTTTGTTAGTCAAATCTCAAAGATTAGTTGAATATTTAATAGTAATACTTTAAACTTTAGACAGGAAGTAACTTTGACGTAAAAGTGCTTGTGAATGGCATCCATATTACCCGTGGGGCAATTGAATAGTTGTTACCAAACACCACCGCCCCATTCTAGATTCATAAATTGCTACACAAATGAATATTTACTCATTTTAGAAAACGTGAAAAGTATTTTATTACGCATATTTTCAAAGTTACATGACTCTAAAATGAGATTGAGCTAGTAATGATTTATATTAAAGGGAACGTAACGACTAGGGTATTGGTCCTAGTGTGTTTTGGTGCATGGCATGGCAATAAGCAAATTGTGGTCAAAAAACCGTTTGGGCCCACTAATCATACGAACGGATCCCGTTTTTGTTAAGCTCCTCGTGGTGGGGGCCCATCTATCACCACCACCTTTTTCATAGTTTTATACTAGTATCATTTTCTTTATACTTTTTTTTTTTTTTCTTTTTTTTTTTTTAAATGTTAAAACCTTGTTTTTTTCCCTAGGGTAAATTGTAAAAACATTCCTTTTGGTTTGCCAAAATTTCAAATTGAGTCCTTAACTTTTGAAAAGTGCATACGTCGTCTCTCGAAGAAATTTTTGGTGTGGATCATAGTCCTGGGTCGAAGACAATAGGGGAGGGCAAGGCGGCCACGTGTCCTCTATCGCAAAAAATTGTTGTGTGAATTTTATAAAATATCTGACTATTTTTGTAATTACACACCCAATCTAACCAACTCAGAGTGTAGCTTTGTAAGTTATCAAAGTCATTCTCTCAATCTTAATTTTTTGGCTTCGCCCCTAAGAGCGTAAGGTGTCTTAACACAAGGTTAAAGTTTCACTCGGTGCCACGTCAGCGTCACATCAGCTTTAACTTTTTCACCTTACCTAAAAAAAAAACACCCCTTATCATAACTCAACCTTAACTCAACTTTAACTAAACTATTTTCAAATTCAACCCTTAAACTAAAACTAATACTTCATTTAATAAAAAAACATAACATTTAAAACACGAATTACATTAAACATTAAAGTTAAAACACTAATTACATTAAACATTAAAGTGAAAATACGAAATACATAATACGATTAATGCAAACTGCGATACGGTAATGAAAATAAAACTACAAATTAAGAAAAAGAATCATCTGAGTTATAACTCTCCTCACTCGAAGAGGACCTAAACTCGCCATCGTAATACTTTGCTTCCATAATGTCAAACCAGTTCTGCCTAAGATGTTATGCATCCCTGGCTTCCTTCTCCATATGAGCAGCTTCCTCTCGTGCCTCGTTTTCTCGTGTCTCTCTTAGTATTGTCTCATCTTGCTGAAGTTCTCGGAGATATTCCTCAGTAAAGTTAAACGGATTGTTTTAGTGGTCCACCGGTGGAGTGTTTACCGGTTCATTTTTCGGTTGGAATACCGAAAAGATATGTTCTGGTGGAGTGTGATAAACTTCATCTTCCGCACTTGTTGCGACCTAATTGTTGGGAGAAGTTTGCAAGGCATTGTTGAGAATCGTGTGTGGTTGTGTGTATGAGTGTGTGATAAACAACTCCGTGGAGTCATATATACTGCAGTTTTAATTTGAATTTGAATAAATCCCGCTCCAATTTGAAATTAAATAGCATATTTGAATTTTGAATTTTGAATTTTAAATTTGAATTTGGTTATCCCGCTTGAACTGTACCGTTTAATAACCAATGTTTTTTTGTTTTTTTTTAATTCAAAAGTGTAAAACTAATACTTTATTTAGTAAACCACATAACATTAAATGTTAACCATTACAATAGGAAATATAAAAAAACTAAAAAAAAAATACAACGAAAAAAAAAATCAAAACATAGGATTTTTAAAAACATACGAATTACAAATACTTATTCATCGTTTTCGGAATCTTGTTGTTGTTGTTGTTGTCGCCGAAGATGTTTCTGCCAAATATGCTACATAAGGTCTAGTTGGAGTTGAGTATGCTTTTCTTGGTCGTGTATTCTTTTGCCTTGCGACGATGAGTATCACATCTGTCGACCCACCTTTCTTGCCTCATACGTGGTGACGGATCCACCCACATTTCGCCATACTAACGTAGTGCAAACTTTGGATCTTTTAAAATCATGTTATGCAAAATAATGCAAGAATACATGACTCTACGTATCTTGACAAGTTCCAATTGACGTGCATGTTGTTGTAGTATACCCCAACGTCCTTGAAGCACACCAAAAGCACGTTTGACATCCTTTCGTGCACTTTCTTGTTTCCTTTTAAAATAACCATGTTTTTGGGGCGAGGTTAGCAAGAATGTTGTCGAAAAACGGAGAGTTATCTTAAACATTAATATCATTATTCGCCCCCGCCATCTTGAAAAATGCATGCCAAATCCATAAATCTTGCGAAGCAACAGTTTCAAGCATAATTGTTGGGTATTTTTTATCACCCCTACCAAATTGCCCTTGCCAAGCCACCGGACAATTTTCCCACTCCCAATGCATGCAATCAATGCTACCAAGCATTCCCGGAAAACCATGCCACCCCTCATGTCTTTCATAAATATTTTGAATGTCGGACCATGTTGGTTTTCTTAAATACTTTGGCATAAACAAATCAATAACGCACTTGTTAAAATTATGAAGACAATCACGCGAAGTATGCTCACCCATTTGCAAATATTCGTCAAACGCATCGGGTGCGGTTCCGTACGCTAATTGACGTATGACAGATGTACACTTCATAAGAACACTTGAACTCATTAGACCCATAGCATCGGGTGATTGGCTAAAGAATTTAAAATGATCTGGAAGAAATTCGGAAGTATAAGATTCAATACCTTCAACTATTTGTAGAAATAGTTTTCGGCTCATACGAAATCTTCTTCTAAAATTCTGGTGCGTATACTTACAACCTTGAATGAAATAGTCGTTACGCAAACGTTCTTCTGCAAGCTCACGTTCACGATATATCGGGTTACGAGTCACGCGAGGTCGAAATGCTGCTTGTTCCAACAATTATCGATATTCAGACGCCATCATAAAATCAAAGTCAATTTCGCCATCACGCCCCGACCGGTACCGAGGTAATTCGTCACTTTGATTCGGATCCATTAATGAATGAACAAGGTTTTTGTTAGATGAAGTATATAAACTTGATATTGAGTAGTGGAAGTGTGAAAAAATTGTATGTTTATTGGGTATTTATAATGGTGGGAAAATGGTTTTGAAATTTTTTAGCAAACTAGCCGCTTTTCAAGGTTGAGAGGGTAAAGTAATTTATTATTATTATTATTATTATTATTATTATATATATATATATATATATATATATATATATATATATATATATATATATATATATATTTAACACAACGGTCATATAAGGGTTGAAGTGCAATTTTTTTAATTTGTTTTGGCCTTTCACGCCCGTTAATAGGTTAACGTGCATCGTTAACGCGGCTTTAACGTACGAGTCCGGTGTGGTTAACGCACCCTTAACGCGAAAACATTAAAGTTTAACTCGGGTGCTACGTTATCACACCAAGTGCTCTAATAGAGTCACTGACTCAAAGTGAAATAACTAAAATGCCCACCGTCTCCAACCCCCAACACAAAAAGTATTTTAGTCATATCACTTTGAGCCATAGATTATATCAACACCAAATGTGTCTCACATAAACTGCATTTACACTTTTAAAAAGGTATGGATTAAATTTGCATCTTTAGCAAACCGCATTGACAGTTTTGCAATTTACTCTTATATTAAACAACAAAGAAACAAAAATTAAAAAAATACAAAGGATCACCAAAGAGGAAATCCAAAGACATAAAATAAAATAACTAAAACCCCAAAATCGAAAGGAGGGTGAAACCCTTCACAACAACCCTACATCTAAGCGCCACCCATAGCCATTTCCCAAGATCTCGAAACCCACTTCTCTCAGTTAGACTTGCGCATTTTCATCTGTTTGAAATCCAAAAAAAAGAAAATAATTTGAACTTGAGGAAAAATGTCTACATTCATAATGCTCGCCCTTAAATCAGTCAATGCATGTGCAACGGTTACGTCATTTCCATGTTGCGCATAAAACTACTAAACGGACACCATGAAAGCTTATCACCGATTTGTTCCTATGATTGTAAAGAAGGTCCACCAATTAAGTGGTTATGCGTTTTTCTTTATTTTGGATAGACGAGTTTTCTTTTTGATTTTTTTGATTGTTAGATATGTAAATTTTTTGGATGACTGATAGTTTTTGGGTTGTCAATGTGTGACGGTCATTTAGGTCGAGTTGCTCATTTTGTGTTGGTTGATATTTCAGTTTTTGGTCATTGAGGTCTTGACGGTCATTCAGATCAAATGGATCGTTGTAGTTTCTAGATAGTTGTAGCTTTTGGGTCATAGTTCGTCTAGAATCGATATAATTTCTTGCTATTACTATTAATATACATTTATAATTGACTTTCTTAGCCTCATATTGAAATCACACTATGCATTTAATATAGTTCTATATTTACAAAGTATTTCTTCAAGAAAACTTGACATTTGGGATTGACTTTAAAAAGCTTTTCTAATTTTAGAACAAAGAATTAAACACCAACAAGGTAAAATGAGGTTGTGGGTCCATGAAGGTAGAAGAATTTGAAAGCAAACATTAAACAACAAGTCCTCATTCTTTGTGTAATTGTGTTGTCTCCATTTTCTCCCGTAATTTGCGTTTATCCCACTCATTCTTTTATTTGAATGAACATCTTTTCAAAAAGCTTCTCACCCCTTGAAAAACATTTGTATTTTTATCTCAAACAAATGAAGTTAATTAAACTGTAGTTTTCACCCGTTCACACTTAAAATTATCAAATGATATCTTTTTTAACTTGGGATAAATATATGATTGTTTACATCGTACATCAATCACATTACACTAGCTATGATTGATATTGTTGTTTTTACTTTCATGTCACTACAATTTATATGATAAATGCAATTTGGATCCTTCCATGATTTAAGGAGTTACGGGGACCGTGTTTAATTAAATAAGATACTCCTATCTTGCTTTGCCTTAACAAAAGGCAATTTGAAACCAAAAAGTTTTTACTTGTAAAAGAATTTATGCTTCGGATAGCAACATGATATAATTTTAAGAGTAAATTGCAAATATCGTCTTTGTGATTTGGTCAATTTGCAGGTTCAATCCTTATTATTTCAAAAGTACACTTATCGTCCATGTAATTTCATTATTTCAAGTTAATGTGATATGTCGAGCTTGTTGCAAGGCATGTTTGGATTCATTTACGCAGTTCATTGTAACTAAAGAGCTCCTGGCCTTCAGTACCGAAACGATATGATTAAGGACGTCCTTTTTGAAGTATGTAGGCGTGCCGAGATCTCCGCTAAAAAAGAAGCACATGTGTATTTTTTTTTCCTGACTTATTGGATGAAAGATCTACACTCATACCGACTGAGGTTTTGGTTTTTGGATGGGTTGGAAGGAAATATGCGTGTTTGGATCTATCCGGAATATTTCCCTGTCGTAGGTTTGAGAAGTCGAAGTTTTACAGCGGGACAAGGTGCTTTGATAACCTCCTCGTGCAAAGTGACAAAGTACGAGAAAGCATGTATTGAAAATCAACACGTGTTTATACCTTTAGTTTCCTTGCACCTGAGGCAGTAAAGCCATTCAACATAATCCAACGAGTAATACATAGTAATATTATGACATTTAAATATAAAAATTTTGTTTTCAAATGAATTAATTTTGCAATCCAAAATAAGTTAATAGCGTAACTTTTTACTCGTTTGCATTCTACTTCTATTTAATTCCAAAGAATTATACTAAATTTGAAACCAAAAAGTTTTTACTTGTAAAAGAATTTATGCTTCCCATAAGAGCATGTACAATAATAAAGCCGGAACCGGCGTTATTGCCGCGTTACCCGGCTTTATTTGGTGTTATTGTTGGAAGGCCGGTGTTAAATGGGTGTTAAAGGGGCGTCGTTATTGCCCCAACGCCCGTTATTTGTTTTTTGTTTTGTTTTTTTTTTTTCTTTTTCTTTTTTCATTTACGCCCTAAACGAGGGTTGTTTTGTAAATTGTTGGGAATGTTATCGACGTTATCGGACGTTATTGTTGTGGGTGTTTTTGACGTTGTTAGGTGAAATGTTAAAGTTCGATGCGACTGACGCGACGATGTTATTGATGTTATTGTGTTATTGTTGTGCATGCTCTAACAACATGATATAATTTTAATGCAAATAAAAACTTATTGGGGATCTCAAAAAAAAAAAAATTATTGGAGGTGTGACTTGGAATATGTGTTTATATCTGAAATTGCAACAGGCCCAAGTGCCACCTGGAAATGTGGAATTGTCAAAGATGGAGGGGCCACGTCAAACGGTGATTATCAGCCTAGTTGGCACTGCCATGCTGTCACTTTTTGTCCTACTCATACACTTCACTTTCCACGTCGCATTTCTGTTTACAACTCATTTCCTACTCTAATCCTTTTGTTCTTTTCCTTAATTTCTAGACTTTTTTTATTCAATAATTTTTTTTAGCCTAAACGTCGACAGTCGACAGTATTGAACGGTTCTAGTGTTTTGCATAAACGCAGACTGTCGATAATATTCAGAAACGTGAATATTTAGTTACCAAGTTGTTTCTATCGGTCAGTAAGGCAGTTGTTCATTTAGGTGAAGATAAGCAATTCTTTGCAAAGTTCTCTCTTCAACGTTAACTAAGCTACTCGGATGCAAGAGGCCTAGAAATTTGTTAATTACGAGATTTGAACTTGGATCTTTCGAGAAAAATCACAAGGTCACCAACTAAGCTACATTCCTTTTGTTTTACGCTAGGGTTTTTAGGTTGTTTTACTCACACTCTGTTCTCTAGTGTAAAAAAAAAAAGAAGAGAAATGGAGAAGATAAATAAAAGATAAGAAGATGACAATGAAAAAATTTATTCTCAATTTGAAAAAAAAAAAGAAAACTAAATTAAATTTAAAATTACACTTCTTCCTAAATCATCTTAATTTGAGAAGGAAATTATGAGGAGAACCCACTTATAAAATTCACACAAAAAATTCACTCGATGGCGTGTCAGCAAGTGATTATTGCATTTTCTGACAATTTCATTTTCTGACAATTTCATTTTCCTATCTCTTATTAAACCAATCACCCGCTAACAAATCAGCGAGTGAATTTCTTTTTTATAAATTTTGTTACGAAAGAGAATTTGACATAATAATTTTCCCTTTTCTCTTTTCTCGAAAAAAATATTGAAAACATTATTAGTTGTTAACGAGCGGGAGCACCCGCGCGTTGCTGCGGGGATGTTGTGTTTAATCTAAGTCGAAAAAAAATATTGTATTTTTTTTTTGTTATTAAGGACGAAATTTGCAAAAGGTCGATAACGGGGGACTAACGACACGATTTGAAGCTAACTTGAGGGACTAAAGCGTAAATTGCGTATGAACATTGCACACACTATTCCCCACTATATGTGTACTGTAGCAAACACTGTTTGGTACTGTTCCGTACTGTAGCATTGGTATTTTCCTTTTTAGTCCCTCAAATTGACGGGTTGTTGCAACGTTAGTCCTGGTGACAAAAAAGTTAACATTTGGGTCATTTGTGTTTAATATTCAAGATTAATGTACTCAAGTTACTATTACGTTATAAATTTACATCATGGTGTTAGATAACAACCGTTAAGACTAACTTCAGAATGACCAATAACCTCGCGCTAAAATGAGGTAATATGAAACTGCGTGACTGTTATTCTACAAGACTCGAACGCTTTTTAGTATATATATATAATTTTTCTTCTTTAATTTTCAAATATAAACTCGGAAATACAGGTAATAATCTTTTGTTTACTATTCATTGAATTTTAGAGGAGTGTTTATATTAGATTTTGACGAATAGGGCGAAACAAAAACCAAAATTTGTCTTATATGTCGACTATAGTAGATATCTTATTTTTGCAAATACCTAATTTGATAACACGTGTAACTTAAATTAATTATTCGAATAACCATAACAAATCAAAGTTATACGAGTAACCATAATGTCCATCCAATTACAAAGTCGATTTAGATGTTCGTAGAAAAAAGTTTATGATAGGTAAGTTTTTATTTCTGGCCAAGATATTTCCTTTTAGATATAAGTTATAAAGATATTTTATATTTAATCCTAAAATAAATTAAGAGTTGCTATATACGGTATAAGAAAAATATATTTTCTCTAGTACTAAATTGGCTTCAAATAGCTCTTAAAATACATACATGTTTAGAGCATAAGTTTATGGGTGTCGTCGGTGCCAATTATACCCATTAACGCACAAACTCACACAAATACACCTTTTTACGTTTTGAGTCACTACTCCATTAACGCGCCAAACAAAAAAAAATCCAATGACACGCCGAACGTGATACCAGGCAAAATGCTATCCGTGAGCCAAATGCTCTCTTTTTTGTTTTGAGCCACTGCAATAGCCCACGCAAAATGCGCTTTTTTTTTTTTTTTTTTTTTTTTTTTGTTTTTGAGTGTGTGATATATTTTGTTGAAGATTTTATAGGACCCAATAACATGTTATTGGTGTGTTATGAGAGATAATGTTTTAATTACTGATGTGTTATTGAGAAGTGTATGATGTGACGTTAAGATGACATATCAATAACGTGTTATTCGTTATCGCGATATCTTATGCTCTTAGAAATAAGTTATACATTGGCTTTTTAATAATTTCTATTTGTTGTTTTGTCATGCAAATAATGCCATTATCTTTTGTTTTCTGCGATGTTTGTGTGCCTCTTATTCACTTTATCTATGGATATATTGAATTATTTACGCAATGACTTCATGAATACAAGTCAGTGATGATGACCCTACGTAATGAATTAATGATACAGTAACTTGTAAGAAATATTTGAACATTGAGTAATCGGTGAAAATATTTATTGTAAGGGCAAAGTGTTACTCTTCGATAGTCTTAAATCGGCGACAAAGCTTTGATCCCGTGCATTTTTTGAGTTCTGACTGACCTTTTATCAATAACTAATCTTCAAAACAATGAACACTTGTTTTTGCGACTTTCAGCCATAAGCTGAGATCAAAGATATAACCTATTTCTCCAAAGAATTATTAAGTTTAACTAAACATTAGCAATAACAAATTAAACCTTGTTGAATGATAAAATGTTAGTCTGCCTTTTGATTTTTCTTCATTTCAGGTGCAATCATATGAATGAGCTATGTAGTGCCAGTAGTGTGTAAACATCTATTAACAAACAATGAAACAAGACAACATAATCATATCTTTCTCATTGTTCTTTCTAATGCTCAAAAAGTCCTTCTGAAATATAAAATATTAAAACATGGGATCATAAAAGAAATAAGTAGGTAAAGTAAATATGTATTTAAAAATAATAATAATAATAAGAATAAGAATAAGAATAAAAATATTCACATTTTAAGTATGACTATATTTGATGAAAATAGTAGTAGCATGAAACAGTAGCAGTAAGAGTAACATAAAACAGTATTTGTTTATAATAAAGTGTTTGTTAACATAACTATATAATTGTAATTATTATTCGAAAACGCAAGTTGCTATTAAATTTACTAAAGATAACATTTTGATTTAAAGCATTTAAAATAATTAGAAATGCTAGTTATTTTTGACTTATTTGTTGCCAAAGAAACATATCTTTATCTTTACTATATATATAGCATTTAGAACTTTTATTTTTAGAAGTCTTAATTTTAAACTTACATACTTGCTATTATTAGTAATTTATGAATTAAAATTTTAAAACATACTAATTGCACATTAAATTATGACATTAAATTGGATGCATGTTACAATAATAAAATATAACTTATACAGTATAACGAATTTAATATGTTTATGGTTAAAATTACTAAGTTTTTGAATTTGCATATATAAATCGTTAAACAATATTCAGCCAAAAAAAGTAAAATCATAAAATCGTTAACATAATTCGTCTCCGAATCCGCTGCTTTGCGCGGGTACCATGCTAGTATTTACAAAATGGGGCAATTACATATATCCCTCATTAAAACTTGCATATTTGAATATTTCCGTAAAACATACTTAAACATCATTGTACATTATGCAATAAAAACTTTTGTTTTGGGGAAATATACAAATATGCAAGTTTTAGTGAGTATATATACAATTCTACTTTACAAAATGCTAACCGCTTATTACTAATTACTTTAAAGCGCTCTTAAACACCCGCTGTCAAACAAACCTCTATGTCGTAATCAATCTTTTATGCTTTGCACTCTGCTTATATACGTTACTTAAATAAGTTTAAATTCAAATCATCACTTATGAGCCTTCGGATCTTGTGAGCATTTGTAGCCAATTTTGAATCGCATTAAATTATATTGTTACATTCGTTTTTAAAAATAGACAAGTTATTTTGTTCGGCTTTTAATATTATTTCTTTCCGTTAAAAGATACAAACGGTTAGAAGAAATAAAATATAGTACAGAAATAGACATTTGGATAACAAGTAGACCGTCCCCTTCTACTTCTACATACTTGCGAAAAGTTGCACAAATTTTTTATACTTCTCTTAACAAATTTATTATTTAAATGAACTCTTAAAACCTCAAACATCAAAATGAAAAATAAATAAACAACTATCAAAAAATAATACATTTAGCTGACTACTCTTGATCTACAATATTTTATAAAGTTGAAAAACTAAAACATGGTTCCACAACTTTATATACTATGTGGAATGCCATATGCTCACTTAGAAATTAAAACAAGTTTATAAGTTGACCAAATGTGATATTTCACAATGTTTATATTCAAGCGGTAATGATGTATTTGATTTTCTGTTACGGTAAAAAATTATAAGAATGCTGCTAAATGTGGTACATGTGATACTAATTTTCATCATGTTTGAATCACATTTTTATTGAACTAAGGCATGTTACATGTGAAAATGTCAGCTTTAGATCAACAATGCGAAATTAAATTCGATTCAAAATTAAATAAAATGGGTTTAAACAAATATCGGCATGGTCCTTTATGATATCTATTATTTTTCTTTCTAAAACCTTAAGTAGCGCAAATTAATTAAACAATTTGCAAATGTAATATACAAGATAAATATACCAACAAAAACTCTCAAATTCAAAGCTTTAGTAAGTTCATACTTGTTACCTCAATTAAACTGCGTACGAACTCCATCATTATTTTTGTTTTTTATTTTTATAATTCGTTTTTATTATAAAATTACGAAATTAAAAGATAATCCAAACACATAAACTATAAAATAATGTCTTGTTAGTTAATAAAGATAAGATCGCGATCGAAGATCGGAAAATAAGAAGACACCAAAAATATATAGTAGAAAATTATATAAAACAATGTTTCAAATTATGATTATAAATGTTTAAAAGATTAAACTCGTTAATAATAAGAAGATCGGAGATAGATCAGAAATCAATATAAGATAAAAATACGATAACATAAAATATAAAATAAGATAAGTCTCATAAAATATAAAATAAAAAATAATAAAAGACAAAAAAAAAAAAAAAAATCATAAAAACCGTTTCCTGCATACAAAGTGAATAAAAGAAAAATAAAAGAAGTATAAATTTACTAATTTACCCATTTGGTCATATATGGCAAAGCAAAATTCCATTTTGCATAATGACAAACCCTAATTACAATCACAAACATACTAAACCTAAAGGGCCACAACTAAAAATAATTCAAACCCCAAAAATGCCAAGTCTACGCCGGTAAACAAGCCGGCCTCCGTCGTCCAATTCAAAAAATTTGTCAATAAATAATAAACCGAAACAAAAACTTTTTTGTATTCATTATTTTCTCTTTTTCTAAAAACAAAAAACTTTGTGGGTTTTGAGCTGTGAGTTAGCTGTATCCTCTCTCTCTCATCTCTTCACACGCTCTCCCAAAATCCCTAGAAAAATCATCCCTCTTTCCTCACATCTCATCAAAAACCCATTCCACCCACATTCTCACAATAACCTCTCTCTCTCTCTCAATTTGAAAGAAACTTTGAAAGAAACTTTTTAGAAGAGATTGATATTTAGATGTCTAGTTTCTTGACATGAAGAAACCCTCACCACATTATTTCAATATCCTTTCTTTTCTTGTTTTGTTTATCTCATTATCATTAACATCTTTTGTCGGTGTTACCTATGGAAATGTTGTTGTTGTTGGTAGGTCGCCTCAGTGATACTGAGGCGACGTATATCCGGCAACGCCAGCTTTTATACTACCGAGACGAGTTCGGTGACAGAGGCGAGAATGTCACCGTGGACCCGTCTCTTGTGTTCGAAAATGGTCGTTTAAGGAATGCTTACATTGCTTTACAAGCATGGAAGCTAGCTATACTGTCAGATCCGAACAATCTGACATCAGATTGGGTCGGATCTGACGTGTGTAGCTATACGGGCATTTTCTGTGCCCCAGCTCCTGATAATAAGTCTATCCGGACAGTGGCGGGGATTGATTTAAACCACGGCGATATCGCGGGGTATTTACCCGAAGAGCTGGGTCTTTTGACTGATCTAGCTTTGTTTCATATTAATTCTAACAGGTTTTGTGGGACTATTCCGAAAAAGTTTGCGAAGTTGAAAATATTGTTTGAGCTTGATATAAGTAACAACAGATTTGCGGGTAAATTCCCTTATGTTGTATTAGGCTTACCGAAGCTAAAGTTTTTAGATATTCGGTTTAATGAATTTGAAGGGAATGTGCCTAAGGAGCTTTTTGACAAGCCTTTGGATGCTATTTTTATTAACCATAACCGGTTCAGGTTCGAGTTACCAGATAATTTTGGTAACTCGCCTGTTTCGGTTATTGTTTTGGCGAGTAATAAGTTTCATGGGTGTTTACCGGCTTCTATTGGGAATATGAGTGATACTTTGAATGAGATTATCATGATGAATAATGGGTTGAGGTCGTGTTTTCCTGATGAGATTGGGTTGTTGAATGAGGTTACGGTGTTTGATGTTAGTTTTAACGAGCTTATGGGGCCGATACCCGATAGTATTTCGGGTATGGTTAGTGTGGAACAGTTGAATGTGGCTCATAATTTTTTGAGTGGGAGGATACCTGAGAGTGTTTGTAGGTTGCCGCGGTTGGAGAATTTTACGTTTTCGGATAATTTCTTCACGGGTGAGCCTCCGGTTTGTTTGAATGTTGCGGCGTTTGATGATAGGAGGAATTGTTTGGCGAATAGGCCGGCGCAAAGGAGGCCTGCTCAGTGTAAGATGTTTAGTAGTAAGAAGATACATTGTGGCGCGTTTAGGTGTAAAAAGTTTGTTCCTGTGCTTCCGAGTCCCCCACCGGCCCCTATTGTTAGTCCTACGCCCCCTGTTGTTACACCGAGCCCTCCTGTAGTGACTCCTAGCCCTCCCGTTGTGACGCAGAGCCCCCCACCACCTGTTTATAGCCCGCCTTCACCGTCTCCCCCACCTCCATCACCTCCTCCACCTGTGTACTCACCACCACCACCTCCCCCTTCGCCCCCACCGCCATCACCCCCACCACCTGTTTATTCACCCCCACCGCCCCCACCTTCGCCTCCACCACCTGTTTATTCACCCCCACCCCCACCACCTTCCCCACCACCACCATCACCTCCACCGCCAGTGTACTCACCTCCACCACCGCCACCTCCCCACCACCACCCCACCTTCTCCCCACCACCATCACCTCCACCACCTGTTTACTCACCTCCTCCTCCACCACCACCCCACCTCCTCCACCGCCTTCGCCCCCACCCCATCACCTCCTCCACCAGTTTACTCACCACCTCCCCTCCTCCACCACCGCATTCGCCCCTCCCCGTCACCATCTCCACCCTCCATCACCTCCACCACCTAGCCCTACCCCACCATATTGCGTAAGACCGCCTCCACCACCCCCACCAACCGCACACCCACCGCCACCCCCACCAGCAGCTTCACCACCACCACCATCACCCACACCATACTACTATTATTCACCCCTCCACCTTCTCCACCACACTCCCCACCTCCACCCCACTCACCACCACCTCCCCACACTCACCTCCACCGCCACATTCCCCGCCCCCACCACCCGCGTATATCTACTCATCACCGCCACCCCACCACATTCACCACCTCCACCAATCCACTACCCACCTCCCCACCCTCACCACCACCACCCGCACCTCTATGTATAGAACCCCACCCCACCATCACCACCACCTCCTTGCATCGAATACTCACCCCCACCACCGTCACCGACACCATCATCCCCACCACCCCATCATAACCCTCCACCCGCACCCGTACACCATTCACCACCACCGGTAATATACAACAGCCCACCTCCTCCAGCACCATCATACGAGGGCCCACTACCGCCAGTAGTCGGGGTCTCGTATGCATCACCTCCCCCTCCACCTTTCTATTGATTCTTTCAATATAAAACTCGTACTAAAAAAAACACAAAAACAAGCCCTGCAATTACCATACCATACCCCAATGTCGAGTGATTATAAACCATCAAGATTAGTAGATTTTTGCAGGCGTTACATTACTTTTACATGATCATCATCATCATCATCTTCACAGAGACGACGAAGGAACGTAAAATAGGTAAGCGGAGGATTCTTTCCACCCCATATTTATTCGGAATTGTTATGATGAGATAAAAAAATTCGATTTGTGAAAATAAATTATTGCCAGGGAAAATTATTGTTAGGTTGCAGACAAGTTTTATGTATAGAGAACATCTTTATGGTTTCTTGGTTTTTATTGTTATTATTGTTATCATACTTTTGATTTAAATTTTATAGTATAA
Source organism: Chrysanthemum lavandulifolium (assembly GCA_022545495.1). NCBI lineage: Eukaryota > Viridiplantae > Streptophyta > Magnoliopsida > Asterales > Asteraceae > Chrysanthemum > Chrysanthemum lavandulifolium. Next base: position 302,713,233 of record CM040238.1, on the reverse strand, counting down.
GCATCATCTTCAACATTTTTACTTGTATTGATTTTGTGCCGTTTTTAAGTTCATTGGTTTATTCGATCTTATGTTGCTGACTTGCTGTATATAGCTGTACATTTGTTATATGCTGCTTATTCTGCGTATTCTATACTACATTGAAGTTTGAATCGGGAACAACTACTTTAATGTTAGGGTTGATTGATGCTTGATTTGTGTGATTTTTGAGGTGATTCATGTGAATTAGTCAACTTTCATGGGTGTATGTATGTATGCTCTTTACTATTGTCAATTCATATAGTGGAAATTTGGACCACAACCTTACTAGTGCAACCCATAGAACAACTTTCCTCTTCATGAATACTTGCTTTTTGATTTATTTGTCATGTGAAAGTAGGTGTTCATGGTGACACATCTACATCGGTCGGATAAGGTCCATGCTGTATTAAAATAGTGACACATCTAGCCAGTTGGTAACGGCTTTGTAGCTAGTATTGGTTTGGTCCCAAAAGCATAGCTCGAATACAAACTTGATTTATGAAATTACCTTGTAGCCTGCATTCATGCCATTGCCGACTTGGTTCTTGTTTGGTTTTGGCAGACCGAACTTATATGAAAGCCTGATTTCGGTGCATTTAGTTCATGGTTTGGTAGTTTGGATGGTTGGCTTTTGGGACCATTTTGAGCTGTTTTAGAGTGTATAAAATCCAACTTGTTGAGGTTTTTGTGTGCAATTTACCACCCTTTATACATGTCGATCTTGTTATAAGGAGCGCGTTTGATTATTTTTGCAATGCTATTTGCATTTGGTGATCAAGTATCTCAAGCTGTGTATACAAGTAGATGGTTTTAAATTATGTTTTTGGGATGCTAATTGAAATATATATGTATTATTATTGTTGCTTCAAGATCTCGATTTATTCTTTCATTGGGATTGAATATACTGGCTTGCCATAATTTTTGAACTTCTCCAGAAGAATTTTTCAACATTTAGAATGGAAGTAAAATACCATATTTACCCTCTAAATTTCACTTCCCTTGATGCAACAAATGCACAAAAAGATTTAAATCGGCGGAGAATCCTTGACCCCGTGCACCAACAAAATAATACTAACATGTCAAGGATCAAATGTTAGATAACATATAGGACCATTTGGTGTGAATACACTTTCGGAAACTAAGTGTGCAAGCTTCAACAACGCGTTATAACAAATTAAGCATCATTCATATCTCGAAAACCATGACAACATGGTCTTGTCTCTCTTAACACCTAAACTGGTTTACACTAGCACGTAAGTAGGCGACCCTGAAATGGCCACCCTCCCTTCTTTCGCCACGATTCATGACAGAGTATCATGTTCCAAACAATTGACAACAGCGTCGTTCGCCACGATTATGACTATGACTACAACCTCATGTTACTATTTAATTGTCATTGACCCTTTTGAGCCTAAACAAATATGTGAAACTCGCCATTGAGAGTTGAAATTTCCTCATTGCTTTGATGTGCACCTTACATTTTATTTAGATAATAATGTGGTGCAAATAAACCTTCCTTAGCTGTCACCACCCCTAAATGTCAAAGCCTAGTGAGTTTGTGCCCATCTATGTCTCTTAACATGTCATGTGAGTAGTAAGATTGTCACTCTTTTTTTTTAACCACAATTTCCTAAGTGACTTCCCTATTTTCTATCAATGATTAGAGCCTTAAATTTTTTATTTTTATTACATATTTTACCATATGGCATAAATAAATGATTTTTTTCTATCATAATCTATTAATACAAGTATATACTTACAAGGGCGGAGTCAAAAAGTTATAGTCGATATAACAAACTTTGATAATTTTTATAAAATACATTACAAATTTGTTTGTTAAGGGGCCAAATTACAAAATAGTCAGATATTTTATAAAAGTTATGCTATAATTTTTTTCGCTAAAGAAGCACGTGCTCACCATGCTCCCCTCCTGTCTCTGATTCTGATAACTTAGCAATCCCATAATATGAGATAAATTCGTGAGTAATGCTTGATCCTCCTAACATGTTGTATAAACAAATAAAAAGTTGGGATGAACATGGAGATAAGAATACTTGCAATTTAAACAAGAAACATCATCTCTTTATGGTTCTTACTCTTTCTTCAACTAGAAAAACTTTTTCATCAAATCTATAAGGGAATTGATACTCACACCACCTTTTTTGATTATTGCACCACAATACGCGTTGATTAGACTTGCATAAACCGCAACGCGCGGTTTGTGGTGAAATAATCAAAAAGATAAAAGATCACCTCCCTATAATTAAGCACTAATAAAATATAATATTTCAGAATGTACCAACAAGCTCTGATTTTGAGAAGTACTGCATATGATGGGCCAAAACGCATCATATTTTGCATAGAAATAGGAAACAATGTGAGTGGCTCTACTATCCTAAACATATGTAATGCTGCCCATCTCAAATTCAGTTTCTCAAAACGCATAAAAGTATTACTATTACTAATAAGAAATAATACAAAGTTATAATCTTGTCAATGTAATTCTGAACTAGGTCAATCGCATATATGAACGGACTTTAGTTGAGACTGGAGTGGGAATGGATCACGGCCCACCCGAACATTGAAGTTAAATTAACTAATATAGCACTCGACTTTTTCAATAAATTCACCCAAGTTCCGTTTATGATCGAATAGATCAGTCAAACCACGTAAATTTCGTGTGTTATTTCCGGTTTTTGTTCATTGGATTATATTCTCTAGTTATATCCTTAAGCTTTGTGTGATCCATGATCATATGTTTGTCATGCCAACATCTAAAAGCACACTATTTTTTTTTCACACAAACCATGTTTTTCTCTTTATGTCTCCATAAGATTTAGTGGGTCATTGTATTATCATTTATCGGCAGCATGCATCTGCCTTTTCTTATTTATATATAGTTTGTCTATTTTAAAGTACATTGTATAAGTTGCATTTGATCATTGGTCAATTTTTCATATCATTTTTTCTTGTACATCACTCTAGCTACCTTCGATAATTGCATAGAATCAAAGTTTGCTATCATTATTTGTATCACAATGCTAGCTACATCTGTTAACTAACAAACTTTTTAATAAACATTTGTAGCACCAACTTTATATTAAATGACAAAATAGTTTGCGGTTGGTAACGAACATGGTAAAGTTCTATCTACACTATTTTCAAGAAAGTACACCTTGATGTTTGAAATTTCAACCGAGTTCTTTGAAAACCATATAAGCTTTACCGTATATCATGGAGTAACTAGATACAAGTATAACTTTGGATTAAGATGAAAGTTAATGTTCGTATCAACATGACTGATAATGTTATCTCACAATCTGAAAGAAATAAGTCTTTCGGTAGGTCTCACTGTTCTATTTGTGAAAAACCATTATCGGTTACGTTTATATAAACTTGAGAGAATCTCAATCTTATTATTTTCAGAACATGCCTCCATATCATAAAAAATAAACCTCAAAAAACAAATTTAGTTGCTCCATGATGACAATTATCATCTTGTTAATATTAATTCCAATTATAGATGTACACAGAATGAAGAATTATTATGTTGTTTAAAGTTTTAACTAAAGAAAGAATTAGAGTTTATTAAATGGACCCTTCTTTTACCAAACTCACATGTTTTCTTAACATTATATTTAGGGGCAATTTCATATCTACCCTCCTTTTGGTTGAAAATTTAATATATACCCAAACATGCATTAAAAACATTATACATTATGCATTCATTACTTGCACTTTGGGTATATATGAAATTAATTATGAAAGTAGGGTGATATATGAAATTAATCATTATATTTAATGTAAGTACTAATAACTATTTTTTAGTATTATACTAGTGTTCTATCTGGGCAGTTTTATATCTAATATTTTAAAATTTACAAAATACAAAATAAGCTACAAACTTAACTGTCCAAAAACTTTAAAATATCATTCAAACATTAACGAAAACAAAAAATAAGCATCAACAACGTAACAAGTATTCTATTTTAAGCATCAAAAACGAAAACGTAAACATTTAAATGAGCAAATATCATCATGAATAAATTAAAGTACGAACAAACAAATGCAATGTAAATAAGAAAATGCTATTTTTTATAAATAAATAAATGTTTAAAACAAAAACATATTAAAAATTCTAAAACTCAAATTAAGAGGATTTTTCAGAAGCGTATGCTAAACAAAGTCGTATATGAGGGTGTGCGAGGCGTGCAATCGCACAGGGCCTCAATCTGTAAGCATGTTTTTATATTTGGTGCCTCAAAATTTACTTCAGACAACAAAAAAATGTTGATAATATATGATTCTATGTTTTGTATATTTGTCAAAATTGAAGCTATATTTTTAAAACACAACGCTTTTTTATCAATAGTTTATATGAGTTCTTTGACCGTCATATTTAGTTACGACATAAGTTTTTGCACAGAGCCTCTGAAATTTCAGATATATAAGTTATCGTCGCAGTAGCTTTCCAAACAATCATCCTCACTCTCATATTCAGTTTCATCATTAGATATAACGGCATCTGCCACTTCTTTCATCATCTTGTTAATATTAATTCCAATTATAGATGTACATAGAATGAAGAATTATTATGTTGTTTAAAGTTTTAACTAAAGAAAGAATTAGAGTTTATTAAATGGACCCTTCTTTTATCAAACTCACATGGGCTACTTAAACATTATATTTAATGTAAGCACTAATAATTTTGATTGAGTGTGTTATGACTTATATGATACATTGGTACAACCACTATTTATTTATATGGGCAAGTGAGAGTGTGTGAGTAGGTCATATCAATTAAGTGATCACCCACTCGTATTAATACTTGATGTATCTTTCCATTGCACTAACCAAATCTTCATGATTTCTACATTTTACCTTCCATCCATGAAAAGAAATATGAAAAGTTTTTAATTCATGAAAGTTCTATTTACAAAGTTAAAAGGCTAAAAATCAATTAAGTGATCACCCACTATAACAAGAGAGTGTGGAAACTTATAGCATAATGCTTACGAAAGTAAATGCGTGAGTTTTTACTTTATTTAGGTTACGCGAGTAGAGCGACTCTCCTGACTCAAACACACACGATTTAACGGGGTATCTGTGACCGTTTCACACCAGTTCCTTAACCATCCCAAAAATATCTACCTAGTGAGTTTTAAACTTGAGACCCTTTTGTGAGAACCTCATAACGCCTATCCACTAGGGAAATGTTTGGTGAAACGTAACATGAGTAGTAGTTAACAACAATATTAAGCAGTAAGGAGTCGTTGTTTGCTTAATGAAAGTGTTTGCTAACGTTACTGTAGCTATAGTTATAACGTGTAAAAGAACATATACACATTGAAATAGAATTTGTTTAAATAAATTTGAGGCTATGTATGTAAGTTAATAAGCATAATGCTAGCATCAAGATTGTTATGCTTTCTCTGGAAGCGTTTCGAATAGGAGCAGTTACACCAAAAGCAATAGCTAGTTGCTCCAAAACTCTCTAAAATGTTTGCCGTCAAACATGACCTAGGCCAGTTTGATGTTGTTTAATGGTTTATCGGTTACAAAAGTGTATACAAAGTAGGTGGTGGTTAATGGTTACAAAAGTATAAACAAAGTAGGATTGATGAACAATGGATCCATTAGAATTCTATAGAAGTTTCACGAATGGCGTATATGTGAAAGTGGAAATTTGATGTTCTTCTTCTTTATCAGTCGCGATTCTCATTTAGCATAAACCTTTGTCAATGTCCGTAACATATTTGGAGGGTTTTGATTAGCTAACGACTTTCACAAAAGACTAAATTCTACTGCACTTGCATGACCCATATCGGTTTTTAGTGACGAAACTAAGGTGGGTCTAGAGAGTCTCTGAACATCCATGCATTGTTGCGATATAGTGTTAATTTTGTTAGAAGAACATCGATTTTATCAAATGTATCCGGTGCCTAAAAATTGCGTTTGTTGTATTATTTAGTTTATTTGAAGTGCACCTGGTCACTTTGTGTTTTGGTTCCGTCCCTACCAGTCTTTAAACAATAACCATTTTTGTTGATTTATTTAGTGTCATTAGCTATTTTAGGTAATTTTGATTTACTAGAGACCAATGAGATTCCATATTAAGCTCGGATACAAGTGAGTGAAGTATGGAGTAGACACTCGTTTGAGTTAATATGTTTTCGACCATGACAAAGACGCATGGGTCAAAGGGCTTGCGCCAAATTAGTTACCTGTTTTTGTCACAAAAAAAACCAACCATCGCATCTGTTGCCCAACAGTCATGACTGTTGGGATCCAACCGCTTTTAACTGTCTTAACCGCCATCTGTTACTAACAGAAGTTTTTGTTCTCATTTGACATCAACGAAAAACACACAATTCCTTTTATTTTGCTCTATCTTATGTGCTTAGAGATATGGTGATTTGATTGTCTTATTACAATAGAGATTTCGTGTAACTTAGCCAATAAGGGTCGAAATATTTTGAAAAGTGGATTATGCATGATTCAATCAAATATCAGATTATCATCACACCCTAACCTCAATTTCTTAATATATTCCAATTTCCACAAGAAAAAAAGGTATTTTTTTGTCACTAACATGTTGTTTAACACATAATTGTTTTTAGTATGATAACAAAGAAAATTTATCTTTTGTATAGTAAAAACATGAATTATGCTAATGCAAAGTCTTAAATTACATGCATACACCACTAGACTAGAATACTAAACATCAGTTTTTGACCTGTTTGTATACTTCAAGGCCCAATATAATGGACTTACAAAGTTTAATCTTGAAAATAATAAGCCCGGATACTATATTGGATATGGGCCTTACAAAAAATTAAGCAAGAAACTGAAAAAGGTTTGCTTAAATTGTGCATTTTGTTTGCAATTTACATGTTCTTATCAAGTTGTTTGTCCAAAAAAGCAACGAGTATTTAGATTCATTAAAGGTATAAAATACAAAATGGAATTTTTGACCATGGTTGGCTAAAAGTATAGGTTTTAAAAACTTAACTTTGTAGATAAAAGCCACATATAAATGGACGAGTTTTTCTCCATTCAGGTTATCTCGAGAGGGCAGTATACGGTGTAACTGAGGTATCTCTTGATCGTTTGACCTTTTCTCTGGCCGGCCATCGAGATAAAAAGACACATATCCTAGGGTCAAATGTGCAGTAGCTTATTCCACATCATTCTCTTCCTTTATATAGTGTAAGGACACCTAGCCAAAACACTAACAATTTGCATACCTTTCTTTTACAGGACAAGTTGAGTTTGTGAAGCTTTCGCATTCGAGGACTTTCTATCCTAACAAGTGGTGTGCGTACATGCATTTTTCGGAGTGATAAACATGGTCCTTGATCCTTCAAAGTGCTGTGGGGCGAGGTGGCTAAAGACGATAATGTTGGTAACCAAGTTGAAATTGACGAGCATGCCTTTAACGTGGTTAATTGGGGCTATCCGAAATACACGAATTTAGCATTTTTCAGTAATCTTTTTTGGTATCTTGATTAAGTTATTTTTAAGGTCAAAGATGAAGATTTGATCTAATCACACATTCGTATATTGCAAATGTTAAAATGAAACAGAAGGCACAAACTCAAAGCAAAAAGTAAAAGATTAGAGTTTTTTTTTTTATTATTATTATTATTATTATTATTATTATTATTATTATTATTATTATTTTTAAGGTAGCAATATATTATCAAACAAACAAAACATTTCAAAACAAAGGCATCCAACTTTCATAATCAAGTCGATTAAAAGAGACGAGCTCAAAAGGAAAACTACGTCGACCACATATACGACACCAAGTCAAAGGAAATAAAAAAGTCCCTAGAACGTTGCATACCATATCAGACCACACACTTTTACTATCCAACGAAATAGCATGACCCACTAAAAATTGCCAAAACAAGCATAAAACTATGAGTGTCAATACGAAGATATTTAAATTAAACGGTTTATTATGTTTTAATGATTACAAATAGGTAACTTGTAGTATATAATGAAAAATACGTAAATTACCTGTAACCATAAATCATCAAAACATATATATCTCAACACTTTTCGTTTTCGACAGTGCTTTAACACATGTTCGAATATGTTTGTTATGTTGCATTATAATCAAAACATTTAACAAACTTTAGAGAATATGTTTTATAGTCATGATGTTTTAAAATATTTAAATAAAATATGGGTTTTAACTTTTTATATAAACTAAACATCCAATACATTTTAAACTTGGTAATACTCAATCAAGCAAAATCTATCATATGCAGCAAAACTTTTTTCATTTATTAAATTAAATCATACTTCCATTTTTTTATAAAAGGATGTATTATTAGTTTTAGTCTCATATTTTATAAATACCTTTAAATAAAGTGTTTTAATCTTATATTTTATAACTAGCTAGAACCATTCAATTAGTGAAGTATTCAAACTACAACCACCATTGAAATAAGAATTAACCACTCTTAGGATAATTCAAAACAAAGGAAGAAAGCATAAGTTTTTACATAAAACCTCATATTAAGACTAGTCGTAGTGAGACCAAACCATTTGGTCGGTCTTGCCTTTTCGAATGTGTCTCCCCACAATGGCGACCAAACCAGACGTGTCTTCTCCTTCTAAAAATGAAAGTTTTGGTATGTTAAGCGACCGAAAGAATTAAAAGGGTTTGTGTGTGCTTTTTTTTAATTTATTTTTGTGAGGTTGTTTTTTGTTGTGATTGCGGTCTCCTACGAGTGTTTGGTATATGAAAGAGAAAACTAAGTTGACGCTGATGTAGCAGTGTTATTTGGTATCTTTTTGTGGTTGCATTACTGGTCTAACCATTTCTAGTCAGAGAGCGATTAGCATTTTATGGCATCAAACATATTTTCCCCCAACCTTTTTCTCAACAATCTTGAAAGGAAATAAAGCTAACAAGTGTTGAATGACATTCAAAAATGGCCATAAACTTAATTTCAAAACTGCAGACCCACGGATCCTAAATAGTCGACGGATACTTGCAGGATCCGTAAAGCATCTGTGACTAGGATCCGTGGATCCGTGATGCTATGTGAAAAATATTTTCTGTCTATTTAAGCCACCATTTAGTCCACACTTAAACAAATCTTTTGTATTTTAACATTAGGCATTCTCAAGCCTTCAAAACCCTCACTAGCCCTTGATCATATTGCTTCTAATTCTCATTTGTTAAAAACATGTTAACATGCGGAGATCCACCATAACAAGCGTCTTCATGCATTGAAAGCATATTAGAATTTGAAGAGCAACCACACCAAGCTTAAAGCTCTTGTCATCTTCAAACATTGAAAACTTCTTATCAAGAGAAGATCAACCATATCTAGCTTAGAGTTATGGATGTCTAGATTAGTTATTCATATCTATTAGAAAGTCTTGCCTTGTATTACGATTATACAACATCATGTATTACTACCATACAATACCATGTCTCACCAACCGTATTCCAAACTAGAGGTTAGATAGGTTTGTGTTTAGTCTTTAAAATACAAGGGTTATAGGTTTGTTGTGTTTGGGCCAAAAACTACAACGAGTATGGTTTTACCCGAAGAAGAACTCGATATCTAGCTTAGTATCGGTAAACTTGTAAGCGACGTTGTAAGTTTTCTCCACCGAGAAGGGAGCTTGTTGAACTATTGAAGAAACTCTCTAATAGGAAGCTAGAGGAGTAGAGTAGGGAGAAGAGAAGCTCAGTGTCGAACCACTATAAATTTTCGTGTTTGATTTGATCTCTCATTTACTTATTGTCTTGCGTATTATTGTCACTTATTATATTGCATTATACTTTATTGGTTATTTGATACAAGAAATAAAGTTTTAAAAGGGAACGTGTTCTCCCCTCTATGGGTGTTCATCGGTTCGGTTTTCAGATTTATGTGTATATGGTTCGGTTCATCGGTTTGACAATTTTTAAAATCAAAACCAAAGTCAAACCAACCCAATTATAGAACGGATAATATCAAATCATACACCAAATTAAAATTCGGTTTAGCTTCGGTTAAAACCAAGAAAACTAAATTCAAGTAAACTTCACAATATAATCAAATGAAAACCAAAAAGTTCAACTAAGATTAACAAGTATAATTTCTCATAAAATGTTCAAGTAAATCAACAAAATGAAATCAAAAGATTTCACAACTTAACATATGTAAATTAATTATGAAAGTACATAATATGACATAAAAAAAAATTAGGGATCAAGTCGCTAATTCACTTACCAAGATATGCATCACATTTTTTTTTTTTTTTTTTTTTTATTATTATTATTATTTTTTGAATATATTTTGAAACTTTAGGTTTGCTAGTTAGAATAATATGATAGACAACTATATGTATAATTTAACATTTTCTTGTGTATATATAGATATATGGTTTGGTTTGATTATATTTTTGTCAAAGCATACACCAAACCAAATATTGACTAAATACTTTGGTTCGGTCTCAAACAAAACGATACACTAATTAAAAAATTCGGTTCGGTTTTATTTGATTTTGGTCTGATTTATTTTTCGGCTTATTCGGTGTCAAACCAAACAATGAACGTGCCGGTCCCCTCCCTCTATGTTTCAACAATTATTATGCCTTTTTTTTTTTTTTTTTTTTTTTTTTTTTTTATCGGCCTCTTTATATGTCTCACAAAGAGATGGTAGCAATATTTGACAAAACTAGAAGTAACACTAATAAATAGCTGAAACTTGAAAACTATAGGCGTTCGTTTACTTTTACTAGCATGGTACCCGTCACTTTGTGTCTTGGGGCTCGGCGTGTTTGGTCCGTTCGTTCGGCTCAGCCCATTCGCCTATTTTGGTTCGGGCTGAATATTTGTATAATATCTTTATTATTTGTAGTAGTGAAATTTAACGCATGAATTGTGTTAAATTTTGTTGTACAATATCTTGATAATTTGTATTTCTTGTGTTTTAATAAGCGTATTAATTGTATTTATCGATGGGTTAAATAATTGACTACATTAAATAACATTAATGTAGTGTTTTGTTATACACTATCTTCTTTGTCTTGCACGTCCGAAAATTATGTGCATTAAAGTGTTGTACACTATGTTTCTTTTCTTGTATGTAGTAGTCGTTATAGTCGTTAATAACATTGACCACTTTAATAGCGTTAATTTTGTAAGTCGGAAAAATTACATCGTGTTTATTTTGTTGCACACTTATCTTATTTTGTTGTAAATCGAAAATTGTTTGCATTATTATGCATTGTCTTAAATGGTTGTAATTTTTGGTGAATGGGTGTTTTAATAAAGATTAATGTTGTTTGATAAAATTTTAGTGCTTAAACGACACCACACTTTATTTTGTTGTCTGATACGCTTACTTTGTTGTAATTCTAAAAATTGAGTGTATTAAAGTGTTGTAAACAATGCTTAATTTTTTGTATGTCTTAGAATTAAAAGTGATGTGCCTTCGTACATTATAAGTAGTATAGATAGTAACGTTTCTCATACTAACATTTAAACAAAATCTAAAACTCCTCTCCCTGCCAAACAAGCTTTATTTTGAATACATTAAAATGCTAAAAACTAGTTGCTTCAAAATGCCGCCGGGCCGAACACATATACACATCTAGTTTTGTGTTGCTGAAAATTTTGGTTATCTTATCGTAATCTTATATCGAATTTGTGTACCTTAAAAATACTAATTTTCGTAGCCTAGCTAAAAAACACTATAATTTGTGTATCTGAAAAAACATAGAGTTGTATTGTGACTTATAAGTTATAAGCACTATATGATAGAGACGTAAAGCATAGTAATTTTTTGCTTGTGAATTTTAGTATATTTTATTCAGCTCAACACAACACCAATATCTGTATGTTATTAGTATATCTTTTCTAATAAGGAACATATATCAATGCCTTGATTAACTTTCAAGTTTAAAATTGACAAAAAAGAAAAAGGGTGCCAACACTTTTTGACATTGGTAAGTGGTAATATGCGGTAAAACATAGAGTTGTATTGTGACTTATAAGTTATAAGCACTATATGATAGAGACGTAAAGCATAGTAATTTTTTGCTTGTGAATTTTAGTATATTTTATTCAGCTCAACACAACACCAATATCTGTATGTTATTAGTATATCTTTTCTAATAAGGAACATATATCAATGCCTTGATTAACTTTCAAGTTTAAAATTGACAAAAAAGAAAAAGGGTGCCAACACTTTTTGACATTGGTAAGTGGTAATATGCGGTAAATTATATAAAGCGAGTTAGTCACTTAAGTAAAAGCAGGGTGAATTCGACATAATCATAAGCTCTATCACCTTTTACCGTTTTACCAACTACTTTGAGTTCATAAACTAATACAGTAGATTTGTTAAAACACATCTCTAAAAAAGCAAAATGATGGAAATAAAGCTTTTACAAACATAAAAGTAAAAGTTAAGAGATAATTAGTCATAAACAAACATTGACAAGTTTTGCCAACATGTTACTTTACTCTATATTAAAGGAAAAAGTGAAAAAAGTTACGTTTTAAATTGTGCCTAATGATATAATCTCTATCTTTGTCAGGTAATCTCATATGCCTCTTAACTTTAATTACTGTTACTTAAAATATGTAAGCAATTGTGTCATTGTGTCAATTACAATATTTTGTTTAGAATCGATGCAGCATGTTCTCTTTAGTCTATTCATGAAAACAATATTTTATTTGTTTTGGCTATTTAGTTAGAGAATTGATTGATACACTCTCAAATCTTATTTTGCGGCACTCGAATGTATAGCCATGAAGCGACGTATGATAAATGTATAGCTCGCTATCGCAGGTTTAGAGTGCAACAAAATAAGAAATGAGTCTAAATCGTTACCATTTACTTATGACTAACTTTAATGTTTTATCAAAGTGCCTTTCCTTTTGAAACACACCAATTAGACCCTACGGTAAAAAAGACGGTGACTCTCGCGCCATCCCACCAGCCGATCCTCATGGCGCGAAGACCATATCAAAGGTGGCACCATGGTTGCTCGCGTCATGATGACTAGTCCATGTCATACCTAATTTTTATTTATTTATTTATTTATTTTACTATTATATTTGCTTTGTATATGTTGAATAACGGTTGAAAAAAATGAACGTTGGACATTATACATTAGCAGTTTATTTTCGCCATTTACCCCCCACCAACACACACACATACACACAAAACCACCACTTTCTTTTTTTTTTCTTTTTTTTCTTACCTTTTAAAAATATTATAATGACCTCATTAATCTTTAAATTTTTACACAAAAACTTCCACCTTCATGTGTATCTGTATAATTCTTTTATTTCTACCTCTTAACTAACAAAAATGAATCTCAATCAGCAACAGGTCAACTCCATGCTCGCCGACCCCCAAAACCAAATACCAAATTCTTCATCCTCTTCTAATCTAAAGACACTATAATTTGCAAATTTCATCACCCTAAACACCAACCAACTTTCATCATTCAGCTAGACATACCAAAATTCAAACCCAATTCTCCAACCCTACCCATATGCCAACCAATTCACCCATGGTACAAAAGTTGAGTTCAATATATACAACAAATTCTTTATAAACCCACTGATTTAATTTTAGCTATCTATTTTTTCATAAATAAAAAATAAAAATAAAAAATCACTTTTCACAATCTTTTGAAAATACAATATTTTGTAAACGGTAAATCGGTAAATGACTAAAAATACACTATTGCGACGAGATTTTTTTTATCTTTCATTAAACGGGCATTTCAATATACTTTCGACGATTTTTTTTTTTTTTTTTTTTTTTTAGTTTTGTTTTAATGTTAAAATTTACGTTTAGAAAAGTTATATGTGATTTGTATGTTAGGAATCACGTGTGATTTCATGTGATTTGTATATTCGGAATCACGCATGATTTCATAAATCACATGTGATTTTAAAATTACAAATCACATGTGATTATGTAACACCCCAAAATACCGCACGGAAGATTGTGTCGTTGGGGTCTTCTTACATGTCAAAGTACAAGGTATAAAAACGACTTCTAAATGAGGCGTTTTGAAAAGTTACCATTCGATTAATGAGAACGAGTTACAACATAAGTTCAAGTACAATACATAAGTGTTTTAAAACATATCGAATGGTAATAGTAAAGCATAAGTCTTCAAAATATGTCAAGCGACTCTATGCTCCATGCAACAGCTATCATCTTATAGACCTGAGATAAACATGCTAATAAGTGTCAACATAATGGTTGGTGAGTTCACAGAGTTTGTTTTAAATAAGTTGAAAAGCCTTGAAAGAATGTTTACACAACAAAGGCATTGTAAATCCACTCAGTTCCAAGTTCCATCCATACAAAACTTGCAACCTGTGTGTTCACAACCCACTGCCAAAATATAGTTTGCACAATACACCGGATTATATTCACCCAAGGTCATGAATCGGGTACACATGGGCGGGGGCATCTTCCCAAATAGTACTATATTAATCCCAAGGTCATGAATCGGGTACACAAGGGCGGGGGCTACCCGACTTATAGTACTATCAATATCTCTCCGACAGCATAGAGTATTGTGTATGTATGTAAATACAATCCATGTATTTAAATTAAGCGAGTAAAGTATTTCCAAGCATGTAAAACGAAATCAAGTGTAACGCAATCAAGTATAATGCAATCATGTATAATGCATTCAAGTATAATGTTTTGAGTATTTATACAAGTAAAAGCAAGTAGTTGAACATGTATCTCCCCCAAAGAGTTTAAAACAAGTATTAAAATGAGTAAAAGTGGGGCTACGAACTCACCTTAAAAACGATATCACAACGTATAACGGAATTGATGGATAAGCCTGGAAGTCTCTACGTATAACCTAGAATATGATGTCAACTCTTAGGTTCAGAATAATGCCTAAGAAACATGAATGAGACTATATATGCCATTATATTGATCATGATGTAGTATTTGTATGTTTGTTAATAGAAATTGTTTTAGTTGTATATCTCGTAATACCGTTCGGGCCATCATAATTCAGAGGTCATGCAGTAAACGTTCGAGGAGCTAGGACACTTTAATTAGTAAATCCAAAGAACTCGTCGATCCGTTTACCCAAATGAACCCTCACATGAAGTTCCCTAGTGTTGTAGTGCTTAATACGTAAAACATGTATTTTTGATTACTTGATTATACGATATATTAAGAGTTTAAAAATACAATAAATAAACCAACCAAGTTTATAAGTATTTAAATAAGTTTGAGTTATATATATAGTTACCTTAAAATAGAATGCTTGAGTATTATGGAAAAATAAAATATTAGCGGAGCTTCGACGTAGAATTTGCAATCTTCGAAAACCCAAGGCTATTAGAAGATTATAACAACGCCTTCTTGAGAACCCGAAGAAGAACAGAAGATTATAACGACGTCTTTTTGGAGACTTGAAGATATTTGAAGATTCTAACAACTTTTTCTTGAAAACATCCAAGAACGAAGATCAAACGCTAGTTTTTTCTTCAAGAACACATGAATGTTCTTACAAGATCTTTAAGAAATGCCTTAGGTTTAGGACTTTAGATGTTAAGAAGGTATGGTGCAAGAAATTATGAAGGTTTTGCTTGGTATTTATAGGCTAGAGATTATGGTTAACTATATATTGGGTTAAAACTAACCATGGTTAAATTTACACATGTAAATGATCTAAAGGAAGCATGCTTAGGATCAAGCCACCAAGGTGATGAACCCCCCCCCCTAGAGGCGGTCACATATGGTGACAAGGCTTAGATGATAAGTTTTGATATTATCTTGAGTTTAGAGTAAGATTTGGTTCCGTTAAAAGCCAACCGAAGCCATAAAACGTAAAACCGGGTATCGTAAAAATACGAAATTTGCAGGAATGATGAGACTCATCATTATAATCCATATAAAAATATAAAATGGGTGATAAGTCTCATTGGGTGCAAAAGCGCTTAAAAGTCTGAAATACTGGGTAAAAACGCGTAATTCGCGGTTTATCGAGAAAAGAACGAAATCTGTGGGAAGCGACCGTGAATTTATTTAGAGTAGACTAAAATTAGTCTAAAAGTGATATGAGATGTAAAAATGTGGTTTTCGTCATCGTGGGATAACTTAATGATTATTCGTGAAGTTTAAAAATTACGCGATTTAAGAAAAGGTAGAGCGTACAAGGTTAATTTCTTTATGGTCAAAGGAGGAGGAAATATGTTTGACTTTTCCAAAAATGTAAAAGTGTCAAAAACATATTAGAAACACAGATCTTGAGAATCGTTAAATGCGGATGTAAGTATAATTGTTTAAAAGCGTAAGTTTAGTTTAAATGCAGTAGTGAGGTTTATTTGGTAACATTAAAATGAAATCTTAAAATTCTCAAATTAATTATGAGTGATCTAAAATTTATCGATGTGAGGAAAATTGTGAGTTGATTTTCGTTATGCGTGATGACTAAATGGTGCTCAACCAAAAGCGAAACTTTAAGACGATGTTTTCTAAATAACTTTTGCGAAAATAATTTAACGATTGTCGAACTCTCAGGTCATTACTAAAATAATTTATCTTACGAGAATGTGAAATAAAAAATTTACGGGATGAATAGCGAAAGTGAATAGTAAAAGTGAATAGTAAATTCTCGAAAATGCGAATTGTTACAGTACCTACCCCTTAAAAGAAATTTCGTCCCGAAATTTTATGTATCTAGGTTTCTAATCTACAAAGGCATGAATAAAGCTAAATTGCGTACTAGAATAAAACAATGCGGTAGGATAAGGCACGTACTTGTTACGTATTGCGGGCTTCTTTAGTACCTAAATAGTATGCTCGACCCCGATGTGGAATAACATTGAGTCCATGGTTTGGGTTATTTCCTTCAAGCATTACGGCTAGAGTCGGGTTATCCAGCTCTTGTCTCTGTGCCCCATTCAACTTAGGACAATTAATTCGGAAGTGGTTTGGGCTGTTACACTCGTAGCATGTCTTTTGGTTGTTTCTTATATTCACCGTATCCACCGGCGCTACACACCTATTTGCAAAATGGCCCCACTGATTGCAATTTGTACACACACGGCAGGGCTGAAACATATGATGATGATAAGCACATTTAACACACTTGGGTGATGTACCCTCATAACGTTTCTGACTAGAAACAGTTGCCGCAAATCCTCTTTCTCTCTTGTTATCAACCATCGTACCTATTTGCTCGACTGATTCACCCGCTCCCTTCCTTTTATCATCGTTCTTCAAAGCTCCATTCCTAACCATCTCATCTGTTAAGGTCCCTGATCTTAGTATCGCACTTTGAATTGTAGAAGGCTCGGTTGTTTTTACTGTCCCACGAATCTCGGGAACAAGACCATAGATGTACCTTTCAATCCTCTTGGATTCAGGGGTAACCAGATGAGGAACTAGTTTGGCTAATTCATGAAACCGATCTGTGTAGGCTGCATGACCAGCCCCCACCATAGAGTGATGATAAAGTTCATCTTCTAGCTTTTGCATCTCATTATCCGGACAATACTCCTCTTTCAGCAGTGCTTTAAAGTTGTCCCATGTCATGCCTACAGTTGCTTCTCTTCCCTAGCTTGAATCTGCGTGTTCCACGATGTCAATGCCTTTCCTGACATTAAGCACGAGGCATACTTCACCCTTTGGTGGATTGCACAGTTACTGATGTCTATCACTGACTCCATCTTCTCGACCCATCGTGTATATGCCAATGCACCTCCTTTACCATCAAATTCAATTGGCTTACATGCTGTAAATTCCTTATATGTACATCCAGTCCTATTGTTGTTGTTATTACCATTCCCTCATACATTATTGGTGGTGTCATTTATGCTTCCGTGGTTTCCCGAATTATTGATATGATTGCCAACTTGGGTGACTATAGTGGGAAGTAGGTTTTGTAGTTGTTGGGCAATAATGGCGGAGAAATCAGGATTTCCACCATCGTTACTATGGTTACTAGTGTCGTGACCATCTCCTCTACCTTCACGTCCACCAGTTCTTCCACCCCTTGGTGTTGCACCACCTCGGCTAGTGCTACGAGTTACTCTCTTTGGTCCCATGATTTCTACAAGGAAGGACATTTTGTCGATGTCAGATATGAGGTAAGTTCCTGTACTACTTAGTCTTAAATTATTACTAATTTGAGTCAACGCTGATTAATGCAAGCATGATCAGATATGTCCACATGGGTCGTGATGCATTTATAATTATGTTGGCCACCATAATTATAATTGCATCCTTTCACACGTGTACATATTACCAGTCACACATATCTCAGCGATAGACATTCCTTAAATGGATGGACATTCTACCGCCTGATCCTAAATGGTGGACGAGTGGTGTAGTGTGGGTATCTAGTGAGTGTCAAACTCAGTACCTAGGAATTTCCCTTAGGTGCTAAAATCACAAAAAGATTAATCTCTAACAGTTCTTAGAAGTATCCACAGGAGAACTCCCATCCTTGGGCAAATCATCAAATATCTACAGCTAAATAATAAACATTATTTAACTTAATCTCGTGTCTCATCAAACAAGAAGCATCACAAGATCAAGTTAAATAACCGATTATTACCAAGCTCCACATTTTGAAGACTTGACTAAATTCAGGATTTCTCCATCGAGTACAAAAACATATCATCCAATAGCGTAGATCTAAACAAACAACTAACAAGAAGCATATACGCACGAATTGTGTATAAGGCAAATAAAGAGGAGAGTCTTAATGTATAAAGTAGTTATAGTCTAGGTACTAAATGCAACCTAGTTCTCTATAACCGAGTCTCTGATACCAATCTGTAACACCCCCAAAATACCGCAGCGGAAGATTGTGTCAATGGGGTGCTACTTCATAATACAAAGTATAAGGTATAGAAAACGACCTCTAAATGAGACGTTTTGAAAAGTTACCATTCGATTAATGAGAACAAAGTTACAACATAAGTTCTGAAGTACAATACATAAGTGTTTTTAAAACATATCGAATGGTAATAGTAAAAGCATAAGTCTTCAAAATATGCCAAGCGACTCTATGCTCCATGCAACAGCTATCATCTTATAGACCTGAGATAAACATGCTAATAAGTCTCAACACAATGGTTGGTGAGTTCATAGAGTTTGTTTTAAATAAGTTCAAAAGCCTTGAAAGAATGTTTACACAGCAAAGGCATTGTAAATCCACTCATTTCCAAGTTCCATCCATACAAAACTTGCAACCTGTGTGTTCACAACCCACTGCCAAAATATAGTTTGCACAATACACCGGATTATATTCACCCAAGGTCATGAATCGGGTACACATGGGCGGGGGCATCTTCCCAAAATAGTACTATATTAATCCCAAGGTCATGAATCGGGTACACAAGGGCGGGGGCTACCCGACTTATAGTACTATCAATATCTCTCCGACAACATAGAGTATTGTGTATGTATGTAAATACAATCCATGTATTTAAATTAAGCGAGTAAAGTAATTCCAAGCATGTAAAACGAAATCAAGTGTAACGCAATCAAGTAAAATGCAATCATGTATAATGCATTCAAGTATTTATACAAGTAAAAGCAAGTAGTTGAGCATGTATCTCCCCCAAAGAGTTTAAAACAAGTATTAAAATGAGTAAAAGTGGGGCTACGAACTCACCTTAAAAACGATATCACAACGTATAACGGAATTGATGGATAAGCCTAGAAGTCTCTACGTATAACCTAGAATATGATGTCAACTCTTGGGTTCAGAATAATGCCTAAGAAATATGAATGAGCCTATATATGCCATTATATTGATCATGATGTAGTATTTGTATGTTTGTTAATAGAAATTGTTTTAGTTGTATATCTCGTACTACCGTTCGGGCCATCATAATTCAGAGGTCATGCGATGGCGTTAGGAGCTAGGACACTTTAATTAGTAAATCCATCAACTCGTCGATCCGTTTTCCCAAATGAACCCCTCACATGAAGTTCCCTAGTGTTGTAGTGCTTAATACGTAAAACTTGTATTTTTGATTACTTGATTATATGATATATTAAAATGCAATCATGTATAATGCATTCAAGTATAATGTTTTGAGTATTTATACAAGTAAAAGCAAGTAGTTGAGCATGTATCTCCCCCAAAGAGTTTAAAACAAGTATTAAAATGAGTAAAAGTGGGGCTACGAACTCACCTTAAAAACGATATCACAACGTATAACGGAATTGATGGATAAGCCTAGAAGTCTCTACGTATAACCTAGAATATGATGTCAACTCTTGGGTTCAGAATAATGCCTAAGAAATATGAATGAGCCTATATATGCCATTATATTGATCATGATGTAGTATTTGTATGTTTGTTAATAGAAATTGTTTTAGTTGTATATCTCGTACTACCGTTCGGGCCATCATAATTCAGAGGTCATGCAGTAAACGTTCGAGGAGCTAGGACACTTTAATTAGTAAATCCATCAACTCGTCGATCCGTTTACCCAAATGAACCCCTCACATGAAGTTCCCTAGTGTTGTAGTGCTTAATACGTAAAACATGTATTTTTGATTACTTGATTATATGATATATTAAGAGTTTAAAAATACAATAAATAAACCAACCAAGTTTATAAGTATTTAAATAAGTTTGAGTTATATATATACTTACCTTAAAATAGAATGCTTGAGTATTATGGAAAAATAAAATATTAGCGGAGCTTCGGCGTAGAATTTGCAATCTTGTTCTATTAGTCTTAGTGGTATAGCTGTCTTTTTGTCTTGTCATATGGTGATGGTTTGGTGGTGCATTTGTTGGTCCCTTTGCATTTTATCCAAGTATTCAGAGTATGATAAGGCAATAGATATAGCTTGTTTTCTGCTAGGATTGATGGTTCATGTGTGGCCTTGGTTATCTTTGTATCTTTTGGTCATTGTTAATTTTGTTATGTAATGGTCTATTTCTCTGTTTTTGGCATAGGTAGTTTATGGTTATCTTTGTTGATTGTTATTTTTCTTTATTAGGCAAGGGATGGAATACTTAGGGGTTGTCCTAGTATTTTCTATCCCTTGTGCTATTGTTTGTATATAACTCCATTTTATTTATCTTATTTTACCTTTTAAGTAAAAAAAGAATTTGCAATCTTCGAAAACCCAAGGCTATTAGAAGATTATAACAACGCCTTCTTGAGAACCCGAAGAAGAACAGAAGATTATAACGACGTCTTTTTGGAGACTTGAAGATATTTGAAGATTATAATAACTTTTTCTTGAAAACATCCAAGAACGAAGATCAAACGCTAGTTTTTCTTCAAGAACACATGAATGTTCTTACAAGATCTATAAGAAATGCCTTAGGTTTAGGACTTTAGATGTTAAGAAGGTGTGGTGCAAGAAATTATGAAGGTTCTGCTTGGTATTTATAGGCTAGAGATTATGGTTAACTATATATTGGGTTAAAAACTAACCATGGTTAAATTTACACATGTAAATGATCTAAAGGAAGCATGCTTAGGATCAAGCCACCAAGGTGATGACTCCCCCCTAGAGGTGGTCACATATGGTGACAAGGCTTAGATGATAAGTTTTGATATTATCTTGAGTTTAGAGTAAGATTTGGTTCCGTTAAATGCCAACCGAAGCCATAAAACGTAAAACCGGGTATCGTAAAAATACGAAATTTGCAGGAATGATGAGACTCATAATTATAATCCATCTAAAAATATAAAATGGGTGATAAGTCTCATTGGGTGCAAAAACGCTGCTTAAATCTGGAAATACGGGTCAAAAGCGCGTGGTCGCAGTTTATCGAAAAGAACGAAATTTCGGAAGCGACCGTGAATTTATTTAGAGTAGACTAAAATTAGTCTAAAAGTGATATGAGATGTAAAATGTGGTTTTCAGTCATCGTGGGGATAAATTAACAGTTATTCGTGAAGTTTAAAAATTACGCGATTTAAGAAAAAGGTAGAACGTACAAGGTTAATTTATTTATGGTCAAAGGAGGAGGAAATATGTTTGACTTTTCCAAAATGTAAAAGTGTCAAAACATATTAGAAACACGGTCTGAGAATCGTTAAGTGCGGATGTAAGTAGAATTGTTTAAAGCGTAAGTTTAGTTTCGTATGGTATATGAGGTTTATTTGGTAACATTAAAATGAAATCTTAAAAATTCTCAAATTAATTATGAGTGATCTAAAAATTTATCTGATGTGAGAAAAATTGACATAGTTGATTTTCGTTATGCGCGTGATGACTAAATGGTGCTCCGACCAAAACAAAACTTTAAGACGATGTTTTCTTAATAACTTTTGCGAAAATGATTTAACGATTGTCGAACTCTCAGGTCATTACTAAAATAATTTATCTTACGAGAATGTGAAATAAAAATTTTACGGGATGAATAGTGAAAGTGAATAGTAAATTTCTCGAAAATGCGAATTGTTACAGATTAGACGTAAATTTTAACACTAAAAAAAAATAAAAAAAATAGTCGAAAGTATGTAGAAGTGCTCCTCTATAGAAAGATGATTTAATTACTGTTGTGATTGTATGATTCTTTTCGCCTAACGATTAACAGTTGGTGAGATTATTTATTTATTTTTTTATTTTTTAATGATGAAACCGAGATTATTTGTTTTAATCAAATGGATGACCGGGATTGCTTCATTGAATCTATGAAGAATTGGGATCTACATTAAAGTTTTCTCATGAAAATAATTTCAACTTCAACAAACTCAAATTTCTCAACAACAATCCTAACAACAAACATTGCACCAACCTCATATTTCACAACAACATTCCCCACAACCCTAACAATCCGTAAAACCCCAACAATCCGAAGCCCTGGCGCTGTTGTCACCTAAAAACGTCGCAATACCAAACCAAGAAACCTCGAGCAAAAAAACCCCTAATGATCTCGTACGTTTTGGAGCAAAAAAGAAGTGTTAATTTTGGCGGAATGTTACATACAAATATCCGATGATCCGAAAGTTGGGAACAACCAAAACATTGACACATTTGGTACAAAGTATAGGAACCCAAAAGATGTAAAAAAAACATACAACCATGATCAAACAATGATAGTTTTAGAGAGAGAAAGTAGAAAGAGAGATGATGATGATCTATTAGAGAGAATGCAAAAACACACTATGAAACACACACTCAAATGAGACACACACCCTCTCCAAGTGTGGATCGGAGAGGGTATTTTATACGTCCACAAGTGGACGATTGGGCCTATGGGCTGTGTGTGGTGTTTGAACTTGGGCTTGTATATGGACTAAGTTCATTTGTTACGTATCCGGGTTTCATAATACATGCTAAAGCCCTTTAGTCCTTTACAATACTTATTAAACTATTACAAGACTCGTGGACTTTATAATAATCGTCAGTTTAATTCCTAACACAAAGTTTTGACGAATATAATGAGCAAGCCAAACTTAATAATTTCAAAGAGCGTACCATTCATTGAGGTTGGTCATTGATGAATGACCGGTTGACACCTACGAATGCACGAAGTTAGTGTTCTCCACCGATTTAAAACCTTGAAATAAATCATTACAAAACTAAGTATCTTTTTGTTTCTGTTTTTCAGAATATTTTTTCGGGTCACACAAGCGGAAAAAAACTAGTCAATCTATAAAAGGTAAAGATATAAGTTAAGGGTGGGTATGTATAACCAACTTATAAATGATACTATCTTATAAAGTATTTAGGTCTTTTTTAAATAGAAATAATAACTTGCTTATTATTGAATTTCAATAGCTTATAAGACAAGAAGCATAATATACACAGTTTTAATGCACACATTTAAAAGACAAAACATAAGTTCTTATGTAATTTACTTTAGTGCTATTAATATAGTAAATATTTTTAATCTATGTAATTAATTAACTCGTCAATAAATACAACTAATGAAGTTATTAAAATACCTTTACATAAGAGATACAAGTTATCAAATATATTGTACAACAAACTTAAACACAATTCCTGCATTAAATGTCACTGGTACAAATAATGAAGCACATTTCAAGCCCGAACGGCTCAGAACTCATCTTATCTGAACGCTTTAAAAGTCAAAACATGATCCCATCTTCGAAACTAACAATTTAAGCAGGCGTGGTAAAAAGAACCATGTTATACAAAATTACAAATTGGCACCTCTATTATTAATTATCACAATTGTATAATGAAAAACATTATCATTAGTTAAGGAGTTAAAATATGTCACATGAAATTCTTGATATTCGTAAATTTATTGTCAAAAGAACACAATAAATTAAAATACATGATTCATCGAAATTTTTATTTCAACGCATGTCGCATCGCACATGCCTTGCACCCTACAAGTTTTATCATAGTCACAATTTTTTGGACTTGAGAATTATTGTAATTTTGAGCAGTTAACGCTTAACGGCTTGGTTACTTTTTAAAAAAAAATATATTTTTACTCAAGATCGAACTGATTTACATCACGAGTAAATACATGAATTCCAAAATAGCGCCATAGGAATACTTTTTGCTAACTTTAAACATAACATGATTTTGTATAAGAAAGAATCGATCATAAACACAATAGATTTATAACGTTTGCAGAAAGATAAAAGAAGTGACATAAAATAAATTTTTTAACTTTGATTCATTTGTAGCCTTTTAAGTTCTTCCATTAGATTTTTATGGTCGTGATTCATTTACACCATCAAGGTTCTTCTTATAGATTTTTTATGGTCGTATAATTTTCGTGGACCTACTTTGAACGGTAGATTGATAACAAATTAGAATCAGAATAAATGGATAGATAGGATAGTGGAATTGACCTAAATCATAATCTTTATTCGTGGAGGTTAAATTTTTATTTGTGCAAATAAAGATTATGACACGACACGACACGATTTTATTTTTATTGTTTCTTGAATTCTAGCCAAACAATATAGCTAATAAATAGTAACAGGAAAAAAAACGATAATAGCTTTTTGAATTATAAATAGTTTTAGCTCATATTCTCAATTCTCAAACACTTACATGGGCAACACAAATCTAAAAATGACGTTAATATAACCTAATAAGAACTAACCACGATATGAACTTTTTATACATAAGTTCATATATAAAGCATAGTAAATTGCGAAAATCATCTATTTTAAGTTACTGCATCAACTGGCCTCATTGGCGAAGACTTTTTTGAGCTTTTGGTGAAGACATGTCTTAACCAAATGTCTTATTAAATATTTCAAGATAAAGTAATAAATGAGAAGGATTATTGAATATTTTGAGAAATTGGCAATGACATGTTCTCGGCAAAGCATTTCATATTTATATTTTTTTACTATGTTAAAAATCAATTAAAATTAATTAAATTCAAAGTATTTAATTAAAAACTAAATTTTCTTAATTTCTTGAATTTCACTTCTCGTATCTTTAGTGACCCCGCTAGCACCAGAATATATTAAGCAAAGGTTATAAATTTCATTATCATAACCGCCTTAAGCAACAATAGTAACTGCAAAGACGTCCTTCCCAGCCTAATTTTTGAGTGTTAACATTCTTGATATCGTTTGAACTATTTAGATCGACTTATGTCAATCTATTTGGTTGTGTGTGTTGGATGTTGATAAACAAGCATATAAAGATATGTAATGAAAAGCTAAGAGTAAGAAGACAAAACCACAACGCGAGTATTTATAGTGGTTGTTACAAGGACACCTTCCTTGCCTCTACTCCACTCCCCGAGTCACCTACTCGAGTTTGTAAACACTACACCAATCTCCTTATGGCGGAGAAGCCTTCACAACGTCGCCTACCCTTTTTCGGTGCTAGGCTAACCACCGGGTTCTTTCACCCAAGGTGAACCAAACCTACACAACGTCGCTTACCCTTTATAAGGTACTAGGCTAAGTACCTAGTTCTTTCACTCCAAGGTGAACTACACCTTCACAACGTCGCCTACCCTTTATTGGGTACTAGGCTAAGCACCTAGTTCCATTGTAATGGAGGAACTACTACCACACTACACCAACGACTAATCCCAAAGGAGATCTACTCCTTTACAACATCATCAAGGACATCAATATCCTTGGATCTAATGCTAGTCTATCTAGTACATCGAAACACACCATATCGAATGTACATCTAAGGCACCTTTCACTAATGCCTTTGACTAGATCTACAAGACACCTTTCACTAATGTCTTGTGTCTTCACTTCTAAGCACCTTTCACTAATGCTTCTTTGTCTTGACTTCTAAGCACCTTTCACTAATGCTTCTTGTCTTGACTTCTAAGCACCTACCACAAGTGCTTATCCTATGGCGATAGATACCCTTCACTAATATCTTCGTCTTGACACTTGAGACATCTTTCACTAATGTCTTCAACACTACACTTCTTTGAAGAAAGAAAGAGATCATCAACAAGAGGACTTCAATAGCCTTGATGATGAGGAAGCATGGCAACTCATGGATTTGAGCTTGCTCGACTTCAAAGGTGGTGATCTTGCCTTTAAGAGGAACCTAGAAGATCACATAAAAACAAAACTACAAACATAGATCTCTTGGATCTAAGGTTAGTGAGATTTAACTCAGGGGAGAAAGTGTATTGGAAAAGGGGTGAGAAATAACGAAGAAATGGCTCACTATTTATAGAGAAAAATCCTACTGTTTCCCCGGATCCCACGGATCCCTTCCACAAGGGATCCGTCTAGCGTTAAGCTAGGGATCCGTGTAACGCTCCTCTTTGCCCATGGGTATTTTGGTTATGGGTCATGGGTTGAACCATGGATCTTTTGTTAGATACAATGTATCTTTGAGTACAATGCACTTAGTCACTTGGGTATGGGTTGATCCATGGGTTTATGGATATTATCAATGTATGATATAAGCATGATGTCATGCAATGGGTTATGGGTCAAGATCCATGGGTTATGGGCTTTGGGTTGCACCCAACTACATTCAATGTATTTGCCCAATGGGTTGTGATACTTAAGTTTCTACCCATTTATAATACCCAATATACTACATACTAGTTATGTGTATATTTTACCCAAATATGTAAACACTAGTTGTTGTACATATGTATTACTAAATCATAAAATCACTTATACTTGTTTTAGTGTTTTATGTGAAAATGTGAATATGTTAGAAACTATTAGTTCAAACCATTTATGTATTTTATTTGTTTCGTTAACATGATTTTACGTTTGTTATCGACAAAACATTAGAAGATCGTAAAATATAAATAAACGTTTTTACGGCTTATTTGTATTAACAATCTCTCCCTTTTTGTTGATGACAAAACATAAAATTGTTTTAAGGAAAAGCTAAAATTGTAAAAGTTTGAATTTGTAGTTTTACTTTCTTCTCCCTTTTGTCGAAACAAAAGTGTTTGAAGAAAAGCAACACATCGTTTTGTTTTAAAAAAAAACATCTGAAAGAAATAAGAGTAAAAAGAAGTAGAGAGCAAGTAACGGAAAAGGATCTCGTCGTTACTCCCCCTTGACGAGTCCATCCCTAAGTAAGGGCGTCAAGAAACTAATTCTAATCTAGTTCATTTGCAACTAACTTTTGCAATAGATTACGTCTATGTGACGAGTGTGCTCCCCCTAGATGATTGCAATTTTTGCAACGGGAAGTCATGAAATATAAATCTAAGGTTGCAAGTAATTTTGCAACATATTGTTTTGACACCAAGCTCCCCTAGCTTTAGGGTGTCAAATTCTTCATGTGTTAATTGAATAGCGCAAAACAAGGGTTAGAAAACAAGTATAATACACAATTTCGCAAATGTGATTTAAGTTAGTAGAAAGAAAAACTTTACATCTTCACGGATCCCACGGTTCCCTCTAGTAGGGATCCGTCTAGGCAATCGAGAGATCCGTCTGGTGATGACTAAAATCAGCAAAGGTGATATAACAAGTAATGTTATCACATAAATGAGATATGAATACATATGCTCAGCAAAATAACAAGTAACATGTAATTTCCATTTAATAAAACTAGAGTTATGATATACATGACTCTAAAAACTAAGAAAATAAGAAAATACATGACTAGGAATTTCTAGACCAACTAACGCTGATGCTAGGACACCACTAAAATCTTCTAGCTCAAGTTTTGTTTAGGTTTGATCTCGTCGAAGCGTTCGAGGAGATGATAGAACATGAAACGTTGGTCTTCCGTGCTTCATGTATCAAACTCTCAACATGTTGACAATGATAGCAATCTTTGTCATGGCTAGGTAGTGGTGGTGGATGAAATGAAATGGCTTGATTCGAAGGATCAAGTGAAGCGGCTCATGGAGCTTCAAACGATGGAGGATTGGTGGAGGTGCATTTGAGAATGCCTCGACCAAGAATGATGGTGGTGGTAAAGAAGTGTCAACTTCCATATGGTCGGGTGGTTGACTTTGATGATTTCTCATAATCCAAATGGGATTATATGATGGAAACGGCGATAAGGAAGCCGGAGCAAGTGTTGACTCAACACCTTGATTTTGAACAATTATTCCTCCTAATGAGGAGAATGTTGTCGGCGGAAGTGGATGAGACGGCCTAGGAGGCAAGTCCTCTAAGTTGTAGAGGTGTGGTGATGATAGAGGGGATGTAAATGAAATACCTCTAGGAACCAATGGTGATGGTTTAGTGGAGATAATATTGTTTGGCCTAGGAGGTATGGTGGTGTTTGGCATTGGTAGTTTTGTGGGTACTATCCTTTTGGGGATTGGTTTGATTGGATGATGAAGAATTCTATCATTTGTAGGCAGCGGAGATGATTCGGTTGAGGAGATTTCGTGTATAACACGAGCCTTTTTCATGGGTGGTTCTTTGGTGGATAAGTTACTACTTGGGGTTTTCCTCATGATGAAATGATTTCAAGAGGTTGCAAGAGCTGAAAGTTAGGATGAGAGTGATGACTATGGAGGTCCTAACAAAGTGGTTTATAAACCAAGAGAATTGGCAAGTGCATTTAAGCCTTAAGCCACTAGGATTCATTGGAATGTGATGATTAACATGCAAAAGACTCAACTTAAGAGGTTGCATTGATCTAGGAACTCATTTAAGATGAGATGGAGTGTTTGAGTTAGTAAGATGAGTTGAAATGATTGTTTTAGCAAGATTTGACCTAAGCGTCATCCGGATCACGGTTCCTCTCTCGAGAGGATCCGTCTAGGCTAATCCTAGGGATCAGGCTATCGGCAACTATGAAAGAGTGGAAATGATGTTTCTAAGATCTAAGACCTATAACATCTTGAGTGTTTCAGTCTTCCTAAGTGTTTTAAATGAAGGGGTGCTTAAGAACTTGAAGGTAATGAGTGATGTAGCTAATGATTGTCTTTTATGGAAGAATTTGGAACTTTCATGAGTACCAATGAATGAGCAAGGATGACACTAAAGATGAGAATGTCAATTGAAGCTAAAAGATCCTAGAGATCAGGTTATGACTTAGGATTGTGTTTTGGAAAATATCCTAAAGGTTTTGAAGTGGAAAAACTAGATTTTGATCAACTTTGATCAATTTTGAGGTGAGGATGAATTATGATCAATTTTGTCATAATCGAAAGATTTCTAAGACTAGATGTGAGGGATCAATTAAAAATTGAAGTGTGAGTTTGAGAGCGGAAGAGTAATGGATTAAAAATGAAACGGTGGACCTATAAGTGTTTTAGAGTGTGATCTTGGTGAGTTATGTGTAGGAAGAATCTACTTATCTTGATAAGGACTTAATTTTGCCTTAAGACACTATGTTTAACTTAATGTGAAATGTTCTAAGGATGTGTTTGAAATACAATGCTTGCAATTGCATTTTCATTTTTAGGATCCACGGTTCCCTAAGTGTAGGGATCCGTCTAGTACAACATTTGGGATCCTTCCATCGCTCGCAGAACCTTTACTAAAGGTATGCAATGATCTTGACAATGCATTATATTCCAAGATTAGTTAAAGGGTTCTAACACTAAGATATCAAATGTAAGATGTTTTATTTCATGAAAGAAATTGGATTACATTGATAAAGCGCAGTACAAGAGAATTGATCCTATTTTGGAATACTACTATGTTTCTTGAGTGTTTTCGCTAGGAGGATCATTATGTGATTGATGAGTGTTGGTGGAGTCAAGAATGAAGAAAGTCTTCATGAGAGATATGTTTAGCGGTTCCATCATCTTGTTCACAAGCACGCATAACGGACTTTGAAATTGAGGATGGAAGTGCATAACATTATGGTAGAGACGCGTCAAGAACATTCCATAAGGGATGAGTTTGTTCTTGGAGCTTTGAAGATTTACAATTCGCCTTGCAAAGAAATAGGCGAGATTGTATGGTTGTTGTGTTAGCAAACCTTACAACATGTGAGCACAACAAGCGGGAAGAATTTCTCGATTTCCCCTAAGACTCCAAACATTTTCACGTAGAATGAGTGAAAGGGGTTTGTACTCTTCTCGGATGTCCCGTGTGAAGATAATGTTTGGATCGGAGTAATATGGTCGAGGTTTGCATATTATGCGATTTAAATCTTAGGAGGGTATGTGTGAACAATATGGACTATTTTATTCACGAAAGTTGAAGAGAGAATCAAGAGACAAATCTTCGGTGAAGGCACATTGTCCATGATTTGGAATCCGGAGGATATGAGCAAAATGCCCAAGGGTTAGAGTGAGCTTTTGGTTTTTGATATAAAACCAAAGAGATGAAAGCGATCCTCGTTACGAACGAGTTCGACTTGACGGAAGAATTCCATTATGAACCTTGGACATATCTTCCGTTGATTTCAAGAAGACATTCTAGTCCTATGGCTCGGAAGGAGGTATTGATACCTTCTTGAATTGTAGAGAGGTGTCTACAACACGTCCTTCATGGAAGTGACGGGTTTCGAGATTGTTGAACCCACGGACATGATTGCGGTGTGTTGGGCTCAGAGAGATGTTAGGAGTGTAGGCGCTAGTGGTGAAAAATCAAACTCGTATTCATGCGTCATAGTTGAACCTATAGAGTGATGGGTTAATAAGAGGTGATGTTTATGGTCAACCTATGATTATCTAATGTTTTACAAGATTTTATTAACAATGGTATTTAGCACTTCAACTACTTAAGGTTTTGATTTTCTAGTGGATTATTGCTTTTAGAAAGATAGTGGTTATTAATCTTGCATGAAAACTGTTTTTCGATGTCTGGATCCCACGGTTCCTTTACAAAGGGATCCGGCTAATGTATCTTCAGGGATCCGTGGATCGTAGTAATGTAAATGATTTGATAAAAGCATAGGTTTTGGTTTTATACCACTAAGTATGTTTTATCCTACATTTTCTTTTAGCATGCATACATGACCTCTAATGTATCACGAAAAGTATAAAACATATAAATCAAAAGAAATGATAAACACATAATAGTAACCTAGATAAACTAGATTAATAATATTGCATTTCAATACTAAGGATGATACAAAGGTTGGGTATATAACCCCAATATAGATTAACAACACAAAGTAAATGTCTCCGTATGTGAACTTCATCATAGGGAACACAAGTGCGATGAGTGTTAGGGCGATGAGCACGAGTGCGATGTAAACCATGTTGATGACGGATCTTCTTGGTTTCGGTTGAGATGAAATGATGAGGAAGATGAAGTTTTTGAAAGAGAGGAAATTTTTGAAATTGAAAGATTTGAAAAAGTGAGGGTTTGATGAGATGGTCGACGGTGGGAGTTTTTATAGGGAAGGAGGAATTTTGGAAATTCGTGTTTTGTTTTATTATTGGATTAAAAGAAACAAAACATAAGTTTTATATACCACGACTTTAGATGAGAAATAAAACACGTATGTGAGAAAAAGCTTCCTAATGAAGCTTCATGTAAAACATGTAATTGCACAAAAGATAATCATATAAATACCTAAATGGGTATACTTAATTATCAAGCAAAGTAAAAAGAAAAACATACCTCTAGCGCACTTAGCAATGTCTTTACAAATGACACAGCAAGTGTCACTTAGGCTATTCCCGCTCCTTTGCGTTTAAGATACCTTCTTAAGGAAGGTATTCTTGTTACCAAGCGACTCCTAAAGCTTGGTGGGTATGAGCTTTGACTAATCAACACGACAAAGAAGATTAGTGCAATTAAATGAAAAAGTAAAAAAAATAAATAAAAAAATGTTGTTATCAAATCAACATCCAAACATATAGTTTTGAAAAACATGGTGTTTGTTTTTATGAAAGAACCTTATTTGTAGTTTTCAATTAACTATGGATCGTATCAAGTTTTTAAAGTACAATATACTTCAAGAAACTTGGTAACGAAGCTCTGATGCCAATTGTGGAAAACTAGAAGGGGGGTTGAATAGTTTTACCAATTAAAACTCCTTTTAAACTATTTAGATCGACTTATGTCAATCTATTTGGTTGTGTGTGTTGGATGTTGATAAACAAGCATATAAAGATATGTAATGAAAAGCTAAGAGTAAGAAGCACAAAACTACAACGCGAGTATTTATAGTGGTTCGGCTACAAGGACACCTTCCTTGCCCTACTCCACTCCCCGAGTCACCTACTCGAGAGTTTGTAAACACTACACCAATCTCCTTATGGCGGAGAAGCCTTCACAACGTCGCCTACCCTTTTTCCGGTGCTAGGCTAACCACCGGGTTCTTTCACTCCAAGGTGAACCAAACCTACACAACGTCGCCTACCCTTTATAAGGTACTAGGCTAAGTACCTAGTTCTTTCACTCCAAGGTGAACTACACCTTCACAACGTCGCCTACCCTTTATTAGGTACTAGGCTAAGCACCTAGTTCCATTGTAATGGAGGAACTACTACCACACTACACCAACGACTAATCCCAAAGGAGATCTACTCCTTTACAACATCATCAAGGACATCAATATCCTTGGATCTAATGCTAGTCTATCTAGTACATCGAAACACACCATATCGAATGTACATCTAAGGCACCTTTCACTAATGCCTTTGACTAGATCTACAAGACACCTTTCACTAATGTCTTGTGTCTTCACTTCTAAGCACCTTTCACTAATGCTTATTTGTCTTGACTCTAAGCACCTTTCACTAATGCTTCTTGTCTTGACTTCTAAGCACCTACCACAGTGCTTATCCTATGAGCGATAGATACCCTTCACTAATATCTTCGTCTTGACACTTGAGACATCTTTCACTAATGTCTTCAACACTACACTTCTTTGAAGAAAGAAAGAGATCATCAACAAGAGGACTTCAATAGCCTTGATGATGAGGAAGCATGACAACTCATGGACTTGAGCTTGCTCGACTTCAAAGGTGGTGATCTTGCCTTTAAGAGGAACCTAGAAGATCACATAAAAACAAAACTACAAACATAGATCTCTTGGATCTAAGGTTAGTGAGATTTAACTCAGGGGAGAAAGTGTATTGGAAAAGGGGTGAGAAATAATGAAGAAATAGCTCACTATTTATAGAGAAAAATCCTACTGTTTCCCCGGATCCCACGGATCCCTTCCACAAGGGATCCGTCTAGCGTTAAGCTAGGGATCCGTGAAACGCTCCTCTTTGCCCATGGGTATTTTGGTTATGGGTCATGGGTCATGGGTTGAACCATGGATCTTTAGTTAGATACAATGTATCTTTGAGTGCAATGCACTTAGTCACTTGGGTATGGGTTGATCCATGGGTTTATGGATATTATCCATGTATGATATAAGCATGATGTCATGCAATGGGTTATGGGTCAAGATCCATGGGTTATGGGCTTTGGGTTGCACCCAACTACATTCAATGTATTTGCACAATGGGTTGTGATACTTAAGTTTTTACCCATTTATAATACCCAATATACTACATACTAGTTATGTGTATATTTTACCCAAATATGTAAACACTAGTTGTTGTACATATGTATTACTAAATCATAAAATCACTTATACTTGTTTTAGTGTTTTATGTGAAAATGTGAATATGTTAGAAACTATTAGTTCAAACCATTTACGTATTTTATTTGTTTCGTTAACATGATTTTACGTTTGTTATCGACAAAACATTAGAAGATCGTAAAATATAAATAAACGTTTTTACGGCTTATTTGTATTAACACGACTATTTAGCATCAGTTATATCCTTGGCACAAATGCAACAAAGCAATTCAACTACAACTTCTGTCATCTGTTCTATTTAACATCTCTTCTATATCAATATCATCTCGATGATCTTCGTCATCATTGAATCTGTTTAACATCTCTTTTATATCAATATCATCTCGATGAAGAATTTTGACATTGGTGTAGTGTAACGAGTCTCTTGTACAGAGTAACGAGGCTCTCGTGAAGAATTTTGATGAAATGAGATTCTGTAGTCTATAAAAGGAGTTGAGTTATCTTTAGGATCCAAATTAATTACTTCACGATGCTTATTCACTAATGACTAAATCAAGTCGAAGTGCTATTACACATGAAGTTGTCTAACCAATTTGCATCTCAAAACCTCAAAGCGGCTTCTGGATACTTGGGTACCCGTTGAATCACACTCAGACATATGGGCTTAGCCTGGGAGAAAGGCTTCATTCTTTAAAACAAACTTTTTAGAAATGTAACTATAGCGACTGCAACACTAACCGAGAGTTATACGTGTTTGGACTTCTCAATGTTTTACGATCTTGTTCGTATTTTGCAACGTGTTCGGAGTGCGATAAAGACCAACTAACTAGACGGTATGTATTTGACCTTGATCTAATATAAGAAGAAGCTTGCTTGGTGGGTAGTGTTATTGCTGTAGGTTAGTACAACTTTTTGAGAAGATTAGGTCAGCCGACTCTCCTATATGCAGTGTATGCTATGACAATTTATTAACTAGCTAGTACATTTTGCTTATTTACTCATTATGACATGTTACCAAAAAAGACAAGTTGGTCTTGCAGCAAAAGCAATCATGAAAACAAAAGGTAGATTTTAGAATCAAAATGAAGAATCAAAATTGAATGTCGAAGATATTAAAGTGAAATCCAAGAAATTTAGAACAAAACGAGAAGGCGTTTGTGTCAAGGATATAAATGTTCATGATGCTGATGGGAATATAAAGATTACAAGTATTTGAAATTTTGGGTTTGAACTTTTTTTCAGAATTTATTTAAAAGTTGGGTTTTATAAAATGTGTTTTAGAACTCATATAAAAGTATTTTAAAAATTATAGATATTTGATATTTGTATGTATAAAACTGTTATCCGAAATTTCGGATATCCAAATTGAAAAAATTTAGTTAAATAATGGGAACCATCATCGCAAATTGTAAAATCCAAATTTGCGATATAACCATTTATTGACAAAGTCCCTTAAATTATTTATACTAACACCAAAAAATCATTGTCGAAAATGTTTCATTTCATATTTTCGCTCTAGGCATCAAAAAACCATGAGACAACTCCAATACCATGTATTTATCTCTTTGAAAAATCTTTATCTTTTAGATAACTTGGTCTAAATTTTTGCGTAAACTGTTAACAAAAGTGATTTCAAACTTGTAAAAAAGATGGTCTTCCAATGAATATTTAAGTGATTAAGTATGATGAATTTTCAATAAATTTTCAAGTGATTAACTGTTTACGAAAGTATCAAGTATGATAAATTTTCAATTGATTAGCCCTTAACTTTATAGCATTTATGTGTATAAATAGATCAAAGAAAACAAAATAAACTCCCTTGTCTCTTTCCTAATACATAATCCTTCTTCTTCGTTAAAATTCACGGCTCTAGGAAAAAGAAAAACCTGAAACGTCAAAATGCCGAAACCCTTTTCTTCGACACTCAATTCTAACAATCGATCTTCGAATACCACAAATACCGTAGCTTAAAATGGCATCGATCATCAATCATTATGTAGCGAGACCTATCTGTGTCAAATCGGTCAACTGTGTCACCCTAGTGACTAGGTCAGGGTACAAATTTAATCTCTATGTAAGTTAATTTTTGAAGAAATGTTTTGTTATACATATGCATAATATACTTGATGTTAATATGCTTATATCAATCACTGTATATTAATTATTGAATATTTGTGTCTGAACTCAATTACAAACTCGCTTGTGGACTTTGCATGACAGAGTTTAAAGGTGAAAATGGCAGCACGTGAAAATTTTGCAAAGGATTTTAATGCAAGAGCATTCTATATACTTCTTTTTTTCATTCATGTACAAATATATTTTTTTACGTTAGTTGTATGATCAATAATATGAACTTGTATTTCATATACGTTCTCACATCTTTATATGCATGTTATGTAATCTTATTCTTTTTTGACAAAACATTCAACTTACTTTTTTAAATTTAGGTTGTGGGTGTTCAAACAATATCCATTTCGGATATCCGAAAATTTAATTAGAATTTATTCGGGCTAATAACCTATTAAAACATCATACTTGTCACAAATATCAGTTCGACGTAGCGAACAAAAAAAATACCTCTTTTAGACATTAAAGTTGACATTGTTGTCTTCAATTGAGTAATAAAGATAAAATACAAAATTGTGATGACCATTTTACCCTTGAATTTTAAAAAATTGCATCTATTGTCCAAAAGGTATCATTGCATCCATGATCCCTGAATCCATAAAACTAGTTTATCTTTATTGTCCACTTCAGTATACTCCATTGTCCAAAAATTGCATCCTTTGACCACCACCACCACCACCACCTTTCCCCTCACCATCATTACCACCACCGCCGCCACCCTTACCCTTTTTCTCACCACCACTACCGCTACCACCGCCTTTTTTCTCACCTTCGTTGCCACCATCTTTTAGGGGTTTGGTTCTTGATATGATTTAGGGGTTTAATTGATTTGGGTGTTTCTTGATTTGGGTGTCGAACTGATATTTGTTTGGGTGTTTCTTGATATGATTTAGGGGTTTAATTGATTTGGGTGTTTAATTGATTTGGGTGTTTCTTGATATGATTTAGGGGTTTAATTGATTTGGGTGTTTCTTGATACGACGATAGAAGTGAATTCTACAAACATGAATGGAGAAACACCGTTGGATATACTGGCTCAAGTTCCAAGAGATTTAACATATCAACAAATTATGCTATCGCTGACATGAGCAAGAGCTGTTGAGGCAAAACCACATGGTTTAGTCAATCAGATTCCCACAAATTCAAGATTTAATATGGGGTTAGACAGATTAGCATATCACCACTCAAAAGATGGTTCAACAAACCATGAAGATTGGCTAGACAAGAAGAAAAACTCGTTAATGGTTGTGGCGTCGTTTATTGCAACTATGGCCTTTCAAGCAGGTGTTAATCCCCCGAGTGGCGTTTGGCAAGGAGACTCACTTGATAATAATCGACTTAAGAAGGCTGGATACGCTATCATGGAATACAATTATCCAATTTTATACGACATATTTCTAGTATGCAACACGGTGGGCTTTGTTTCAACTCTTAGCATTATTTTGTTGCTTATTAGTGGCTTACCATTTTTAAGGCATCATGTTTTCTTGTTATGATTTAACATCAGCTGCATCATCCAAACCCCTTTTTCTCTTGGTATTCTTCTTCTCCTAATTTTATTATAAGTATAAAAATGATTACTATTATTGAACAAAAGATTTTTTTCTTTTCTCACTTTCATTTTGTGATGTCTGTTATTGAACATTTCAATTCATGTTCATGATGATCTAAGTAACGAAGAAAAGAGGTTTGTCATTGGAAGAGAAGCGGGACGATGGACGCAATTTTTTCAAACGACATGGAATATTTTTGTAATTTAGCCTAGGGACGATGGATGCAATTTTCGCAAACCCACAGGGACCAATTATGTAATTTGGAAGGGTAAAATGGTCATAATACTCAATTGAAGACAACAATGTCGACTTTAACGTCTAAAAGAGGTATTTTTTTTGTTCGCTACGTCGAACTGATATTTGTGACAAGTATGATGCTTTAATAGGTTATTAGCCCAATTTATTCAAAAGCTGAGTTTTATGAAATGTCAGTTTTGGAACTTATATAAAAGTTTTCTATAAATTATAGATTTTTTGATATTCAGATATATATAAAACTGTTATCTGAAATTTCGGATATCCGAATTGAAAAAAATTAGTTAAATAATGGGTTTAACATAAACCACCATCGCAAATTTTAAAATCCAAATTTGTGATATAACTAGTTATTGACAAGTCCGTTAAATTATTTAAATCATTGATAAGCATAATGAATTTTAAGTGATTAACTGTTTACGAAAGTATCAAGTATGATAAATTTTCAAATGATTAACCCTTAACTTTATAGTATTCACGTGTATAAATAGATCAAAGAAAACAGAATAAATCGCCTTGTCTCTTTCTTATTACACAATCCTTCTTCTTCGTTAAAATATACAACTCCAAGAAAAGGAAAACCCTGAAACTCCAAAACCCTTTTCTTCGACATCCAATTATAACAATCGATCTTTGGAGACCACAAATAGCGTAGCTTAAAATGACATCGATCATCAAGCATTATGTAGTGAGACATATCTGCGCCGAATCGGTCAACGGTATCACCCTAGTGACTAGGCCAGGATACAAATTTAATCTCTATGTAAGTTAGTTTTTGAAGAAATGTTTTGTTATACATATGCATAATATACTTGATGATAATATGGTTATATCAATCATTGTATATTAATTCTTGAATATTTGTGTCTGAACTCAATTACAAGCTCGCTTGTAGACTTTGCGTGAAAATTTTGCAAAAGATTTTAATGTAATAGCCTTCTATATACTTGTTTTTTTTCATTTATGTACAAATATATTAGTTAACGTTAGTTGTATGATCAATAATATAAACTTGTCTTTCATATATGTTTTCACATTTCATCTTTATATGCATGTAATGTAATCTTATTATTTTTCAATAAAATATTCTACTTACTTTCTTAGATTTCTTAATTTAAGTTGTGGCTGTTCAACAATATCCGTGTTTGGATATCCGAAAATTTAATCAGAATTTATTCAAAAGTCGAGTTTTATGAAATGTCAGTTTGGAATTCATATAAAAGCTTTTTTTATAAATTATAGATTTTTTGTTATTCGGATATATACATTTGTTATCCGAAATTTCGGATATCCAAATTGAAAAAATTTAGTTAAATAATGGGTATAACACAAAACTATCATTCTATATTTTAAAATCTAAATTTGTGATATAACTTATTATTGACAAGTCCGTTAAATTATTCAAATTAACAATAAAAAATGATTATCGAAAATGTATCATTTGATATTTCGATCTAGGTATCAAAAAATCATGAGAAGGCTCTAATACCATGTATTTACCTCTTCAGTAAATCTTTTTCTTGCAGATCTTTATCTCAATTTATGCGGTAACTCTTAACAAAAGTGATTTCAAACTTGTGAAAAGATGACACCCCAATGAAAAAAAAAATCGAATCAAGAACCCTCCCCCCCCCCCCCCCCCCCAAAAAAAAAAAAAAGAAGCCAAACCTAATTTTGATACGGGGTTTAGTTTTAGAAAATATAAAGCCGAACTTTTAATTCAGGGACTGGCATTAGCCAAAACCGCCCCAAACCTCCTTATATTATCCCCTGTTTAATTGGAACAAGATACAATTTCTTTTTTGAGAAAGCAAGCATATGATACAATATTTCGTTTTAAGTATGTAATCACAAATCAATAATATCACCTTTTTTACTATTATCTTCCCACATCTTCCATAAGATGATATTATTAAGAGATGTACCTATGATGATATTATTGCTGTTGAGCGCACAAGGAAATTAATTGTTGTAATTTTTTGATAGGGAGCTATTATATAGACAAATATTACATGTGTAGATGAGAACTAATTGTTAGTATTGTTCGATCCACCATACATTTGTTAGAATAACCCGTATACGAAGCTTGGCAACTATATTGTTGTACAAAGCTAAATTTTATCTTTCGAGCTTTTGATCCTCAAAGGATTTTGTTTAGTGACTCCACATGCCCCATAATATATTAAGCTGTCGGGTTTACCATTTTCATTATCGTATCAACCAAAACGAATTTAACAAGATATTGAAACTCGTCTCCAAATTCAACACTCGAGACAACCCCACATTGTTCTGACTGTTTGTTAACATTCTTGATATCGTTTTAAAAAAGTGAGATTATGTAGTAAATATCATCTCGACTGATCTGTTTAGATACCATTTGGTTAATGCTTTTGGCGAGGACATGTCGTCGCCAAAGTCAAAGCCACGTCACAAGTTCATAGCCAACAAGTGTTAATTAAAGTTATAATTAAATGGTCAACTTTGGTCAAAACTTTTAGTAAAGACATGTCTTCGCTAAAAGTAAGGGAAATAATTAGCGAAAATGAAAAAGAGGGAAAAAGTCAAACTTTTGGCGAGAACATGTCATCGCCAAAAGTTTTGGTCAAATTTTCTTTAGATTTTTGCATTAGTCGAATTGTGAAACTTAGATTTTTGTAACATTTAGCTGCTTTTAGCGAGGACATGAGCCTTCGTCGCTCGTCCAACTTTCCTCGTAGTGAGTTTGTCCAACATTTAGCTGGTTCATATGAAGAATTTGGTGTGCACATATCGTCATTAACAGCAATTGTGCATACAATTTAAAATTCATATGTTCTCATGCTAAAAGCGATTAACGCACACTGGCATTCTTCAACTCACAAAATTTGGGTCGATGACGTATAGTCTATATTCGGGTCACGAACCCGACTTAAGTCCAATACTAACTTAGCCCAGTACGAACTGGGCTAAGCCGATAAATGTTTGGGCTCACGAAGGCCCAAACTCAAAGCTATTTACGGAATAGATATCGGATATCTCCTATGTTTGGAGATAATTGCTTACCAACCGACTTGGGCGGGATACGCCGAAGGTTGGGGGGCACGGAACCAACAAGGATTCCGTGCGTATATAAATGGAATCTCATCCCTCGTTAAAGGTACGATCTACAAACCCTAATTCTCCTTTAACCCTAAATCGATTACTTACTCTCATGGGAGGATAATCGGGAGACAATCCCACTGTAAGCCTAACGGTGTTTTCGTCTCTTAGTGCGCAGGTCTCAAGCAACAATCATTAATTGATACGAGGCCGGAGCCCAAACAAGGAACGCCCAACTTTTGTATCAACAAGTGGCGCCATCCGTGGGACCATTCACTAAGAACTAAGAACTAGAATGACGACATGGAAATCGGCGATCGCAAGCAGATCTTACGGAAAGAAGCCGCATGTCGGTTCGACTTCCAAGCAAACCTCCGGGACAATCAATGTTGCTAAAACCGTGGATCGTGCCAAGATTTGGTCTTCCTCCGGTGGAACCTCGCCGGGGACAACCCAGCCACGGCAACCACCGCTAGCGCAGAGATCCATCGCACTCCTTTTGCCACTCCATTCCCGACGGCGGTAGAAACAAACTTCACAAAAGCACCTGATGCGCCCGATAAAAATAAGGGTATAGTGGTGGAAGCAGATACTCCTACTCTGGAAGGGGTTGTATCAGAGCTAGCGCCAGATGAGTTCGTATCACAAAACTATGAAACCTTGGTTGCTCTCATGCAAAAGGAAGCAAAGAAGAGGTCAGGTCGGAGTCTGCATGCCCGACTCGATTTCGGCCCAGAATTTGAAATATCCCCACCGCGCCGTCAGAAGGAGAAGCGCGGGAGGGATAGCCGCCGAACCCCAGTGTTTAATAGAATTGGGAGGAGAATTGAGGAAGATGAGACATCCAACTCACAGCATCGGGAAGAAAGTGAGGAGGATGAACGGCGTACCGGTGTCCATGCCAGACTTGGTAGCCGGAGAATTCAGGACAGACTTGGGCGACGACACTCCCCAAGCGATAGCCCTTCAAGTCCAGACTCTGAGGACAGTCGGCGCAAGCGCCGAAGAAAGGAAAATTCATCCTCTAATAATTCCTCGGACAACGAGGACAGCGATACAGGACACTGGAAGTCCAAAAACAGATACAATGACCAAGAGGAGGAAGATATATCCCTCCCGTGGCGCCGTCAAAAGGTGGATGCGTTCACTCGACGCATCAGTGATTTATCAGAGAACAAAAGGAGGCGCATGCCTGCCAATGCGAAAACCTATGACGGAACAGGTGATCCTGACGATCACCTAAAAATTTTTGAATCAGCCGCCACAATTGAAAATTGGCCACAGCCTGTATGGTGCCATATGTTCAACTCCACGCTAGTAGGAAGTGCGCGGAACTGGTTCAACAAGCTTCCACGCAGAAGCATCAATGGTTTTGAAGAATTGAGAAAGGCGTTCCGCCTAAACTTTACTCAACGGAAAAAGTGTGCAAAAAATCCCATTGAACTCGCCAGGTCAAACGGCGCCAAGGGAATCCACAAGCTGCGTTTTATGGAGCGCTCAAAGATGAATGCATGCAAGTTAAAGCGTGCGAGGTGCTCAAAATCTCGGGGTTCATGAATGGGATCGATAACCAGAACTTATAAAAAGGTTGAACGACAAGATTCCCCAATCCTTTGATGAGGTCATGAAACGCACACGGTCCTTCGCCCAAGAGAGAGGCTGCGGCGGATAGCAAGAAAAACTACTCGAACTACGTGTCAGGGAACAACACGGGAGACAATCCACCGACCGAGTAGTAACAGTAATAGGAATTATCGCAACTGGGGTGGGTGCGACAATGACAAGTATATCCACGACAAAGACTCCAAAGGAGATACTGCAATGAAGGAGCAAACTTCCCAAGACCTCCACCAATGCGCACCGGAGGATCGGCGCGTAGGAGGCGGGTACCGCGACTATCACGGACGAGAAGGCCACACTACTAATGAATGTGTCCACCACGCCACCATCGACAAACTAGTCAAGGAAGGGCGACTGGAGCATTTGGTCAAGAACATCAAAGAAGGTAAAGATAGACAAAAGACGGGGAATAAGAAGGAAGGGCCCAAAGATAAGGCTGATACAATTTACATGATACAATCATGGCAAAGAGTAACTAGGCAGAAGGTCAGCCAGAAGTTTTCCCATGGAAGTGCAATCACTTTCCCTACATTAACTACGAACAACGCAGTAGTAGAGCCGCTCATCATCGAAATTAATGCGGGGGGTCACGACATCCACCGCAATAGGAATTATCGCAACCGTAATAGGAATTATCGCAACCAGGGGAGTGGGCGCGACAATGACAAGTATATCCCGCTGACAAAGACTCCAAAGGAGATACTCGCAACAGAAGGAGCAAACTTCCCAAGACCTCCACCAATGCGCACCCCGGAGGATCGGCGCGTAGGAGGTGGGTACTGCGACTATCACGGACAGAAGGGCCACACTACTAATGAATGTGTCCAGCTACGCCAGCTCATCGACAAACTAGTCAAGGAAGGGCGACTGGAGCATTTGGTCAAGAACATCAAAGAAGGTAAAGATAGACAAAAGACGGGGAATAAGAAGGAAGGGCCCAAAGATAAGGCTGATACAATT
Organism: Chrysanthemum lavandulifolium; assembly: GCA_022545495.1. Lineage (NCBI taxonomy): Eukaryota > Viridiplantae > Streptophyta > Magnoliopsida > Asterales > Asteraceae > Chrysanthemum > Chrysanthemum lavandulifolium. The sequence continues at coordinate 302,669,804 of CM040238.1, read as the reverse complement.
TACATGATACAATCATGGCAAAGAGTAACTAGCGTAAGGTCGACCGAAGTTTTCCCATGGAAGTGCAATCACTTTCCCTACATTAACTACGAACAACGCAGTAGTAGAGCCGCTCATCATCGAAATTAATGCGGGGGGTCACGACATCCACCGCATGTATGTTGATAGTGGAGCATCTGCAGACATAATGTACGAACACTGTTTCAAACAACTGCGCCCGGAGATACGCAGTCAGTTGAACCCAGTCACGACAGCTCTGACTGGCTTCACAGGAGAAAAGGTATGGCCTATGGGGCAATTACGCCTACTAGTTAGAGTAGGAAATAATGACCACTCCACAACAGCATGGCTGAATTTTATGGTAATCAAATCCCCCTCGCCATACAATGGCATTATCGGAAGACCGGGGATATCAGCCATACGCGCAGTCCCGTCTACAGCACACGGGATGCTCAAATTCCAAGTGGAAGGAGGTTTCGTTACCCTCTACAATGCTGCCGTACCACCTCAAGAGTGTAACGCAGTCACATGCGAAACGACACCCATTACAGGACAACGTACAACCAAAACTCCAAATATGAAGGTAGCCATTCATCTCGATTACCCCGAACAGGAAATATCGATAGGAGGATCACTGTCGGACAACGGCAAAGCAGCGGTGTGCGCACTCTTGCAAAAGAGCTGGACATCTTTGCATGGGAGCCAAAACACACGGTGGGTGCCACGTTCAATCACAGAACATAAGTTGAGAATCCGACAAGGATACTCACCTATACGCCAAAGAAGCGCGCCAGCTCGGGAGGCGCGCAGCAATCTGGCAGAGTACACAAGCTAGTGGAGCGGGAATCATGCGGGAAGTCTACTACCATGACTGGCTTTCCAACCCAGTTATGGTAAAGAAGAGCAATGGTAGCTGGCGGATGTGCGTGGACTTCACCGACCTAAACAAAGCATGTCCACAAGACTGCTACCCATTACCAGAGATAGACTGGAAAATAGAGTCTTTGTGTGGATATCCATTAAAGTGTTTTCTCGATGCATACAAAGGATATCATCAAATCCAAATGGCTAAGGAGGACGAGGAAAAACGGCCTTTCACACGTGCCAAGGCGCTCATTGTTACACAAAATGCCCTTTGGCTTCAAGAATCTGCGCCACCTATCGGTTAGTAGATAATGCTTTGAAAAGCAGGTGGGCCCAACCTAGAGGTCTATGTTGATGACCGGTCATAAAGAGCCACATGAAGATGAGTTAGTGCGATATTCGAGGAAACGTTCAAAACTCTACGAGATCAACATGAAGTCAATCCCAAAAATGTACCTTGAGGCCATCAAGGCATGTTCCTTGGATACCGATAGAACTCGACATAAAACCGTGTCCGTAAAAGACTAAGTCGTTATTGAACTTCCTTCACCAAGACGTTGAAGGAAGTCCAATCTCTCAACGAAAGTCGGCGGTCTAAGCAGATTCCTATCCAAGTCAGCAGACAAATCATTACCCCTTTTCAAAACACTCAAAAAATGTATAAAAAAGGGTGATTTCCGGTGGACTACGGAGGCAGAAGAGGCCTTCACACACCGAACAACACCTGGCAACGCTCCCCACACTTGTCGCACCTCGACTGTGGGAAGAGTTGATTATGTATTTATCCGCAATCGATGGAGCGATCGGTAGCGATGTTACTAACAGATAGGGATTCCGTACAAACCCTTGTCTATTTTGTAAGCAAGGCGCCAAGAAGACGGAGATGAACTATAGCGCCATGGAAAAATTAGTTCGGCATTGGTGTTTGTCGCTAAACGGCCACGCAGTACTTCCAAGCGCACCCAATAAAGAATCACGCACCAACCGATCAAGCAAATCATCTCCAAGCTCGATGCATCGTGACGATCGCAAAATGGAGTGTGTTGCTCGGTGAACATAACATCACCTACAGACCACGAACTGCGGTAAAAGGGCAGATACTCGCAGACTTCATCATTGAAAAACCAGACACTGATGACGCACCTGCACCAAGTACAAAGGAACTACCAGCTCCATGGATCTTGTTCACAGATAGATCCTCTTGCGTAGATGGGTCAGGAGCAGGCCTCATCCTCACAAACCCAGAAGGAATGGAATTCACTTACGCACTGCGTTTTGAATTCACAGCAACAAATAACGAGGCAGAGTATGAAGCCCTAATATTTGGACGATCATTGCGTCTCGAATGGGTGTCACGCAACCGAAGCGAACGTAGATTCGGTGGTAGCCAACCACGTGTTGGCGGGTACGTAGCCAAGAAGGAAAACATGATTCAAAGACCTCGACAAAACCGGGCATTAATTCAAAGCTTTGACAAGTTTACCATCAAACAGGTTCCAAGAGGGGAAAACCGCAAGGCGGATGCACTAAGCAAAATCGCATCCACAAGCTTTGCACACTTATCCAAACAGGTGTTGGTGGAGACATTGAAAAGCAAATCCATCTCAGAAATGGAAGTATCCACGGTAATAGAGGAAGACGGACCTACGTGGATGACACCGATAGTAGACTTCATAGGCAAGGGAGTATTACCCCAAGAGCAGAAAGAAGCCCGAAGGATACGGTGCATGGCGCAAAGGTTCGAACTTCGGGAAAACATACTGTATCGACGCTCTTTCTTGCAACCATGGCTCCGCTGTGTTGGTCCCCTACAAGCAACCTATGTCTGCGCGAAATCCACGAAGGTTCATGCAAAGATGCATTCGGGACCACGGATGCGTGGTGGCGCGCTTTACGGTCAGGATATTATTGGCCCACCATGCACCGCGACGCGCGGGATTTAATAAGAAAGTGCAGTGACTGCCAAGTTCACAGACCCATTCCTCGCCAACCATAACAAGAGCTAACACCAATTATGGCACCATGGCCATTCTAAAAGTGGGGTATCGACATCGTAGGTCCCTTTCCTGTCGCAGCTGGAGGAATTAGTCGTCATAGACTACTTCACCAAGTGGATCGAAGCAAAGGCAGTGGTAACAATCACTGGCAACCAGGTGAAACACTTTATATGGGAAAACATTGTCTGCCGTTTCGGTCTACCTGGGGAAATCATCTCGGACAACGGGAAACAATTTTGCGATAACCCTTTCAAGGACTGGTGCGAGAAGCTAAACATCACACAGCACTTCGCGTCAGTTAAACACCCACAAACCAACGGCTTAGTTGAACGTGCGAATCGAAGAAGGAATCAAGGCACGCTTGGACAGGCACAAAGGAAGATGGGTAGAAGAACTATCGCATGTTCTGTGGGCGCACCGCACTTCAATAAAACAAAGACTGAGAGGATACCCCTTCTCTCAGTCTACGGATGAAGTCATCATACCACCGAGATCGAATGCCAACCATCCGCCGCCGAAATCAATGTGGCAACCAATGATGACGAGAGACGGTCGACTTAGACCGCTAGAAGAAAGGCGCGAACAGCGCCTATACGGAGGCAAAATCAAAGTCAAGGATGAAGGGATACTATGACGCTAAAGTGCGCCGTGTTTCATTCAGACCAGGTGACTTCGTTTACCGCGCCAATGATGTGAGCCACGCAGAAAACACAGGTAAGCTTGGACCAAAGTGGGAATGACCCTATGAGGTTACTGAAGCATTGGGAACATGCGCGTACAAGCTACGAGGCTTGGATGGTCGTGAACTGCTACGCACATGGAACATCTGCAACCTTAAGAGGTGCTACCTATAGGAATGGCTACGGCTCAGCGCACAGGCGCTCCGGCACTTTATTGAAGTGCCCAATAAGAATCTATGTATTTACTTTTGTTTTCCTTAGTATACGGTCTCATTTATTTCTCATTAAAACTTGCAAGTATCAATAAAACGTCATGGTTTCTAGCTAACTCGCGACATATTTTAATTTGTTATTTCCATATACTTTATGTCTTAACATTTTTATCTCACGCTTACATGGCGTGCATGCACTAACATAAACCCACGATGGTAAAAGGATAAGTTAACCTACTAAACAACTTGTTGAGTAAGAGGGTTGCAAACCCATCAACATTGGATCACGTATCCTTGTTAAACACCTTGTTCTCGAGACGTTGGAATAAGTTTTGGGCGCATCCCACGACGGGTGCGCAACATCGCATATGGTGCACGTTTAACAACTTAGGAACCAAGACACTTGATTTCCTGATATGATATTTATAGTACGCTGCATATCACAACATACACGATTATGCAACAAACAAAATACTTAGAAATTTTCTCTTAAGTAATCTTCATACATGACTATGGATTTCTTGTATTATTTGCGCTTGTGTAAAACTTTAGAACATGTCTTATACGCAAAGACAAAAACAGATAAGTACACACTCTACAAGTTGCAATAATATCAAACACGCACTTAGGAGATTTTCATTAATAGCTACGCGTTATTACAAAAGGATTGTTACTTTACAACGTACAAACCTACCAACTATTACAACGTTCAAGAGATGAGCTACCTACGCGGTTTGCTGCATCTTTAACCTCGCTTAAACTCCTCAACAAATCAGCATCTTTACGAGCTACGGTAGCGACACTATCAGCACCCGTCGAGCGGGAGGTGAGTGCGCTAACGCCACACAAAGCGGCTTTACCCTTAATGCCTTCCTTCTTGGCGAGCCTGGCAGCATGAGCTTCCAAGATCTGTTTCAATGGAACTTCCTTCTCCAAAGCGAAGGGGTTTAGGATATCTTTGGGACAAGCAAAAACAGGCACTTGAAGCTGCGAGACATCGGGCTTCAAAAAATAATCTGGCTGCGCTTCGGCATTCTCAATACGATGGCGCGCTAATGTCAACCCTTCCATAATAACAGTTATGGGATAATCTTGGTCGCATTCCATTTCAGCAATCATTGGAAGCTACAAAGACTTCATCTTCTCCATGGCAGACACTAGCTCATCGTAAGACTGCGCATTATATCCGGCACTGCTCAGTGGTACCTTCAACAATCGCCTCATGAAGCTTCTCCACACACGCGCTGCTGCGCTCAGGCGCTGGACTACCCCCAAGGCATTAACCACTGGCGACTCTAGGGTAGTAAGGTGGCGAGGCGAAGACCATGGGCTATAAGCCACTGCGCTCGCCTATAGTCGACAAGAGTTGGGGTACAACCTCGTCGTACTCAATCACCGAGCTTGCAATTGGCCTCTTGCGCCTCTAGAGCACCTTTCACGGTGGCACCAAAGTTTTCAAGCCGTGAAGTCGGGTCCTCTTGCCCATCTCCAAATACTTGATGCCCGTGTCATGCGGCACTTGTATCCCGAGGCTCTGCGCTCTTGGTTTAGATATTGCCCATCGCGTCATCTTTCCTCACCGCTTCGGGCGTAAACACTCGGACTCTGCCTCGACCTGGCACTAGCCAATGCGCCTCAAAGAAAGCAATGGTCTCGATCCTTTTGAGCACCTCGTCGCTTTTACGGACATTTGCGCTTTTAGCTTCTCAACAAGCGAAGCTTGAAGCGCAGACACCTGCACCAACTCTTCAACCAGTTGTTCCATGGGAACATCCCCAGCAGGCACATCTTCACCCTTCTGACTGTGTGGCTCAGAAGACACAGACGGCGCAGGACTATTATGGGGAGGCGACTCCGCACCCTGTTCAAACCTGCACACACAGACAGAGAATGGTCATTTCCTCATGCAGTCAGTTGGCGCAAAAAAAAAAAAAAAAACAAACAAACTATTAACTACATTACTTACTGCGGGCCAGCGATATTAGCAGAGGGGTGCGATGACGCAACATCACTGGAGGATGACTCCACAGTGAAGACCACCGGGCGCTTTTTCCTTGATGAGCTCGCGCCATCCTCTCCAAGCGATCTTTTGCGCTTTAGCCCGGATTCTGGCTCTTCTTCTTCCTCTTCTTCCATTGGCTGCGCCACTGCTACAGGTATAGTCTGCACAGTTAAAGTTGTAAAGATTGCGACTATGACCTGACCCGCAGTAAAAGTTGTAAAGATTGCGACTACGACCTGACCGTAAATAACCAATTTTTGCAAAACTCTAGATATGATTAGAAGAGACAATTATAATAATGATAATGATGCATAAGGAATAATAAAATATGCAAAAACAAAGCACGCGGTGTGGTGTACAAGCAAGCACGATTTGCTTTCCCACTCATTAACACTTCAACGCATGAATATGTGTCATCCTTCCACACTTAACTCTAGGCCCCAAACTCAAACAACCACTTATTTAAAATTCCTACCATATATTTGAAAATCACTTTCATTATTTTTGATATTGGATATTAAACTAACTTTGTTGGCCGCAAAAATATCAAAATATTGTATGGTCTACCAAAATATACCTTGGACTTGATATGAGACTTTTATTAGAGCATTAATTATTTTGATAACATTGAATAAATATTGAAGTATTCAACTTAGAACTTAGAAGCTTAAACTATATAGATAAGTCAAGTGTGACAACTAGTAATGAAAGGGTGAGATTTAATTTGGTAATTTATTTATTATTTAGGCTTATTATAGGCTTAGGTTGTATAAATTTTTTTAAACAAGAGAGACAATATCAAGATTTGAACGCAAAACCTTTAAAAAAATGCTAATGTTGTTCAATTTTTGTAAATTCAAGAATTTGTTTCATTAACTAACGAGGCTTCATATCATATTCTCAATTCATGCAAGACATTAGTTTGAGAAAGAAGTACCCTCGTTAGTTATTGTGGTAATCGGGATTATTTAACAGAAGATTTGGAGTTGGTGGAAGGTTCTGGGTTCTTTTAACCCCTCTTTGGATGATATTTTGAAAGGAATTTTTCATTTTTCCAAAGATCAGACAGTGTCATTTATAAATTTACGGAAGTCCTGTGCAAAATTCAGTATAATAACAAAAACTGGGCCCAAAATAGAAAGTAAATAATTTTCTAAAGAGATAAAATGAGAAATAATCGTTTTTAAAGTGCTTCGGCTAGCATTTTCAACGTAACTTCTTTAATTAAATACTTGTAGTCACTTTTATAGAATATATAACATATCATATAAAAATTTTAAGGCTCTTATAATTTGGAGGCAATGTGTGACAACATAACTCGTACACCATCATATACGGCTCTGGATTAGAGGGTGTTAAAAAAATTCATGCGGTTTGTATGACAATCATTTGACATGTTTGGGCATGTAGAAATAAAATCATTCACACGACATTTATTGAGGAGGCGACTTCAGCTCGTCATGAAGACATTTTCTCTGCCGTTCGAAGGTTATCCCTCTTATAGATCTTTAATCGTGCTCCCTTTAATTCTCCCTCGTGGGATTTGTGGGTTTGCCGGCCGAAGGTTTTAGGTCTTTTCTAGTTTTGCGCTTTTTATTAATTTTTCTTTGTAATATCTTTCTGGTCTCGTCCTTTGAGCTCTTTTGTTCTCGATAGTTCTAAGCGTGTTGGTTAATAATATTTTTGCTCTTAAAAAAAAGTTATTATGGCATGATAAATAATATGTCAAAATCATATATCTCTTAAATAATAATAAATATGTGGGTATAAAATATTTCAAGTTACATCACAGTAACCATCTTTGCTTCTATTTTCTCCAACCACGTTAAAGTTCTTACAATATCTCATCCTCTTATATTCATTCGCCACAAATAAAAAGATTTTTGTCTTCCAAATATAAAAATAACTTACCACCAACTTACCAAATAAATATAACATGAGCTCAACATATGTAATCATGAGTTTGAGCTTCAAAAACAAATAATATAAAAAATCTTATTCGGCGGATAAAAGCAAAAGGCAGCAACCAAACGATTAAAGCAATCTCTCTCACACACACATTTTATATATTACGTATATAAATATATATAAAGACGTAAAGAAACCATTTGAAGAACAGTCCTAAAGTGCAAAAGCTAGCTAGATTGATCCACAATTTTCTAAAGCTAATTCGTCTCTACTTGACCACCTTTCGTCATCTGGATTCTTCGTTCTTAGTACAGGTTTGTTTTTTCTGAATATCATTTCATATTAGCTCTTAACCAGGGCCGTCTCGAGAGGAGTGCAAGCAGTGACATTGCACAAGACGACGGTCATAAAACTTCATACACTTCTAGCATATATATATGCATAATATGAGGCTTGAGTTTATTAGTTCATGCACTACTGATGCATAATACATGGTTAAAGGCCTCTTTGTGGTGAAGACACGGGGTCACCGAAATCTATGAGACGTTCCTGCTGTTAACGTAATGTTTTGCTGGTTATTAATGTTTGAAAGTTGATGAAATGCATGTATGTGTGTCTTTTCAGAAATCCAGTTACAGTTTACGTGCATCTGAAGAACAAGTTGATCTGAGCATTCGTGGGATATATTGAGGAATTAATTAGTGTCTCGAACGATCGAGTTCTTTTCTGGCTCGATTTTCTCATCAGGTTAGCTTTATTTTCATTTTTGAGTTACGCATATTTTTTTGAGTTACGCATATATATATATATATATATTTTTGAGTACGCATATGAATGTGATACTTTCCTGAAACCTCATGTCTTTTAACGTTAACTAGACGATTAACTGTGCACGATAGTTTATAGTAGCGTTAATTTGTTTGTATAATTTTTTTTATGTATACATGGGCGTGAAGCAAGAGAGAGTTAAGAAATTAATTAATCACATAAATTATAATTAAGTATTTAAATATTTAATATATTAGATTGTCTTTTATAAGTATAAATATCTTAATTTTACAACAATGCCATTTTTAAAGTTTTGAAGTGTTAATCAAATTTATTTTTTCTTTTTATATGTAATATACATAATTGTTAGATTAAACTGAGTTTATTACTTAGTTATCTGTTGCTTCCTTGATTGTAGCTGATTTGTGCATCATGATTTATTTCTGTTAAAGTTGATGACATTAATTATGTTACGTAAATAAAAAGTTATTACAGTACAAAATCATTGTATATATATGATGCCTTATGTCAGTTTCCATACTAGTAACTTTTTTTTTTTCTTTTTTTTTTAATGTATTAGCAAAACATGGTTTTCATATTACTTGCATTTCACAAACACTATAATGCAATAGCATGCGTTTTTCTAAACACAATATAACACATTTATCTTACGTAAAGCAATTCCAAACACCGTCTTAATATAATCTTCATGCAGGATATTCGATATAAAAGTTTGGTTAGAGTCACTACTATAACAAAACTTGCACGGACACGTATATGTAATCCTAATCCTATATGCTTTTCCATTTTGTAACAAACATTCCGCTTTAATCCATTATTCTATAGATTAATCGGGATAGGATTTGAAATAAACATAAAGGTATGATTCCAATATTTCCAACTTGAGCAACAACGCGAGAAGGAATATGTCTTTTCATTTTATTTTATAAGGATAGCGTAATATGTCCGCGTTACTCTTGTCCATTGCCCATACGTACGAACAAATTCCTATCGAAAGTAGCATATAATATAGATAGAAGTATCGAAATATACTATGTCATTCTTAGATATTTGTTATGGAAATTCGACGTTCACGTTTAGTTAATATGAATTTGTTAAAGTTATTTATGTTTTAATTATGGAGAGTTTTCCACGACTAAAATCAAGGAACATCAATGATTCATAGTCATGATAGTGAAAGAGTAATTATTTTTAGAGTAAATTGCAAAACTCGTCCCTGTAGTTTAGCTAGTTTGTATGTTCTGTCCCTACTTTTTCGAAAATGCATGCATCGTCTCAAACTTATGAGTATAATTTCCGTCTTTGGTCAAAACAAAATGACTAAGGTGGTGTTTGTTTTTTTTAAATTGCCTTTAAACAAACTCTGAATCTGAACCGTTCAGACGCGGTCAGAGGTAGTAAGATCTTAATGGTCTAGTCTTGAGAGGAGTGTTTAATGCCTCTTGTTGACACAAAAATAACCAAAAAAAAAATTAGTACAAGCAAGCAAATGTGCGGTTCAAACATGAGTTTTTTTCCCGTTCAGATACGGTCAGATTTAGACATTTACGTCTCAGATTCAGATTCAGATGTGCGGTTCAGATTCAGATTTAGAGCCTCTTAAAAAACAAACACCACCTAAATTACCCATCATCTCTATTTTTATTTAATAGAAATACGACAAAGGTAACTTAGTCATTCCACTTTGGTCAGAGACGAAAATTACACTCATAAGTTCCTCACAAGGAAGCTGCCTGCAGTTTCAAAATAATTTGGACGAAACATGCAAATTAGCTAAACTACATGGACAACTTTTGCAATTTACTCTTTATAATTATTACTAAAAATGTTGTATTCAATAATTACTGATACATAAAAGTCCATAAACATTATTATTAGTATGTAATGATAGTAGTTAAGAAAAAAATGATTTACAGGTAGATTAAACATAACAACTAATATAAGATATTTCTGGTCGTCCAAACATAATTAGACAAAAATAATGATATGTACTATTGATAAAATTTGGCCACAAGGAATCTGTGGAGTTTGGTTGAACATATGGAAGAATGTGGAGATCCATGAATAGTGGAAGTTGAAATTGCATAGTTGGAAAAAGTTATTGGATGTTTGTATTGGTTTGGAATGTGGAATATATGCAAGGAAAACCAAGATGAAGATAGTAAGTGGTAGGTCCATAAATAAGAATCATAACCTAATACTGTAGGTCTGTAGTAACATCATCGTCAATATAGTGTAATAAAACAATTAACTTCATCAGCCAAAATATACCTCACTAAAACTCAATATACAATTCGTAAAAACTAAAATCAAACTCACATTCACTTTCACCAACTCGGTTGGTCGATAAACCAGCTTCTTGTTTTTTACTTGTCGCAGACGTGTCAGTGGGGCGAGTTTTATAAGGTGGACGCGTGGGTTGGTGGTCACAGACGCGTAGGTGACTACATATCACACCAAGTCTAACTTTTTTTCTTACTCAAATGTACGCGACCGTTGCGCATTTATTTTGGTCTAGACAAGTGGTTTTCACACATGCGTATACTGCAAAAAGGGTTTAATAATATAGAAAAGCTACTTGATCAAGCTGTGAATATAACTATGTATATTGTAGATCCATAAATTATTTCACAGATAATGTATGAAACATGTCATGGGTTAGTAGTGACTTATTAGGCAGGGCAAATATTTCACACGAGAAGTTCAACAAGTCATAGCTTTTACGTATGCTATTTATTTCAAATTTGACATTGACTAATAATCCGAAGAAATGAATAACTTCAATTTTGTGAGGTCAAAGGAGGGCCTCTTTGAAGAATGGTCCGAGTTCGATCTCAACTCCTAAGTAATTAGTACCTCCGTCTCAAAATTATAGTCCCCTATTGACTTTTTCGGTCTTTCTTTTTAAACTTTGACCTTAAATATTTTTATTTGTGTTATACATTAGTTGATGAAAAATATACAAATCAAAAATACATTTAAAACACAATTCATTCATATAATTTGCATAAAGTATTATTATATAACACAAACAAAAATAATTAAGGTCAAAGTTGTAAAAGAAAGACCGAAAAAATCAATAGGGGACTATAATTTTGGGACGGAGGGAGTAGGTCATTAGGATAGGTGATCATTTCTTGAGACTTGGTCCTTGAAGAAAGGGTCAAATTGGCATCCCGGTTACGGGTGCATGGGTCAGGGTGTTTTCACCGATTTACTTTGGATAGTAACATTGCTACCTTTTTAATCAATTGTCGTTTTAATAAGTTTTTAGCCGGTTTTCGCTATGATTATAACCTGATTTTGTATGAAAGTAAAACTGATTCAAGACCGTCGCCGAGTCTATGACCGGTTCCAATACCAAATGGGCCGGTTTTTCTTAGAAGGGATCTCCGATGGTTCATAACCAGTTTAGTTTTACACCTTTTTATCCATCTGGAGACATGTAGCTATGCTTTCTTTCAAAATTAAACAATATATATATATTTTTTCAAAAAAAAAAAAAAAAAAAAAAGGCCAAGAATTAGTGTAGGGTTGCATCAACATGTCATCCAACAGTTGTGTTTGGTCTGCAAAACATTTTGGTATCCCAAGTTTGACAATTTGACATTGATGTAGCAACTAGCAACAACCATAATGTTGATGATACATCATGTTATGTTTCCACATCAAGTGGGAAACCAGACACATACTTTATTGACTATTCATGTTTTATCTTTCACCATTCTTTTATACTATTTGCTCCCTCTGTCACAAACTATCTTTAACTTTAATGATATCCAAGTAAATAAGCTAGTTGACTAAACACACCAATATTTTTCAACAATAATAACATAAATGTTTTGAAAATAACGCTTTGACTTATTGTAGATCATAGCTTATTAGCCATCGGTTATTTAAGTAATACTCACAGATCTAAATGAACCCATGTCATAAATGATATAGTTACAACCCATGTGACACATGAATGTTACCACTTACTAGATAGCCTTTTTAGGCAGGTTAATAAATTTCAATGAAGATACATAATTAGATATGAACCTAGGATACCTTTTAAAGTCTTGTTGTATCATAATTTTGTTAGTTAGAATACAACCAAAATGTATGTAGTAACTGAATAATGATGACAATAATTTACTTCATGGCATGTTCAATTGTTCAAGCTCTAGGTAGCACATTAATATTGTTTCATGATTTATATGTGAACAATAGTACATTTTGATTCCTTGTCATGTGCTTGCCAAAAAGCTTTAAAGCTTTGAGTTTCTAAGCCATATGCCAATATTTTTGTGATCTTTTTGTAGGCATTGCTGCACCGATATCGACCTAACTGTTTTACAGATTGCAGATGGTAAGGGGGCTGGTGGAATAATTTCCACTAGCTCTCTTTTGATAGTTTAGCGTAAACTATGACGATGGAGAAACTTGAAGCTGAGATAGATGTAGTGAATAATAGGAGTGATCGGTACGTTAAGGTCTCGGGGGGTCCTTGGTGGGCTCAGTTTCGATATGGATCCAACCCTTGGATGGCTAGATATGTATATAGTGTGATGTTTCTAGTAGCTAACTTGCTTGCTTGGGCTGTACGCGATTATGGTCCCAGCAAATTTACGGAAATGCATAGTAAGATTACTTCATATCAGCATTTTTTTTTAAATCTACTTGATATAATTCCAGGTCATAAGTTATGACTTCATGTTGTTTGAAGGATTAAAAAGCTGCGAAGCCGGTGAAAACTGTTTAGGGACGGAAGGAGTTCTGCGAGTGAGCTTTGGATGTTTCGTATCCTTTTCTCATATTATTACTAACTTTATTAACGACATAATCAAGCTTTTATATATCCTGAAAACATTTTGAAAAAGACCTTAATGATATATTAGATGTTCTTTTTCACAATGTTTCTTTCGACCATTGGCACCTCAAAGTTGCATGGACAAAAAGAATTGTGGCATTCGAGTTGGTGGTCTGCTAAGATCGTCCTCATGATCGCGCTAGTCTTGCTGCCATTCTTGCTTCCTTCAGAAATAATTCAGATATATGGTTAGTATTGTTCGCTAAATAATTCATCTTGATAATTTGATCATTGCATCATTGTTATGTATTCTGATACGTCGTTTTTATACTTTTGTATGACAGGTGAAATTGCACATTTTGGCGCAGGGTATCTAAATTTTCGAACCTTACATCTTTTGTACTTTGCTCTTTTAGTAGCACCTTTAAGAGATGTTGACCATCATAATTATGACAAATTGCAGGGTCTTTTTGCTAATTCAGTTAATCAGCATAATCAGTTTCATTACATGGTTGAATGAGTGCTGTTTATCCGAAAAATATGCAGAGAGATGGTAACTGTTTTTCAGAAATATTTACATTGTTAAAGAAATAATACGCCCTTTTCGAAGTATTCATGGTTACTGTTATGGTCTTCTGTTGCAGCCATATTCATTTCATGCTGCTTGCAACTGCTGCATATGTCGTGTGCATACTTGGGATTATTTTAATGTACGTTTGGTATACGCCACAAGCAACATGCTTGCTTAACATTTTTTTCATCACATGGACGCTTGTTCTACTACAACTTATGACTAGTGTCTCTCTTCACCCAAAAGTAAGTTCAGCTACCAAAATGACTTCAATATTTGTTTCTTCGCATTGTTGTCATATTGATCATCTTTTTTCTTGAACAGGTTAGCGCGGGCTTCTTGACTCCAGGTTTTATGGGTCTGTATATCGTGTTCTTATGCTGGTCTGCTATTAGAAGGTACACTTATTTTACCACTTACAGTGGCACAGTGTGAAAATGTGAATGGGTTAATCCGAGTTCTGTTTTACTACCGGGTCAAATATCAAAATATAGCTAAAAACAAAACGAGTGTGAAATTTGCCCCAAGTGTATTCTTAAATCATAAGAAGTTAAAAAGCACCTAAATTGATTTTTGGGCCGAAAGGTGTTTTGGCGCAACTTGAACCAACCCACTTTGATCTGTATAGAGAGTACCCATTTTGACCCGTTAACCAACCTGCCTGACCCACCCATTTTCTACCGCTAAGTGGAAGTTTAACAGCATAACCGCATGTGCTTCAAATCTAACCATGTCATTATGCCTACAGTGAACCAGCTGATAACAAATGTCTCAGGAGTTCTGAAGGCTCAAGAGACTGGTTAACTATCATTGTAAGCTTCGATTTCTGATACTTCTTTGAATTTCCATGAAAGAATCAAAATACTATAATATCATAAAAACTGAGCATGAAATTAGTAGTCTTCAAAGAAATTAATAGCGCACCTCTTATTGTTACAGAGCTTTGTTGTCGCACTACTAGCAATGGTGATTGCCACGTTTTCAACTGGCATCGATTCTAAATGCTTTCAGGTAAAACTAGAACCTCGTTCAAACATCATCTCAATAGGTCTTTCACACCTATGGATCTAAATGTATCTGATAACTATATTCGCAGTTCCGAAAGGATGAGAAACAGGCTGATGATGACCTTCCTTATAGTTTTGGATTCTTCCATTTTGTTTTTGCCACTGGAACAATGTACTTTGCAATGCTATTAATTGGTTGGAGTTCTCATCACACCATGAAAAAGTAAGTGATCATAGATTAATATCTTCCATCAAAGGCAAGCCGATCCTAATGTTCTTTTACTTAAATAATTGTCTTGCAGGTGGACGATTGATGTTGGTTGGACTAGTACTTGGGTTAGAATTGTAAACGAGTGGCTAGCCGTCTGTGTCTACTGTAAGTTTTGACTTTTGACCCATATGAAACATTAGTGTTTTTCACAGATTTGCAACACGTCCAGACATTGCTTAAAGGCAATGAGGCAATATTTATCTTAGTTATTTATTTTTTTCACCTTTTGTTTTGGTAGTGTGGATGCTGGTAGCCCCAATCGTGTGGAAAAGTAGACAGGTGGCGGAGGAGCCGGAGCCAAATAAGTAAACTCAAAGAAGACGATCTCTTATCTAAGGATGGCATATGATCCATCATCACCACTCAAACAAGGTGGAAGAAAAAGTGAGCAAATTCTTCACCACGTATGTTAACATAATCTATACAAAGGTCTCAACAAAGAAACATGGAGTCCTGATATGAAGTCGTTGACTGCATCTTCCTCTTACTCGCAATCTAACTAGTAACTACTTATTTCTTACAAGTGTGGAAGAAGCACGCCTAGGTTGCCGATTGTTGCAAACTTAATGAGATATATTTTAACAGTTCTAAACACTGTCCACTCAGTTTTGTACATTTAAATGAGTTTTATTTATTTATTATGGTCATATCACATATTCACACTGTCCATTCAGATTGAAGAGTTTTGTATATGTTACACATATTAATTATCTAAACAATACACAACAGTGTGTTTATAAGCTTAATCTTGATTTTGCAAAATTTGCTAATAAACATTGTGAAAAAGCTATTTGATCACAAAAGCCATGTGAAGATCGAGACCATCTCCAACATGTGGTTTTCCTCGGCGCATATGATATGATTAAGACCTTATTACTTGTATCCTGTTGACAAATGCAGGTTTAAACCAAAAAATAAGTACTTAAATATGGCTCGAAATCGAGAACTCTAGTTGACATATAAAAATAATCAATTTAATCCTGCAAACCATATCATAAACCGATAAACACTACAACATTCACTGGCTACCCAATGATATGGGGATTTCAATGACGTGTCATTTGAGAAAATATCGTGACGTGTCATTGGGGAATCTAAGCTGGGAAGTCTCGTGAGGATTGTATATCACGACAATCCTCGGCGACGACGTGGGTCCCACTCAAATTTAAGTCAAAGAAGCGGTGCCGCATGGCATTATTATCACGTGACACGTCACGAATAATCGATTAAGCAAAATGATTAAGACACTAATTATATTGATTAAGTATCCCGTGACATGTCATTTGGGATACTATATTACTTGTTGACAAGTCAACGAGTTAGTTTACTATCCCCATGACATGTCACGGGAAACTGTTTTCTCGTTGACTTGTCAACGTTTAGCGAAGTTATCCCCGCGACGTGTCACGAAAAAAACATTTTTTAATGCGACTGCGGTCTGAGCGATTTCCATTTTTTCCTAAAAATCTACCAAATAAACCTGCACCAAAACACTCAGTATAGACTCGCCACAACTTGTACCAAAACACAAATACCATATAACGGATCAACGCAATACAAATAGATCACAACTTTTACATAAACACGACTCAAAAGTCAATATGTGCATTGATAGATAGGGAAACAAGTGTTTAAATGGCGCCAAGATGAACCTAATAATATATAACACAACTACCTAAAGTACCAATGTAGCATACTAATAATATATAACACAACTAGCTAAAGCTAGTACCAATGTAACATACTAATAATATATACACAACTACCTCTCGCCGTTGTTATCCTCATCACCGCCATTCTCCTCGTCATCACCACACCCACCACTCCCGCTTAGCACCACCCGAAGTCATACTCCCGAACATATCCACAGATTCTGTTGTCGCTCGAGGAGACTCATCATAAAGCTTACATCTTTGGTGACTTTCTCGTGGGCGGGCATACTTGGCTTTGGATGTGGCCGTGATGGCAATACGCGACCCACAGGAATATGCCCATGAAGCTTACCCCTCTTGCCAACGCATTGATTTGATCCTCCGTGTATTCACCGTGGCCTCAAGCTTTTCATCTCGTCCTATGTAGTGACAAAACACAAGATAGTAAATATATTAGTCGGGTTGCTACATTATTTCTCGATAATTCATTAAAGTGTGTTTTGAAACAAAACTTACATATATCCGGCGGTCCTCATCGTTAAGGAATACCCCATCAACGATATGTGTTCGCCAATAAGTGTCGATGAGTGACGGGTATTCATGAGTCTCTGATGCCTGCATCTGTACATACACACGCATATAAGATGAATAATTTTAAAAACGACAAATCACAACACACCAAAGCGTATAATCGATATATATATATATATATATATATATATATATATATATATATATATATATATATATATATATATATATATATATATATATATATATATATATATATATATATATATATATATATATATATATATATATAATGTTTATTACCATATTATATATATGTATATATGCATGTAAAATAATTATAATGTTTATTACCATATTATCTCGGCGAGTCGTGACAGGGATCCCTGTCTAGATATGACCTTGCTTTTTTCCGGTTAAGCCGATTTGTAGCGGCTCGAGAAATGTTCTTGGGATCATTCCAAAACTTAATGTACTCATCCCAATCACCATTGTAATTTCCTGGACGTGCCCGCCTAATCGCCTCCGCATCGTAATCCCGGTGGTGGGGTCTACCTTCCAATGTTTGGCTTTGAAAGAAGCCTTGTTAGTATTGTAGGCTTTTGCGGTGCGAGTTTATGCCTTCGAGATCCGGGGCCGTGGGAGGAGTCGATGTGCGGCCCGAGGTCAAATAGGTCTGCAATCATATACAACAAAACGAAAAGAGAGTTAGAGATATAATTTATATATTTATTTAAATTTGTTTATTTATTTATATGATATAAATAAATAAGCGAATTTAGATAAATATACACAATTAAATAAATGAACACGATAATGAAATAAACATAAAAGGATAATCGACCCCAATATCCGAAATGATTCCGCTTTCTTCTCCTTCGGGACCTTGTCCCGAAGGGTAGTAAACAGCACCTTCCTAACGACCTCCCTATGTAGTTAGACCAATGCGCCGCATGGGGCCGAGAGGGTTTAAGGTTTGTTTGTCACCCGCCTCAAAAGTGATCGACACGGGACCTTTTTTCGTCACGATTGCCTTCATGAAAGGTTCCGGGTCTTGTCGCGGTATTCACCGCCACGCCTGCCGCCCAAATTGGGCTTTCGTTTACCTTTGCTCGCAAAATCAAGTTAGTGATAAAAGTCATAAATATGTATCAAATTTATGCTTGTATTACAATACTCCGGAAATTCTTACCTTTGTTAATGAAGCTTGCCCAAGAACCGGTGGGTACGTGGTGCGGAGGGACGATCCTCCCGCCACCGTCACCGCCGTGTGGACCGTGCAACATCTCGTCGACATCCGTACAAGTACAATTAGCATAAGATATAGAAATTCATGAACAAAATAATATAAGCATGCACACATCCAAATACATACACATCCAAATAAATATACACATTTAAACAATCCACAACAATTTCATTCATTCATTCAAATATATAAGTGTAAACTAACAAAATAATATAAACGAGCACATGTCAACAAATAATAACTATAAACTATAAACTATAAACTACATATCATTTCACTTTTTTAACATACATACCATTATTTTAACATACATACCATTTCACTTTTTAACATACATACCATTTCACTTTTTTAACATACATATCATTTCACTTTTTTAACATACATACCATTATTTTAACATACATACCATTTCACTTTTTCACCAAATAATAACTATAAACTAACAAAATTTAAACAACTAATTATTATAATTATAAACGAGCACATTTCAAGGCAATTGAACTAATAATAACTATAAACTAACAAAATTTAAACAATAAACATTCCCCAGCGACATGAATAAACATTCCCCGTGACATGAATAAACATTCCCAATGACATGTCACCCGGGATACCAAAAGGAGAAAAAAAAAATTATTACATACCTTGTCTAGCCTCCTCGTCGCCTCTTGCAAAAAAAAAAAAAAGAAAAAAAATTAACTTTCCAAGTTAACAACTTACAACAATAATAATCTGCAAAATTATAACATACCTCGCTCTTGCTCCTCGTCGGTCCTCGTAAACTCTTGCCAAAAAAAAAAAAAAAAAAACTTCACTTTTTAACTAACAACAACTTACAACAATAATAATCTGCAAAAATCATAATATAATTAACTAATTTAGTTGAATAACATTTAAAATTTGTAAAACAAACCGTAACGTGTGGTGGTGGTGATGGTGGATGCGTTGGTGGTGATGGTGGATGCGGTGGTGGTGATGGTTGATGATTGTTGGTGAATCGGTGATGGTTTCTGCCGCGAGAAATCGCCACGGGAAGGAGGAGGATAAGGTTTTTTTTTTTTTTTTTCGTTTTCGCGGTGAAGTCGATATGTTATGGGTTGGACATTAGGCGTTCAACGGATGAGTCGATATCTTAGGGTTGGACATTAGGCGTTCAACGGATGAGTCGATATGTTATGGTTACACATTAGGCGTTCAACGGATGAGTCGATATGTTATGGTTAGACATTAGACTTTGAGCGGATGAGTCGTTATGTTATGGTATACGTATTATTATTATTATTATTATTATTCTTATTCTTATTATTATTATTATTACCATTACTATTATTATTAATAAAGTCAAACGAAGTCAACGGTATCCCACGACATGTCATTTGGGGAAAAGTGCAAAATAAAATTTTAAAGTAATCAAAGTAACACTAATTACATATTTTAAATAATCAATGAATCCCGTGACATGTCATTTGAGGAAAATGTGGGAAAAGTTCCGCCACGTTGCACGATCAAATTTTCGGTCAAAATATAATATGGTATCCGGCGACATGTCACGAAAACCTCTCCATAATTTAGTGACTTTTCTACGAGACTTCGTGCCACGTAGGATATATTTTTGTCGTTTAGTGATGATTCCCCAGCGACACTTGTCGCCGGGGAAAACGGCGATGGGGAAACTGGTAAATGTGGTAGTGAAATAGGTGTTACTCCAATAAAGATTGAAAACCTAGTAAAAAAATCATATAACTCAAAACATTCATATTAGAAGTATGTATGATCAATAAAACCTTTAAAGTGAAACGACTCATGATAGTAGATAACTAGATGTTGGTAGAACCTAAACTTAATTTTTTTCGTATGCCCATGCATGTTCCTTACGAACCGCTTCTTCTTCTTCTTCCGTAAAATCATTCTTGATATGTAATTTCTTTCGAACGTCCTCCACCTCGTCGTCCTTGATATGATCCGCCATTTGTTGAAAAGTCACGTCCATCAATGCCGGGATGTTAAGATAGTTAGCAGCCAGAATAACTTCAATCAAAGGATCCCCCTTTAAGTTTTTATAGACACTTTTCACATCATTCTCGAGCAAATCTAGTTTCTTTTTCTCCTCTTCCCTAGCCCGTTTCTTCTCGGCGTTTTCAGCATCCTCCTCCTTGTTTTCAAGTTGGGTCAACTTCGTGTATTCATCCTTCGCAGCGGTGAACAAAGCATGTTTCTTAAGAAACTCAATAACTAGGGTTAGGATTTTGGCATCAACGTTAGGGAGAGGAATAACATTGGAGGCACAATCATCGTCGACGAGAGCTTTGATGGTGATAGATTGGATCGCGAGTGATTGTTCGATGGTGAACACCTCTTGGTCCTTTGACATTAGGGTTAGCATTGTCGAGCTCGACATGATGAAGAAATTTAGTCGGTTTTAAGGATGATTTTAGGGTTTATCGAACTTGTGAATAGAATATAGATTTATCAGGAATATGGTGGTATTTATAGGAGTTAGTAGGAAACGATTTAGATTCAAATTTAGAATTAGAATCCGTAACTAAGTACAATTTCCTTTTTATCATTTTTTTCATGCATGGAACATATACAATTTCGTAAAAAGATATAAAGAGACTTGCACGGATAAGTTAATTAAAAAAGTGATTTCCATAATGTTTACTTATTTTTACCATTAATTTTTTAGTGATGGACCATGGTTAACCAAAATATCAAATTGTTAATTGAATTGTTTAAAGGTTAAACTCGAAGGTTATAAATAGAACTACATGTAAAAACTAATGGGATCCTTGCAAAATATGCAACTTTTAAAGAACAAACCTTTCATCTAATGGCTGAAATGAAGCAAAAAATAACAAAAAAAGGACAAAATTGTCATTTTAACTCATTTAATATAAAAACTCACTTCCCACATTTTTTAAAAAAACAACATATCTTGTAAACGATAAATCTTCAAGCTACGAAATATACACCATCGTGACGAGAATTAAATAATCTTTCTATAGATATGCACTTTTATATACTTTCGACGAACTTTTTTTTTTTCAAAATTTCCGACCAGAAAAATCCAACGGGATTCTTAAAAAAATCCAATGGAATCCGTAAAAAGACGATTTTTTTTTTCAAAATTTCACAGAAAAATCCCAGGATTCAGTAAAAGGCGTTTTCTTTTTTTTTTTTTTTTTTTTTTTCAAAATTTCCGTCGGAAAAATCATACGGTTGTAAAAATCCCACGAGATTCATAAAAAATTTCACGGGATTCGTAAAAAAATCCCACGAGATTCGTAAAAAATTCACTTGTGATTTGTTATTTTAAAAAAATCACAAGTGATTTGTAAAAATGAGTAAATCATTGTTTTATACTTTTATGTCACAACTTTTTAAGGGTAGATGTTTTTTTTATATGATTGTTGAAATGAGCTCTTGGAATCTCTTTATTAAAAAGTTGTATGTTGTTATACAGAATCCCATGTGATTCTCTCTGATCCATTGGAATTCATATAAAATCTCATAATTTCCATAAAGATAGCTTGACGAGTATCTTTTATGTGATTCATACAGAATCCCATAGGATTCTGTATGAATCACATGGGTAATCTTTATGAATTACAAGTGATTTATCAAAAAATCTCATAGGATTCTGTTTGGACCACATGAAATTCTATATGAATTACAAGGGATTAGAGAGAATCACATGGGATTCTGTATAAATCCCATGGGATTTTCATTTTGCTTTATATAAAATGGAAGTACAAAATCACTTGATATTCTATTTTTGTTGTGTAATGTTATGAGAAAAATTCTTGTTCACTTTGAATATATCTTGTTTACTTTGAATATATAATGTTTGTTACTTATATTATGTTTGATCTCATGGGTAATCTGTATAAATCCCATGGGATTCTGTATAATCTCATGGGATTTTGTATGAATCCCATGGGATTCTGTATGAATCCCACGGGATTCTGCTAAATAGTTGATTGAGAATCATTATAAGAATTATTTGCAGGGTAGTTTGGGGATATGAGGATCTGAGAGACTAACAACTCATGGTAATCGCTAATTCACAAAACCAACAACCCAATTAACAAGTTCAACAAATATTACAAAGTCAACAAACTAAAACAGTATAACATGTTTCTACTTGTAGTTTGAATACATAAAAAAGTACGGTAAACATTGCCAGTGAGAATTAAGTTTTTACTAACTATCAAGTGTGTTAAAATATAGTTGTGAAATAGAGCATCTTCCAACTGTTTATTTGTATAAAAAAAGTGTTACCGTAAAAAAGTGGCAGAAAAATTAAGTTTGTACCAAGTATTTGTTTGTGTTCTTGGCTAAAATTATGGATGCTTTGCTTTTGTTCTTTTATCAATCATCATATTCTTATTAGTGGAAAGAAAGATGAATATACATGAGTAACACCATCTAGCCTACTGCCCACCCATTCATATTTCAGTATTTCACCTATATCTTCACCTAAACTCATCTCCCAAACACCACCTAATTTCTTTCTAAATACGAAAAAGTAAACTTATCACATACACTGAGAAATACATATGAATCCAAATCCAGATGATGACGTCACCTTCGAGTTTAATCAGATTCCGTGAACCGATGAAGGTGATGACTATATTAACCAATCGCTGGAAAATAAATACCAGAGTCAAAATCCCCACCTATATTAACCATCATTTTTGGGGCGCCCTTTCCTTCCTCGCTCCTCCGCCGGAACACTCGCAATAATCTGCAGGAAAACTTTGTTGGTGAGAGCGAAAGAGAGACCGTGTGTGTGAAATGAAGAAATTAAATGAAATGAAAATGAGATGACCCTGTGTTAACTGTGAGTGATATTACAAACATACCCCTCGGTAATTAATTATATTAAAATTAAGATTAATCTACACCCTTAGATTTAAAATAGATGAATGGTTGAAATCTTTTAATTTGATCTTTAGAAAAATTTGGTTCTGTATGAAACTTTTCTCAGTGAGTTATATAGTACAAATCCTATTATAATAAGCTTCATGATCTTTTATTTTTAGTCAAAAAGAAAAATAAAATAAATAAATAAATCCAGTTTGACCCATTAACTCATTGTGACAACAACAAATTTTAAGGTAATATGGAGATTTTTCGAGCAATTTTAACCGAACAATGTGTCAAAAAGGCAAACAATAACTAAACAAACATATCTTTAACATAATTGTAAATTGCAACATACATCAAAATGTTTTAAAACTTGCAAAATACATCAAAATCATATAAAATCGTTCAATATAAACAAACTAAACAATGTTGAAAATTGCACTCAATCTTCCAAGCCTTCTTTCCCTTTTTCTTTACCATTTTGCTTGTTAATTCCATCTTCAATCTCCACACATACGACAACAAACAAGCTAAGTTAATTACTTAACAAACATTAGAAACACATGCTTAAAATATTCCATGTAGTCTTTTTTTAACTCTATGACACAAGCATCATATCTTAATTAGATCAATAGTAGAAAAAAAACTAGACCCGTGTTTGGTTGTTTACAGAACAGTAGTGTGGAAAACTAGAAGGGGGGTTGAATAGTTTTACCAATTTAAAACTTCATTTTAAATATTTAGATCGACTTATGTCAATCTATTTGGTTGTTTATGTTGGACGTTGATAGATAGATATATAAACGTGTAATGAAAGATAAAGAGTAAGAAGCACATCACCACGACACAAGTATTTATAGTAGTTCGGCTACAAGGACACCTTCCTTGCCCTACTCCACTCCCCGAGTCACCTACTCGAGAGTTCGTAAGCACTACACCAACTCCTTATGGCGGAGAAGCCTTCACAACGTCGCTTAACCTTTTTCCGATACAAAGCTAAATACCGAGTTCCTTCACACCAAGGCGAACCACACCTACCACAACGTAGCCTACCCTTTATACGGTGCTAGGCTAACCACCGAGTTCTTTCGCACCAAGGAGAACTAATCCTATCACAACGTCGCCTACCCTTTATTAGGTACTAGGCTAAGAACCTAGTTCCATTACTATGGAGGAACTACTACCCTTCACAACACAACACCTAATATCAAGGAGATCCACTCCTTGTTTACAACACCATCAAGGATATCACTATCCTTGGAAATAAACAAATACTTATATGTATAACGATGCACCTCATCGATTATACGACCTAAGCATTCTTCCCAAATGCTACTTGATTTGATTCTTCAGCATCCTTCACTAATGCCTTTGACACAACGCTTGGCACCCTTCACTAATGCCTTCGTCTTGACACCTTTAGCATTCTTCACTAATGCTTTGACACGGACGATAAGCACCTTTCACTAATGCTTTCATCTTGACACTTTCAGCATTCTTAACTAATGCCTTCAACCCAAAATCTATGAAGAAAGAAAGAACTATCAAAAAGAGAACCTTAATAGTCTTGATGATGACGAAGCATAGCAACTCATGGACTTGAGCTTGCTCGTCTTCAAGAAGTGGTGATCTTGCCTTTTAAGAGGAACCTAAAAGATCACACTAAAACAAAAGACAAACTACATAGATCACTTGGATCTGAGGTTAGAGGGTTATGATACTTGGGGAAGTATGTGTGTAAAGTGGTGAGTAGAAAGGAAGAAATGACTCTCTATTTATAGAGAAAATTCTCTACTGTTCCCCGGATCTCGCGGATCCATCCCACAAGGGATCCGGCTAGCACAAAGCCAGGGATCCGTGGAACGCTCCTCTTTGCCCATGGGTATTTTTGGTTATGGGTCATGGGTTATGGGTTGATCCATGGTTTTCTTTCTAGATACAATGAACTTAGTTAAGTGGTATATATAAAACCACGGGTTATGGGTCAATACCATTTGCTAGTTTTTACCCATTTGGTATATACTTGTTTTTACCCATTTTAGTATACTTAGTTTAAGTATATGTTAACCCAATATGTAAACACTAGTTGTTGTACATATGTATCTAAATCATAAAATCACTTATACTTGTTTTAGTGTTTTATGTGAAAACGTAAGTGTGTTAGGAAACTATTGACTCAAACTATTTACGTATTCTATTTGTTTCGTTAAAATGATTTTACGTTTGTTATCGACAAAACATTAGAAGATCGCAAAATATAAATAAGCGTTTTCTGCTTTTTGTATTAACAATCTCCCATTTTGTTGATGACAAAACATAAAATTATTTTAAGGAAAAGCTAAAATTGTAAAAGTTTGAATTTGTAGTTTTACTTTCTTCTCCCTTTTTGTCGAAACAAAAGTGTTAAAGAAACTAACACAATTTTATAAGAAAAATTATGTAAAAATGTAAAGAGAGCAAGTGGCGAAATGGTACTCGTCTTAGCTCCCCTTGACGAGTCCATCCCTTTGAGAGGGCTTCAAGGTCATGATGTAAAATAAACTAATTGTGTTTGCAAATATGTTTGCAAGTGGTTCGTCAAAGTAATGACGTGCTCCCCTTGAAGATTGCAAAGTTGCAATGGGGTGTCATGAAGTATAATCCAAAATCAGATTAAGTTGCAAATGTTTTTGCAATATCGTTTGACACAAAGCTCCCCTAGCTTTTTGGTGTCAAATCTTCATATGTATTTTGAAAATCTACAAAGTAAAGGTTAGAGAACAAGAGTATAGTGCATAATTTCCTGCAAATAAACTCCAGTTAGTAGGAATTTGTGCTTATGTACCACGGATCCCGCGGTTCCCTTCTTGGAGGGATCCGGCTAGGCATTTTGGAGGGATCCGGCTGTCTGTTGACAGTTTCTTCAGCAGTGCGAGTGTTTCAATCAATGCTAATGAAGATGTGAAGTAGTATATGATATAGCAAGCACAAAACACAAAGCACATAACAATTATGGCATATAGATATTCATTCAATAATAACACGAGATGATCAACCAAATCTCTAAAACAAAGAAAATGAGCTAGCTATACAAGTGCTACTAATGCTAATGAGTTACCCAAACTCAAGATTCAACTAAAAGCTTAATGATGATCAAGGATGAGATAAGTTTTCCTAAACATTCTAAGTTTGAACTTGTGACTTATGATGCTCATTGTAGTTTAGGCTTGTTGACCTCTTCGAAACGTTCGAGGAGGTGATAAAACATAAAACGTTGCTCTTCACGTAGTTCATGTATAAACCTTTCAACATGTTTACAATGATAGCAATCCTTGTCATGGTTTTGAATTTCGATAACTTTTTTTCGGAGCGTTTTTAGGACTTGAAGGTTGACCCATTTGGCAGTCTATTCTCCTCATTCTCATGGTCGTTTTGATGGGTAGATCGCTGAAAACGGAGTTACGGTTCAAAAGTTATAGCCGTTTGAATTTTTGCTCAAAATCTTACTCGTAAACCAGTTCTTATGCGTAGAAATGAATGCTTATGCGTAGGATTGCTTATGCGTAGGAGTCCTTATACGTAAAGAGCTTAGGCGTAGGATTCTTATGCGTAAACCTAAGGTTAAGCGTAAGTCTTATCGTAAACTTTAAGCGTAGAAGTAAAGTACCTTACGCGTAAGAGTTAACTTATCGTGGAGTGCTTACTCGTAAGCTTTACGCTTATGCGTAAGAGTTGGTTTAAAACCAAAATCCTTTACACCATCACACAGTAAAAGATATCCGAAAGTCGAAGTGTTCCACACACTTATCCAAGTGAGGAAGCACCGAGTCACCGCTTTTGCGAAGATTCTTCACCAAAAGTTATGCGTAGAGAACTAGGGTTTTGACTTTCTTACGGCGTAAAAATAGGGTTTTGACTTACGCGAAGAAATTTCCGATGATTCAAACGATTTACGCACAAACGACCTTAAAAACACTAAAATAACATAAAAGTTTTGACCTTAGTCACCCAAAGTGCCTTGAAAGCTTATGCGTAGAAAGCATACAACATAAAGCATCTGAGTTAAAAGCGATGAAAAACGCGTAAAGCTTCGAACTTTTTTCCAAAACTAGACTCTTTAACACTATAGGAACCTCAAACCATAAGAATCTTGAAGATTTTAGTGCAAAAAGTAAAGTTTTAAGCGTGACAACTTTGAATAACGAGAGCTTACGCGTAACATTTACACAAACAAAAACTTCAACCAAACACTCCTAAACCATTGTTAGGCGATTGATACCAATTGTAGGATCGAAAAACATATAGATTTATGTGGTTTGGAGGTCTTGGTTGGTGGAAGAAGATGAAGAGATTCATCTTTTTTAGAGAGAGAAACTAGAGAGAGGGAGGAGAAAATAAAGACTTTTATTAAGAAAACACACACAACACCTTTAGCAAAATGCTTCACCTCACCCCTCATGGAGAGTCATGAGGGGTATATATAGGCTCTAACTTTGCCACTTAAACGATACTAGTCCCTAAGGGCAAAGTATACTACGCATCTAGTCCAATTCACGTAGGTGACGTTATCTTTATAAAAAGCGAGGCTAACAAAGTGGGTTGAGGATCTTCAAATGATGGAGGAATTGGTGGAGGCTCATTAAGTGATGGCTCTACAATGTTTGAGGGTGGAGGTAAAGAAGCATCAACTTCCATGTGGTCGGGTGGTTGATTTTGATGTCTTCTCATAATCCAAAATGGACTATTGGGGGGAATGAGAGAGTTTGACATTTGTTGGATCGATGTACTCTAACCAAACTAACTTAAATAACTTGTTAAGGGTTTAGTAACTTCGGATAAATCCTAAGTTATTAACAATGAAACACTGAGTAATCTATATTAAGTACGCGGAATTTACTTAAAAAATCTAAGAAGAATATAACTTTAACTTTTATTAATAACTCTAAATCTGCTTGTTATGCAGACTCTTTAACAACTCTAAAACTCTAATAATAATCGTACTTTAGGATTCTAAAACTCGTATCTAAAACTCGTACATCTAATGCCAATCTAGGGGTCCTTTTATAGGCTTAAGCATAGCCCTAGTCGGTTTACAATTTGTATCCTTGTACGACAAGTAATCTAAACAAAGAATATTCTAGAATAAACAAAGCTTTCCATAAATGAATATAGCAGTTCTTTAGCTTTGCAGTACTTTGACTTCGACAACAGTACTTTGACTTTCTCTTTAGCAAGATACTTTGACTTTTCCGAGACTTTGCCATTCTTGACACTTTCATATCCCAACAATCCTCCCCTAACTTGAATTCTACTTGCTTGACTTCAAGTTTCCTTTGTATATTCAGCTTTAACATCTTTGTCTTCAAAGAGGGATTGTGGCTTTATATTTAAATTTTATCTTTATAGATTTTGTGCTTATATCATCAAAGTAATCTTTATTCTTTAGAAATTATTCTTTACAGCATCTTTGATCAGTAATCTCTTTTCAGCAACATTCAGCAAGCTCCATCTTTTCGGCAACATAAGACAATTTGTACATTAATTCATTTTAAGTTTCAGTCTATTCTCATCACTTCCAGGTGTGTAAACTCCTGTGAGAGGTGAATCATTGAAAATTTAATGGATTTGAGTTCTCTTTACCAAAGCCATTAACTCGGAGTAGCCAAATGTTTTTATGTGTAAGATCATGGTACATTGATAACCATATGATTTTAGCAAATCATCATCTATCAATGATTTGATTTGTCTTTACCAAAAGTACCACTTTTGGACTAGTTAGTTCTTTCATCTATGGTGAACTAATTACCAAATAATGGTTTTTCCACGCCTTTATCACAAGCCATTTTCTTGTGGGCTAGCCAACTCTTCACATTCTTGATATGGTGAGTTGATTACCATACAACTTATTAGCAAGTTGTCAACTAAAAGCGGTTTGAGATATCTTTACTAGAGCCGTTTGCTCATGGATTAGCCAATCCTTTTGTAACCATGGTGGATTGATAACCTATTGATGTTACCATCTCAAAACCATTTATTTCTTTTAACCTTTGTTTCAAAATATTTGTCACTTAACAAAAGTTTTTCAAAATCATTAAGCGGTTTAAAGCGCAAGCGATACTTTGATGAAAGTCTTGTTTGATCGTGATACTTTGAATAAAATCGATATATCAAAATTTATTCAATTAAAATTCATACCGGTTATTCATCATCATCACCATAGTAGTCCATCGATAAACAATTTGATGACCATAAGAGCAATTTCATTATCTTTTCAACTTCCATTCCATGCTCTAGCATTCTTCTCATGAGATCTCATAAGTGGATATCTTTTATCTGCTAGCATGTGAATCATAGTCCCATCTTCTAACTCTAGAACATGTACTCCAGTTCTTCAAAGAATCTCCGGTGATAATCTCCCAATCTTCTTGGTTCTTCCAAATCTCGTGATGCTTTGTTCTTTAGTTTCCCAAATAGTTGTGAGATCCCCAAGCAAGACTAAACCAACTCCTTCTGATGGATTATGTTCAAAATAATCTCGCACCAAATGATATAAATGAAATAAATTCACCCTTTCTATTATGTGCAATAGATCCCATAGCATATTGAACACCCTGAAGCTTTCATCTTCTCTGTGAAACATCAGATAACTTCCATCCTTTAATTCTACAACTTCAAAAGTAGTTATTGGAGATTTTTTCATCTTCATTTCAGCATCATCTTTAGAATACTCAAATTCTACTATTCTTAAATAATTCCTTAGTTCATTATTAGTATCAGACCTTAACTCAACTTTCTTTGATGGCTGTGTGTCTTCAACTTCAGTTGATCTTTTTCTTTTTAAGCTTTCTTTTCTTTCATCTTCTTTCTGAGCATCATCATCTTTATAGTCTTTAATACTATCAACTTGTTTCTGATAATCTTCTCTAACAGCTTCATACAAACCTTTCATCTCAACATAATTTAACATATTCAATCCAATATACCCTTGACCTTTCAAATATGCCATCATTGCATTCCTTTGTTTAGCAAGATTTGGTATTCTTGGTAGAGCGAAACATGAATATGTGACTTCAATGGTACAATGACTTGACATTCAATTCTTCTTGTAATTTCCTAGTCGCTTCTTCATTCATAGCCTCTTCATTAACAACTTGACATTTAATTCGACTTGTATCTTTCTAGTCGCTTCCTCATTCATAGCAACTTGAGCGTACTTATACGTGCTAAAGTAGGTTTCTTTTTCTTCTTTGTCTCTACCAATTTACCTTTTCCTTTATCCTTAGGATCTAAAGTAGATTGAAAAGCTTTTGGTTGTTCTTCTTGCACTCACGGAATGCTAACACCCTTGGCTTTGATAAATCATGCAAGATCTCAAAGAATGGTTTCATCATCACTTGCGGTATGTATAGGTTTGGGTGTATCGACTTCTTTTTGGTATAAGCTGTTGAAGGACCACTTCTTCTTCAAAATCTAACACCCTAGGTGTAATCAATTCTTACTGTGAGGTTCCTTGTTGAAAAGCAAGTACTTTGATCTTGATACCTTGATCATCGATACCTTGAACCTTAGTCCTTTCTTCCTCAATACTTTCAATATTGACATGCTCTTGATACCTTGAGGTTCATTCTCCTTTTCTTCATGAAATTCACATCTTCTTTCAAATTCTCTTCTTAAATTCCTCCTAATTGGACAAAAGAATCTTGTTGACCCTTTTGCCTTTGGTGGTCTTCTTTAAATGCCTTCGCTTCTTCTTTTCGACTTTGACCCATAACTTTGTGATGTGTAACCAATGGCCATACAAAGTTCTTTAATCTTCTAAACTTAAGCTTCAACTTAACTGAGGTGGCTGTTTATCAAAAGATTTACGCAATCTAACGACCGCCCTTGTCGAATATAATTATCTAACACTAATCTTTCGGGGTATAGGAACATTATCTCTTCCAGAAGATGATGAGAAAACAAGAACATCTTGTTCTGGTGTCTGAATAGGAGATGTAGTATGGTGGGATGAGGTGGGAGAAACCAAGTACCTTCATTAACATCGATGAACCGGTGAAGCGGTACCTTGAGATGCGATCTCTTGAGAAGCGGTACCTTGAGCGGTACCTTGAGTAGCGGTACCTTGAGCGGTACCTACATTTCATCACTATCTTCAGCCTCATCTCTAATAGCTTGAACAATCTCCATCATTGAAGTAGTCAATGGAGTGTTCCTTCTAGTGAATAAATCACTCTTCCTAGCCATGAAAGTGAAAATCTTGGCTGGTTGCACCACAACAGGTAAAAGACTTGTAGGCTTTGGCACATCAGTAAGTTGTTTATTCAAGAACACTTGAATAAACCTTGGATACATCAACCATTTTGATCCATTTGAAATATGAGATAACATTCCATCAAGAATTAGCCTTGAAAAATTGAAAACTCGATCTGTAGCTAATCCCACTATAGCAGATGCTATGTTTGAACCAAATTGCTCCCATGATGTACTTTTAGCACTAATACAGTGAAGCAATACATGAACTAAATACTTCCAGTGTGGACTGAATAAGGGTTTCTTGAAAGTTTGTGCAGTTAAGGACCCTTCATAACCAATGTTGCTGAATGTATCCCAAATCAATTGCTTATCAAAATGAACAGCCCTGTAGCTTGAATATATCTTCACATTCTTCCCATTCTTCCCAGCAACTGTAGCTTGAATATACGAATCTTCATTCTCCATATGAACCCTAGCAGTTGCCCAAAATTGTTGAATCCATGGCTCAATCAATTCAATTCAATGGAGATGGAAAACAACCAGTCCAACTCTGCTCCAAGGCTTCCTAAGCTCAAACTTAATGAGTTTGAGATGTGGAGGATAATGATTGAGCAATACTTTCTCATACAAGACTATGCTCTATGGGAAATCATCTTAATTGGTGATTCCTTCAAGTGCATTATTAAGGCGAGAAAGTTGGTGACACGAAGTTGTAACAATTTACGTACACGAGACTAATGATGAAAGAGCAAAGAAGAAGAATGACACGAAGGCCGAAGTTTGTTACTAATGACTCTTCCTAAAGACTGGATCATTGCTTTCGCAAGTACAAGACAACAAAAGAACTTTTGAAGAGATGCGCTCGGTGTTTGGTGGCAATGATGCTACAAAGAAGACACTAAAGACATTGTTGAAACAACGTTATGAAAACTTCTCGCTTCAAGCAACGACTCACTTGACGACATCTTCACTAAACTCGGAAGATTGTCACAACCGATCGTGTTTGGCATTGAGGTAGAAAAGGAAGACCTAAATTTGAAGTTTCTAAGAAGTTTGCCTTCGAGTTTCATACAAATGTTACGATCGGGAAAATAAACCGAGATTGAAACTATGAAGCTCAATGATCTTTACAATAACTTCAAACTTATTGAACACATATTGAAGAAGGCGGAAACTTGGTACAAGCTCTAGCGACTGGCATTGTTGTCAACCTCTGTTGACAATGATGATGATTTTGCCATTCTTTGGTTCTACAGTTTCCATCGGTAATGCTAGTGTTACCACTGCAGGTTCAAAGAAGAAGGTTGCTGGTATTGGAGATCCTACCTTTTATGCTTTTATCTCCACTTAAGTTAATGGCTCTATATTAACTCATGAAGACATAGAGCAAATTGATGAAGACGACTTGGAGTAGATGGACATAAAATGAAAAATAGCTCTTCTTAGCATGAGGGCTAGGAAATTCTACAAGAAGACTGGCAAGCCAATTCACATTAATGGTGGTGAAACTGCAGGGTTTGATAAAAAGAAAGTAGAGTGCTTCAATTGTCACAAGTTGGGGCTTTTGCTAGAGAATGCAGAAGACCAAGGAACTAGGACAAAAGTTCTACTTGGTACAAGCAAAAGAAAGAACCAATTGTGGAAGAATGTCACACCCCCAATTTATCTGTTTTGCAGCGGAATGGAATTCCTGGGGATTGACTGTCATAGCACCACATCACAGTTATATTGAACGACCTAAAGTGTCGTTTGGAAAAATACATCGTTTGATTTAATAGAATAATCAGAGTTTACAAAGTAGGTCCCAAATGTAAATCAACTTGTATGAAAATAAGTTTGTTACAATTCAAACGATGTTTTAAAGTCATAAAACCCAAGTGAGAGCGTCGTCATCGCGACTCCATGATGTGTCCAAATGCATGCCATGAAGTGAAAGCCTTAGATACGAGATTAAAACATGCTAAAAGTGTCAACACAAAGGTTGAGTGAGTTCATAGAGTTTGCTTTGAAATGTAAAGCCTTCCAAAATCGTTTATGCGGCTAAGGCATTGTAAATCGTTGAAATGTAAAGACTTTCAAAATCGTTTATGTAGCAAAGGCATTGTGAATCCACTCGGTTCAAGTCCCGCCCATACAAAACTTGCAAACTGTGTGTTCACAACCCACTGCCAGAATGTGTGTAGTTTATGTTCCAAACATATGATGTCAAATGAATTCACGTAATAGTGCATAACCTAATGTATCAATGTTTACTTGACATAATGATAATCCCAAGACATTCAGCCCAATGATAATCCCAAGACATTTATAATAATAATCCCAAGACCTTGACCAATGATAATCCCAAGACCTTGATTCAATGATAATCCCAAGACCTTCACCCAATGATAATATGATGTAGAATATGGCTAAACACTCAATTTAGTTAAGCAAGTAGTTTCAAATAATCATGATAGTCATAAAAATAGTTGAGCATGCATCTCCCCAAGCAGTTATGAAAACAAGTAAGCGAGGGCTCTGAAACTCACTTGGTAAAGCGGCGAGATGACAAGAGTGAGTACAGCGAGGTATAATGAGATCGTTATCCGCGACCTATGACGAATGATATGATATGTCATGTGTTGCAATGTAATGCTATGCATGCACCAGTATGTTATTTATACCATTTACGGGTTTTGAAAATATTACTCGTCGTCGAAAAATACTCTTTTGACTTCTCGACCCTTCAAAATGACTTTACATGTTTTTACGTCAAAATGTCATCCTACAATGGTTTTATAATGATTTTTGGTGAAGTTACCACTTTTCGTCGCAAAACAATGTCGTCGGAAAACCATGAAATCAACAAAAGTGGCTCCGGAAAAGTGGTCGTAAAGCGGTGTCGTCGATCGTTAGAGAACGAACTCGACGGTTTTGGAAAGTTTGTATCAATATCTAAAAGTTTCAGTTCAGGAGTTTTCGTTCAAAAGGTCTCGATCATAAAGATATCCAAGGCTAAAGATGGTGGTTTTGTGAATGGTGTGCGATAAATGAGTTTCGCCAATCTTTGAACATCCGTAAATAAATCACTATGACTCCGCTTGACAAACGGCTTTTGTTTTGAAAAATATGGCTGATGAACTTGATTTTACTAGAAGACACTTTGCTATAAAAAGTTTTGCATCATAATTAAAAACTGCCGCAAACATGGACGATAGAGCTAATGAAATACTTGTTACGTCAAAAATAATATAATTTTCAGAAAATAATACTTTACGGCAACTTTATGAAAACGGCCATATATTTGTCGTTTTAAATCCGTTTTCTCGTAAAATATGTCCTTAGCCCGTATCAAGTAAACTAATATATTTTGACTAGTCGAAATAATTTGTGAAGCTTAAGGCTCGTTTTGACCGAAATATACAAAACTGCATGCTGTCAATTTCAGAAAATAATACTTGTCGGTGTCAAACTTTAAAAATTCACCACGGCTTCGTTATAACTCCGTTTTATCCGTTCAAGCCGCCACGGATTCGTTTTAAAGTATATTTTCTAATTATCAATGCCAAAAGGTCGTACCATCAGTGGGTTTTCCAGAAAATCATTTTAAGGACAGAGCGTAATATATTGTTTACGAAAATAGTTTTCTCGGACAAAACTTATTCTAATCCCTTCAAATCAACTCCAAAACTAATCTAATCCTACCATACACCTTCTTAGGGTGTCATGGGTTCCTAATCACCATCAAGACCAAAGAATAACTTGGGAATAATTATAGGATGACTATAAGTATATAAAATCTCTAAAATCATGAAATAAATGGTATAAATCACAATACATGCACATAAGCTCCAAAAATGATAAGAATCATATGAAAATGAAGAGGAAACATAAAAATGATGAGAATATGCTTACTAGTGCAAGTGAAGAGGTGTAGGTAACAAAGGTTTAAACTTAAATACCCTTGGTTTTATTTCAAAACCATAAAAGAGTATAAACTAGATTGTAACTAACACTTGATCTTGCAAAATCTTTGATCCCTTGGCACCTTGATGAGTGGCGGTTTAGAAGCTCCAAAGAAGAGAGAACAAAATTTTAACACTTGAAGAAATGAAAGAAAAATGAATGAGGTAGAATATCTAATAAGACTTTTAAGTTGGAGTGTGTATGTAAACAATCAAAAGGAAAATAATGCACCATTTAATAATTGCATACATCCCCCCTAGGAACCGGTTTTTGGGGGGATCTTGTCCTCAAAAATATCTTTTTTTTTTTTTTTTAAATTGTATATATATATTTACTTGTATATAATTTGTGTAATTTTGTAAGAAAAGGTAAGTAAAGTGTAGAAAATGTACAAGTAAGTTTTAATAGATCAAAATAGATTGTATTGAGATGATAAAAATTGTAAAATACTTTCCTTGTGAAAATTGGTGATAAAATAATTATCGTAAAATTTTTAAGAAAACGACATAATAATTAAACGTTAACGATTAAAATACCAATTAAATGTGAAACACTAGGAACACTAAAAGTATAGTTTTATAAACTAAATATGAGTTTAAAAATACCTCGGGATCATTTTTGAAAGTAACGGTTTAAATATCAAAATAAAAACTCACGCGATAAAAATTATTAAACATAAAAATTACGCGTTGAAGGGTGAAATGAAATGTCGTGTATGAACTAATGAAATGCACATGATGTCCATGAAATGTAGACTACTCATAGTCCATATGAAATGTACGCGATGTCATGATCATGAATTCGCCGCTAAACCTCCAAGGTTACGCGAATTTGAAACAAGTAAACCAAGTTTACTAAAATGTTGAAATAATGAGACATGAGCGGTGTAGAGGAATGACACGAAAGTACGGATTGTCACATTCGCCCATCAAAAGGAATTCAGTCCACAATTCAATCGTTGATAGGTCTAACGGGTTTAGGGTTTGAGGTAGCAAACTTTCCCATTCCCGAGCAAAACCCTCAAAGACTTTGTGGTAACCGATTTTACTTAATCTCACAACTCATCAAACAAGAACTGTCATGAGATTAGGCTAAATCGGTTTAGGTAACAACTTGTTTCTAGCTCGATCTTTGCAACTCATCAAACAAGAAGCATCGCGCGGATCAAGCTGAAACAAGTGGTTTGAAGAAAATCTTTTGAAAATTTGGCTCGATTACGGAATTGCTTACTCATATAAAACTACTACTCCCTTCATTGCATGATTCTTCCGAATTAGACATAGGTGATCGGGCTATGTATAATTTAGAGTAACTATGCAATGCTTGGACTAATCGACTCATATGTTTGTTTGGTGTTGGGTCAATTGTTGTTAAAATTGTGATGAACATCGAGGAGAAAAGACATGGAGAAGTGTCGTTAAAATGATAATTAAAGTAAAAAGAATTAAAATCCTCGTAAATGATAACAAATCGGAAAGAAAATAAAGTACGATAGATGAGAATATTTTACAACGAGTAGTTTAGCAAAAGTATTACATCGTTAAGTTATAAAGATTCGATGCGATGATTAAACATAAACTTGGTACGACATGGTACATAAGGAGAAATAAGACTATTAGTTCCCGAACTTCTTGGTCTTCGCGTCGTTGATACCTTGACGAGCTCCTCCTCCTCCTTCTAACATATATACATTCCATGAGCACCTTCGACTTGTTGACCTTGGTTTTGAGGACATTGACTTGATAGTGCCCTTGCTCCCCACATCCGAAGCACGTAACTATAGTCTTGCCTCTACAATTCACGGCATGGTGTCCTAGTTTTTGACACTTGTAGCATAACAGGCAAAGACCCGTGTGATGATACTTGCATCGATTACATAGTGGGTAGGTTCCAGCATAACCTCTGCCTTCTACTGGTGAAGCAACATAAACCATTCCCGCTTCTTGCCTTCTATTTTGTTGTTGATGACGGTTGGTGTTGCGGTTTTGGTTGTTGTTATTGTAACCTCCTTGGTCATTTTCCCATTTTCTTTTGTTGTGGTTGATTTGGTTATCGTCGTTGTTGTCATTGTTTTGGTTATTGTAGTAGTTGGTGCAGTTGTTGGGGTTGTTGTTGTTTTGGTTGGTGTTGGTGTACTTGCCTCTCTTCACTACGGGCCATGAGCTTTTGAGTTAATCGAATAGCTTCCTCAATCGTTTTTGGTCGAAGAAGTCACATCGCCTTGAATAATTTCGGAAGTCCCCGATGAAAGCCTCTAACAACTTCTCATTATCGAAACCATGGACGGGCATAACACGACCAATTCTTGGAATCTCGAATGTAAGTGTCAATATCGTACCCAATGGTTACTAATTCATAGAACTCCGTCTCCAACTTTTTGATTTACTCGAGGACAAAACTTCTTAGTCACCAAGACCTTAAATTCTTCCCACGTAAGCTTAAAAGCATTCTCCATCCCAATCGGTTGAGCGTAAGAATTCCACCATGACAACGCTCCATCGAGTAAAGTACTCGTAGCATACTTAACCTTCATCATCATCCGGACGGTTACAAAGCAAGAATACCGACTCAACTTTTCAAACCATCTAACCATTTTTGTTGCTCCTCGGTACCTCGGAACTTAGTGGGTTCAAGACTTTTGAAATCTTTGTACGAGCATTTCTTAACCCCGGATCCTCGGCATTACCGGTAGTAGCGGCTAGCCTAGCGACTTGAAGAACGGCCGCGCCTCAAGAAGAACAACCATTTCCGTTCAACTCTTAAAGCATTAGCAATGCTATCATTCACCAACTTTTGAATTCTTGCTTGGGTCATTTCAAGCTGTAGCTTTCTTGATTGCCATATCTTCATCAAAACAAGAGGAAATGTGAGGCGTAGCAAAACCCGATGTTAATAATAAACGCTCAAAGAAATGTGATAAGAATGATAAGTTTGAGGTTATGTTTTCAAAATGATCGATGTGTTCGAAAAGATGGGTTATGAGGTGTTGTAAGTGCTTCAATGTATGATGGTTTAGAGACTTAATGTGTGAATAAAGTGTAACTCAACATGTTAGTGGTGAGACAAAGGAGTGAGCGACTTAGCCTATTTAAAAGTTTATCTCGGCATTCGTCGTTATCGGTGATGAATCGGTGATATAAAAATTGTGATAGGGAATGACAAGGAATTCTCCACGTTAGAGTATGAGGAAAAGATAATGGGATGGGTATTTAAGGGCATCCATGTGACAATCGATGTGAAATGAAAGTGAATAACTCGAAAATGTACGTAAAACCGCATGTAAAGTGAACATTCACTTATGATGAAATGATGAGATGCTATGATAATGTAGTTATAGTCTAGGGTCAATGATGCAACCTAGTTCTCTATAATCTGAAGCTCGATGCCAATCATCACACCCCAATTTATCATTTTGCGGTGGAATGGAATTCACGGGATTGACCGTCATAGCACCACATCACAAGTTATATTGAACGACCTAAAGTGTCGTTTGGAAAAATACATCGTTTGATTTAATAGAATAATCGAGTTTACAAAGTAGGTCCCAAATGTAAATCAACTTGTATGAAAATAAGTTTGTTACAATTCAAACGATGTTTTAAAGTCATGAAACCCAAGTGAGACGCGTCGTCATCGCGACTCCATGATGTGTCCAAATGCATGCCATGAAGTGAAAGCCTTAGATACCTGAGATTAAAACATGCTAAAAGTGTCAACACAAAGGTTGAGTGAGTTCATAGAGTTTGCTTTGAAATGTAAAGCCTTCCAAAATCGTTTATGCAGCTAAGGCATTGTAAATCGTTGAAATGTAAAGACTTTCAAAATCGTTTATGTAGCAAAGGCATTGTGAATCCACTCGGTTCAAGTCCCGCCCATACAAAACTTGCAACTGTGTGTTCACAACCCTGCCGAGAATGTGTGTAGTTTATGTTCCAAACATATGATGTCAAATGAATTCACGTAATAGTGCATAACCTAATGTATCAATGTTTACTTGACATAATGATAATCCCAAGACATTCAGCCCAATGATAATCCCAAGACATTCAGCCCAATAATAATCCCAAGACCTTCAGCCCAATGATAATCCCAAGACCTTCAGCCCAATGATAATCCCAAGACCTTCAGCCCAATGATAATATGATGTAGAATATGGCTAAACACTCAATTTAGTTAAGCAAGTAGTTTCAAATAATCATGATAGTCATAAAATAGTTGAGCATGCATCTCCCCAAGCAGTTATGAAAACAAGTAAAAGCGAGGGCTCTGAAACTCACTTGGTAAACCGCGAGATGACAAGAGTGAGTACACTGAGGTATAATGAGATGCGTTATCCGCGACCTATGACGAATGATATGATATGTCATGTGTTGCAATGTAATGCTATGCATGCACTTCGTATGTTATTTATACCATTTACGGGTTTTTGAAAATATTACTCGTCGTCGAAAAATACTCTTTTGACTTCTCGACCCTTCAAAAATGACTTTACATGTTTTTACGTCAAAATGTCATCCTACAATGGTTTTATAATGATTTTTGGTGAAGTTACCACTTTTCGTCGCAAAACAATGTCGTCGGAAAAACCATGAAATCAACAAAAGTGGCTCCGGAAAAGTGGTCGTAAAAGCGGTGTCGTCGATCGTTAGAGAACGAACTCGACGGTTTTGGAAAGTTTGTATCAATATCTAAAAGTTTCAGTTCAGGAGTTTTCGTTCAAAGGTCTCGATCATAAAGATATCCAAGGCTAAAGATGGTGGTTTTGTGAATGGTGTGCGATAAATGAGTTTCGCCAATCTTTGAACATCCGTAAATAAATCACTATGACTCCGCTTGACAAACGGCTTTTGTTTTGAAAAATATGGCCGATGAACTTGATTTTACTAGAAGACACTTTGCTATAAAAAGTTTTGCATCATAATTAAAAACTGCCGCAAACATGGACGATAGAGCTAATGAAATACTTGTTACGTCAAAAATAATATAATTTCAGAAAATAATACTTTACGGCAACTTTATGAAAAAGGCCATATATTTGTCGTTTTAAATCCGTTTTCTACGTAAAATATGTCCTTAGCTTCGTATCAAGTAAACTAATATATTTTGACTAGTCGAAATAATTTGTGAAGCTTAAGGCTCGTTTTGACCGAAATATACAAAAACTGCATGCTGTCAATTTCAGAAAATAATACTTGTCGGTGTCAAACTTTAAAAATTCACCACGGCTTCGTTATAACTCCGTTTTATCCGTTCAAGCGCCACGGATTCGTTTTAAAGTATATTTTCTAATTATCAATGCCAAAAGGTCGTACCATCAGTGGGTTTTCCAGAAAATCATTTTAAGGACAGAACGTAATATATTGTTTACGAAAATAGTTTTCTCGGACAAAACTTATTCTAATCCTTCAAATCAACTCCAAAACTAATCTAATCCTACCATACACCTTCTTAGGGTGTCATGGGTTCCTAATCACCATCAAGACCAAAGAATAACTTGGGAATAATTATAGGATGACTATAAGTATATAAAATCTCTAAAATCATGAAATAAATGGTATAAATCACAATACATGCACATAAGCTCCAAAAATGATAAGAATCATATGAAAATGAAGAGGAAACATAAAAATGATGAGAATATGCTTACTAGTGCAAGTGAAGAGGTGTAGGTAACAAAGGTTTAAACTTAAATACCCTTGGTTTTTATTTCAAAACCATAAAAAGAGTATAAACTAGATTGTAACTAACACTTGATCTTGCAAAATCTTTGATCCTTGGCACCTTGATGAGTGGCGGTTTTAGAAGCTCCAAAGAAGAGAGAACAAAATTTTAACACTTGAAGAAATGAAAGAAAAATGAATGAGGTAGAATATCTAATAAGACTTTTAAGTTGGGTGTGTATGTAAACAATCAAAAGGAAAATAATGCACCATTTAATAATTGCATACATCCCCCTAGGAACCGGTTTTGGGGATCTTGTCCTCAAAAATATCTTTTTTTTTTTTAAATTGTATATATATATTTACTTGTATATAATTTGTGTAATTTTGTAAGAAAAAGGTAAGTAAAGTGTAGAAAATGTACAAGTAAGTTTTAATAGATCAAAATAGATTGTATTGAGATGATAAAATTGTAAAAATACTTTCCTTGTGAAAATTGAGTGATAAAATAATTATCGTAAAATTTTTAAGAAAAGCGACATAATAATTAAGCGTTAACGATTAAAATACCAATTAAATGTGAAACACTAGGAACACTAAAAGTATAGTTTTATAAACTAAATATGAGTTTAAAAATACCTCGGGATCATTTTTGAAAGTAACGGTTTAAATATCAAAATAAAAACTCACGCGATAAAAATTATTAAACATAAAAATTACGCGTTGAAGGGTGAAATGAAATGTCGTGTATGAACTAATGAAATGCACATGATGTCCATGAAATGTAGACTACTCATAGTCCATATGAAATGTACGCGATGTCATGATCATGAATTCGCCGCTAAACCTCCAAGGTTACGCGAATTTGAAACAAGTAAACCAAGTTTACTAAAATGTTGAAATAATGAGACATGAACGGTGTAGAGGAATGACCTGAAAGTACGGATTGTCACAAAGAACCAAAGGCAATGCTGGCTATTAATGGTGTGAGCTATGATTGGAGTTTCATGGCTGATGGACAAGAGGAAAAACCTTCAAATGCTGCTCTTGTGTCTACAGAACATGCTCTCATGGCTTTCTCTGACTCTGAGGTACAAAACTTTGAAAGTTGTTCTAAAACATGTAGGGCTTCTAAAGAATGTGAAAGGCTTAATGAATTATTTGACAACCAAAGAACGAGTTGTATCTTGCTAATTATCTTGTGTCAAACCTTAGAAGAGGCATACCGTATTAGAAAAACAACTAGAGCATTATAGAGCAAATGAGTCAAAATATAATGATGATATGATTATTCTTAGAAGAGAGATAGATCATAAGACAGCAGTGAATGAGGCATTAAAAGAAGAGTTTGAAAAACTTAAAAAGATAAATGAGAATGTCAATTTAACTGTTGACACATGCTATTATCAGTCTAAGTCAATTGATAAAATTTGGAATGCTCAAATTACTAGTAAAGTTAAGTCTGGTATGGGATACAACACTGCTCCTCCACCACTAAGGGGTGTTCCATCACCTCCTGGCATATATTTAGCTCATACAGGCCTAGAAGATTTTCAGGAACCTATTCGTGAATATGGTCCTCTCAAATTTGTGACAAGTGAGGAAGAGGTTAAGCATGAACCTGATGTTTTTGAAAGTGCAAGTGACTCATCTGTTGTAGATGAGAATGTTAAAAAGAATGTAGAGGCTTCTATCCCAAAAGTTGTTAATACTATTACAGAGGAACCTAGGAAACAAGTTAATAAGCCTAGATCAACTGTAAGGTATGCTGAGATGTATAGAAATAAGTCATCAGCTCCTAGGGGTAACCAGAGGAGTTGGAATCATGTAAAATCTCAACAACTAGGTAGTGATTTTGTGATGTACAATAAAACATGTTATATCTGTGGTAGCTTTAATCATTTACATGCTAATTGTGACTATCATGTTGGGAGAAGGGAAGTCCATGGGAATAAAAGGGTGGAGTCTAACTGGTCTCAAAATAAAATACACCCTAATTCTCACAGGAAAATGGTTCCAAGAGCAGTTCAACTAAGAAGTGGTCTTAAAAGTTTTGCCATTGCTAAAACTGTCAACACTGCTCACTCTAAATAACCTGTTACAAGTGCAAAATCCAAAACAACTTTTGCAAAATCTGCACAAACAGGGAAAAGGTCTTTTTCTG
Source organism: Chrysanthemum lavandulifolium (assembly GCA_022545495.1). NCBI lineage: Eukaryota > Viridiplantae > Streptophyta > Magnoliopsida > Asterales > Asteraceae > Chrysanthemum > Chrysanthemum lavandulifolium. The sequence goes on along the minus strand of CM040238.1, from coordinate 302,626,406 downwards.
ATAAAAGGGTTAACTATAACCAACAGTGGGTACCAAAGTCTAAACCGCAGTTACCACTGCTCAATCAAAAGTTCCCACTGCAAGGGTTGTAAACAAGACCAGGGGAAACATGGGAAATGTTGTGAAGGCCTCAGCACGTTGGGAATGGAAACCTAAAGGAATTACCTCAACAACCAATCCCAATGGTGTATCAATGACCTTTGATAGATTTAACTATATTGATACACGAGGCGATCCAAGTCAATCATGGCTTGGGTCCCCAAAGGAAACTAACTCCTTTCTTATATGTGCGGGAGCATCCAAGGACAAAAAGATCGATCAAGGCTACACAGATAGTGGATGTTCAAGGCACATGGTGGCAACAAGTCCTATCTCTCGATTTTGAGCATTATGATGGACGGTATGTCGACTTTGGAGGTGGAGTTAATGGAAAAGTTGCTAGTAAAAGGAGTCATCAAAGCGGTAACTTGGACTTTGAACTGTGTACTATGTAAAAGAGCTTAAGTATAATCTTTTAGTGTGTCACAAATGTGTGACAAGAAAAACAATGTTCTTTTTACAAAAGATATGTGCTTTGTTACGTCTAAGGATTTTAAGATGCACGATGAAAATCGATTCTTCTTAAGATTCCTAGAAAAGGCAACTTATATAGCTTTGATATGAACAACATTGTTGCTAAAGATGATTATGCTTGCTTGCTTGCAAAGGCCACGATGGATGAATCCATGTTATGGCATAGAAGACTTGGTCATGTTAATTTCAAAACCATTAATAAGATTGTCAAAGATGGTTTGGTAAGAGGCTTACCTCAGAAAAGATTTGAAAATGATCAAACACTCGTGTGGCTTGTCTCAAAGGCAAAAAACACAGAGCTTCTTGTAGGTCAAAGTTGGTTAACTCTATTGCTTACCCACTTCACATGTTACATATGGACTTGTTTGGTCCTACATCCGTGAGCGACTTAAATCTTAAGTATTGTCTTGTTGTGGTGACGATTTTAGCGAGTTTACATGGGTTTTCTTTCTAAGGACTAAGGATGAAACAACGGCATCCTTAAGATCTTCATCACGAAGTTGAAAACTAATATGATATGAAAGTTAAAATCATTAGGTGTGACAATGGGATGTAATTTAAGAATAGAGTTATGGATGATTTTTTGCGAGATAAAGGTATTAAAGAGAATTTAGTGTTGCTAGAACTCCTCAACAAAATGGTGTTGCTGAGAGGAGAAACATGACACTTATAGAGGCTGGTAGAACAATGTTGGCAGATTTAAAATTGCCAATCACTTTTTGGTCAGAAGCAGTTAACACTGCATGTTATGTGCAAAACAGGGTTTTAGTAGTGAAAATGAAGAACAAGACACCTTATGAGTTATTTAGAGGTAGACCCCCTATCCCGGACTTAATGAGACCATTTGGATGTCATGTCTCTATTCTCAATACCATAGATTATCTGGGCAAATTTGAAGAAAAGTCTGATGAAGGGTATTTTGTTGGGTATTCCATGGTCAGTAAAGCTTTCAGAGTATTCAACTTAAGAACCCAAAAGATTGAAGAAAATCGCATGTTGAGTTCTGGAAAACAAAGTGAATGTCAAAGGAGTCGGTCCGGAAGGGTCATTTAATCTTGATACTCTATCTCATACTATGAACTATGTACCTATCTCTACATGTACATCTACTTATGATTTTGCGAGTTCGAAGAGTTTCTTGATGATGATGAACCAAGCAAGGATCAGCGATGATCAAGATGAATTCGGTTTGCCACTTTGGGACTATGCGAGATAATGATGATATTCCAAAGACCGGAGATGCTCAACCTTCTAATGATTACGGAAAGGAAGGAGATAGCAACATGAACACCGAAAATCAAAGCGGTGGAAATTGATTCCACTGCTAGGCGATGTTTCCACCGCAACACCGAAGTGGAAATTATAACTCGATTCTGAGGAAGCTCAAGCCAATGATATTGAAATCTCAAATATGCCAAGTGAGATTGCGTTCCTCGACTCCCATACTTCAATTGATAAATCACATCCTCTTGAAAATGTGATTGGGGATGTCCATTCACCAGTAAAGACTAGAAGACAAACAAAATTGCCTGATATTCATGGATTTATTAGTGAAATCTATGAATCTAAGAATCATGAAGGCAAGAATGAATGTCTTTTCATGTGTTTTCTGTCTCAAATGGAGCCAAAGAATGTATACAAGGCACTTGAAGATGAAAGTTGGGTGGAAGCAATGCAAGAAGAGTTGCTCCAGTTCAAGCTTCAAAAGGTTTGGGTGCTTTGCGATTTACCTCATGGCAAGAAGGTAATAGGTACTAAATGGGTGTTCAGAAACAAGAAGGATGTAAGAGGAATTGTTATCAGGAATAAAGCTAGGCTTGTGGCTCAAGGATACACTCAGGAGGAGGGTATTGACTATGAAGAAGTGTTTGCCCCAGTTGTAAGAATTGAAGCAATCAGGTTGTTCTTAGCCTATGCATCCTTTATGGGCTTTAAAGTCTATCAAATGGATGTAAAAAGAGTGCTTTTCTATATGGGCGATTGATGAGCGGTATATGTTTCACAACCTCCAGCTTTGAAGACCCCGACTATCCAAATAAAGTGTACAGGTAGTTAAAGCTTTGTATGGCTTGCATCGAGGCATTAAGAAAATGGTATGAAACCATAACTACTTATCTTCTTGATAATGGGTTTCATAGATGCAGAGTAGATCAGACTTTGTTCATCAAGAAATACAAGAATGATATCTTGCTGGTTCAAGTATATGTTGTTGATATCATTTTTGGATCTACAAAGACAGAGATGTGCAAAGAATTTGAGAAGCTAATGAAGAAGAATTCATGATGAGTTATATGGGTGAACTCACATTCTTTTTGGGACTTCAAGTACAACAAAGGCCAAATGGTATTTTCATCAATCAAGATAAATATGTGGCTGAGATACTACGGAAGTTCAAGTTCACTGATGCAAAGTCATCCAAAGCACGCCTGCAGACAAGACTACACATCAACTTTTGAAGGAAAATAGTGGTGAAGCGGTTGATGTGCACATGTACAGTGTCTATGATTGGTTCTTTGATGTATCGACATCATCTAGACCAGATATTATGTTTGCGGTATGTGCTTGTGCAAGGTTTCGTGTCACTCCTGTGTTCTCACACTTGTTGTGAAGAAGATTTTCAGATATCTTAAAGCATTTCCCCATCTGGGATTATGGTACCCTAGAGAATCACCTCTAGAACTGGTTACTTACTTAGATAGTGATTATGCTGGTGCTAGTTTGGATAGAAAATCTACTACATGTGGATGCCAATTTCTTGGCAATAGATTGGTGTCATGGCAGTGCAAGAAACAAACAATGGTGGCAAATTCATCAACTGAGGCAGAGTATGTGGTTCGCAAGTTGTTCTTGTGCTCAAGTTCTATGGCTTCAGAATCAACTTTTGGACTATGGGTACAATTTCATGAATACCATCATCCATATTGACAATAGCAGTACCATTTGCATTATTAAGAATCCAGTTCAACACGCAAAGACTAAACATATTGAAATTAGACACCATTTTATAAGAGATTGTTATGAGAAAAGGCTAATCCAAGTTGTCAAAATCCATACTGATGAAAACTATGCTGATTTATTAACAAAAGGACTTGATGTGGGCTGATTTCAGTACTTGGTAACAGGTATTGGAATGCTAAATCCATAAACGTTTTGTGTCTAATGGTCTTTGGTGTTGAGAAGAAGTTTTTGGGTACTAAAATTGTTGTATAAGTTTGTATATATTTGCTTGTATTTTTGTTTAACCTTTATGCAGCAAAGATGGGAGTTGATCATAAAAGGTGTGTATCTAAGACACACAACAAATGGTTATTGATTCACCATGTCTAATCCTCATAAGAATCAACTAGTCCAGAGCAAAGGGCTACTGGTAAAGATTTAACAAATCCGTTTATGGTTGATAGTTTACCAAAAACTATATGGTTATCAACTTACCATATTCTTTATGATTAAGAGTTGGCTAGTCCATAGCAAACGGCTCATGGTAAAGACATATCAAATCCGTTGATAGCTGGTAGTTTGCTAAAACTATGATAAAGAGCGTCCAATTTTCATATGTTTTTACCAACGCTCTTTGAAAATTTTGTGAAAAATTACCGCTAGTTTGATTTCCAGCGATGTGTTATTCTTACCCCTGTTTTGGTTTGTCTAGCTACTGATAAGATTTTTAATTGGTCAAATTATATTTTTACAAGTATGAAAGGCAATGTAAAGAGTTCAACAAATTTTTTGATGTATCCAAGGTTTGTGCAAGCAGTGTTAAATGAATTTCAACTACAACCCCATACAAGAGTTTATAAAATCCGTTGTCTTAAGCCTAAAGTTTTTCAAAACATGAAAAAAGATGGCAATAGGATTATTACACCTCTTTTTCCTCAAATGCTTGCAAAGATTTCACAGGTAAAAAAGTCACCCATAATCACTGTTCGAAACATTGATTACACTCCACTAGTTTCTCACACCTATGAGAGGAGGCACAAACAGCCAACTCCTCCGATTACAACACAGCATGTCCCTGATCCTTTTGGTTTAGTCACAAGCAGTGGTGGTTCCAGGCTTCACTCTAGTCCAACTAGGGAGGAATCTGAGCCAATGCCCTATGATTCACCTCTCCCAACAGTCACACGGTTGGAAGTGTTGAGGGCCGTGGGAAACCTATGGAATTGATGGAACTTTGTACCAAATTAGCTAAGCAGGTTGAATCTCTGGAGGAAGACTTGGCACAACTAAAGGAGCAACATGCCAAGGATGTTACACATTTGAAAGAAGAGATTCAGACCTTGAAGGAAGAGTTGCAGGGGTTGAAGCAAAGGAAAACTGCAAAGATTGTGATATCATCTCCATCCTCACCTGATGATGGTGATTTAGAAAATTTCAATAAAGATTTGGGAAATTCTCCCAAACAAGGGAGGAAAACAGATGCTGAAACCAAGAGGAGGAGAATTGACTTTGGAGATGAAGGTGTTTCAAGTAAAGGTACTGAGGAAGTTGATACTCAAGAAGTTCTTCAACAAAGAACTAGAGCAAGAAATTTTCAAGATCGCAACCATCGATTTCATTCCCACTGCGAGAAGAAGTTACTCTGGCGATCAAGCTATTACCACTGCAGAGGAAGAAATCAAGAAGAAGAAAGAAAAAGAAGTTATGCAGAGCAAAGAGCAAACAAGAAGGAAGATTTCAAAGAAAGAACAAGTTTAAATTGCTCATGATGCAGAGGTTGCTAGAAATATTAATGAAGATCAAGTTGCTAATAAGAAAAGACTGGAGGAGATAGAGATTGCAGACTACATGGAGGCTAAAAGGCTGGGCAAAATGGATATCACTGATCCAATGGATGTAAATCCAATTTCCACTATTCCACCTACAATATTCAGAGAAAAGACTCTAGAGTTTAGCTATGTACCTACTGAAGAAGAAATTGATTTCTTGATTACTAATGATCCAGTGATCAAGAAGAAAGAAATTGACCTAGTTGCGAGATAAATCCTTAAGCGAAGAACAAAGAACAAAGACGGTTAAAGTTTCATTCAGATGAAGAATAATCAAGCACTTCAAGATGTTATTGTTTCGATCAAGAAGGGTCAAAGAAACCAAGACAACCAACCAAGGCACGGTGATTTCAATGATGAAAGATTATTGTTGCGGTGTTGGTGGTGAAAAAGACATCGATTCAAAGGAATGCACGATGATAAAGTTGAAGGTATCTACTACTGAGTTAAAAGGCAAGACCGAGATTTTATTCCAATGAACTCAAGAAGAAGAAAGAAGGTATCCTAATCAAGAGAAAGGCTAAAGATAGTGAATCTCGGACATCTTAGAAGACAAAATTTGTGAAGAACATGAAGTTCAAGCCGAGAAATTCATCAAGAACGGATGATTTGGAATGATATTGATAGAAGAAGAAGATTTTATCGACCCACTGCAAGTCAGACATCCTATTGTTGATTGGGAAGTTTACACTGATAGCAATTTTGCTCCAACATGGAAGATTACAAGGCTAGGTGGTGAAACTTCGTCATTTATTTTGTTTGAAGAGCTCATCAAAGCATGTGACAGACATGATCTGGATACACTGTGGAGATTAGTTCAAGAAATATTTGATGTTGACAAGATTAAAGATATGAAGGAAATGCAGTTATGGGTTAATCTAAGAAGGCTCTATGAACCAGATACTAATGATGATTTCTGGAAATTCTCATGTTCATGTCCTGGTACTAAATGGTTTTATTATGATTCATGTGAAGTTTATCATGTTTCTACATCAGATGGAGTAGATGCATTCATGTTTCTTGAGAAAGAATACCCACTCGTGAGTGGAACCCTCACCGTGATGTTGTGTACAACAATAAGAGTTCATGAAGATAATGAGAAGGTCGAGCATTGTTACTTAGGCTTCAAGATCAATGTTCAAGAGCTATTCAGAATTAAAAAGAAAGTGAAGTGTTTGAAAGAATTCCCCAAATCCTTACTGAAGATGCAGATTGAAGAAACCTATTGATTTGCATAGAAATCATAAGTTTAGGGAGGATTGTTGGGAATAAACTAATGATTACCAGCGATAAGTCGTGGAAGACATCGCTAAAGATTACACTAGCGGTGAAAACCATTACCACCGCCAAGACATTATTACCATCGCTATTAGGATAATTGTTATGTATCCGTGTATTGATAAGTATAAAAAAGATCTTGTGTATATTCTATATTGTTAGGATTATACTTATCTTGTAAAGGACTCCTTGTGCTATAAAAGGAGATCCTAGGTCATTGATTAGAGTACGTATTATTCATATAAGCTTCAAAGTGTAACCCTAGTGATAAGCAAGATCACTCGTATTATTTCTTAATAATATTGGAGCTTTGTGTTAAACTGTTCACTTACATTACATCATACAATCCATCTTCTAAGTATTACTAAGTATATTCCGCGTGCTTATTAATATAATTCAAAGTATCACTAACACAAGGTGTGTGTTTAGATCCATCATAACCAACCAAGTTAACACGGGGGTTTTGATTTTGACAAACAATAACAAGAAAATAACATGACTGATTAAACTAAACACTTGTAAGAGATATAATTTGTAAGTAAATACAATCTAGTCAAAGGTGCAATCTAAGTATGAATCCAAGGTTAATCATTGACGTTAAAACACTTCATATACTTAAGAATAAATTGGTTATGGTCATTAACAAGCTCTAACAACCAGTCTCTCCTTAACGTGTCGATAAACAAAACAAGCTCTTTGATTACTTCTCTTATCAAACAACTAGCCCTAAACAAGCTCTTAAGACTTAATATTTGATAGCATAATGCCTTAGAGAAACTACCAATTCTAATTGATAAACGCATAAGCTCGGTTCATCTAAACTAGATTACACATTCCCTTAACAATAATTGAAAATTTGACCATAATCAACATTGTTAATCGCTACAAGTATTAGAACATTAAAGCAACGACGAACTTCAATTTCTAAATAGCAAAGTAGTATCTTAACAATTGAATAACAAAACTGGAATTCAAACTTATCAAGATAGCAAAATTCAAACTGAGAATTTGAAAATACTCCTAAGTACTGAATTAAGTAAATTAACAGGTCTCAAAACCTAATTGGATTCATAAACAAAGAAAATCCTTCAACTGGAAAGTAAAATAAATTAGCTACTCATGACAAGAGGAAGAAATCACAACTATGGATGATGAGCCCCTCGTCTTTGATCTTCACTTCCTTTTTTCTGTTGGTGTTTTTGTTGAGAGTATTTGTGTGACCGTCATGCTTTTTTAAACCACCTGGTCTTTTTTTGTCGTTTTAAGTGTCTCGCCACTTTTGTCAACTGATGCCACGATCTCTCATATCCCCTGAAGAATCGTTCCTTTCTTTTTGCTCTATCAAAACCAGATCATGTTCTTTTTGTGTAAGTTTGGGCTCAAGTACAACAAGATCCATGGACTTTAAAGCTCTTGTCAATTTAGACCTCATACTTATAATAACCTGAAACAAGGCAAAAGTGTGTGAGGTGTTTTAATTCCTTAAAACCAACAATAACACATAAAGATGTAACATTCTGTAATTTGCCTCATTAAACATAAAAGACAATTATAATCCATCACTTAACACCATATCAATAATAAATCATGAGAAAGTAAGTATAATTAATATGTATATTACGCACTTAACAAACTCCCCCACACTTAGCTTTTGCTCGCCCTCGAGCAATACACAAACAACTAATCTGACGAGATCAAGTTTACCACAAAGAAGTAACCAAGCCATTCAGATACATAACAGGTCATGAACTATTGTACTTAAGCAACTTACAGCAACTTTGAGAACATTTTTACTTGAACATGAAAAGAACTAAATATGGTATCTCTCATAAGTGTTTATGCTCACCTCTCAAGTATTTTGGTGGTTATGTGTTTCACTCAAATTCATTCCAAAGAAATGACATACCATAGGCTTGCACAAGTTCTCATTCTCCACCACTTAGAAAACATATCACATGAATCAGATGGACTACTATTAGGTTGTAACTGGGTTATGGGTAAGGGTAGGAAAAGAGTATATATGTGGGTCAAAGAAGTAACTGAACATATATATATAACAACACAAGTAAGTGTACAGTAAGGACCAATGATGTTCACTTCCGAAACCTCTTCAACTTCAGCGTTGTAAACTGTTCTCAGTTTCCAGATAGATCTTCACATTATGACATAAACCGATCACATCTATCCTCTCGGCCATATCGTAAAGAAGTTCAAAATTTCAACAACTAATCAATTTTTTTTCTTAACAGTAATATATGTACAAACTAACATCAGCTCTAAGGTAAGCTTCTAAATTCAAACACTTTATCTTTGCTTCTTTTTTTTTTCTTTTTTTTTGATTTTTTTCAATATTAAAACAAGAAATTTAGGAAATTCATACTACGTTTCTTTAGAACAGCTCAACAGCTTATACTTCAACCAAATAATGCCCCCCCTCACTCATTTATTTTTCATCTCATTTTGCCCGTAATCACATATATGAACAGCCAACTTCTTGGGTTAAGAATAATAGATAGGTTAGGCTCAGGTTCATGACGAGGGTTTGCAAGAATAAAGGGTTATTGTAGGCTCAAAGTGGTTCACTAATAGGAGGTATTGTAACTGGTTCTAGGTTTTATTTTTTTGTTTGGCTAGTTTATGGTTCAACCTAAATGCCATCATCACTTTCATGCATATGTAATCAATGTGGTCTCAAAGAGAACCAATGCAAGTTCTAGATATCAAATCATGGGCTAGTTTTGGTAAACGTATTGCTTTTTCGGTTGTTAATTATTACGTTCGCAATACATGGGCCAATATTGGTATTCAAAAGGTTATGATGAATGCGAAGGGGTTCTTTTTCTTTAAGTTTTCCACTCGTAAAGGTGTTGATGATGTGCTTGAAAACGGATCGTGGATGATTAGGAATGTGCCAATTATTCTTAAAACGTGGACTTTGAATACTAATATGCTTAAAGAGGATTTGACTAATATTCCGATATGGGTTAAATTCCATGATGTGCCTTGCTATGTTTTTCGATGATGGTCTCACCTCCTAGCTACATTGATTGGTACGCCAAAATGTTAGATTCTTACACTAGTCAAATGTGCTTGGAATCATGGGGTCAAGTAGTTTTGCTAGGTGCTTGATTGAAGTTAAGCGGATCACGTTCTTGGGAGAGCATCTTTGTTGAGATACCATTACTTGATGGGACGGGATCTACTATTGAAAAGATTCGGGTTGAATACGAATGGAAACCACCTCGGTGTGATAGGTGTAAGTTGTTTGGTCATACTGATTGATTGTCCTAAATCTGTTCCATCTCCTACTCAGCTTAAACAGATTGTTAATGATGGTTATCAAACTGTCAGTAACAAGAATAAGGGTAGGAATGGTGGTCCAAGTGTTCCAGGTAAGGGAGGTTTTACTAAATTAGGTACTAAATTTAGGTATCAACCTAAAGCGCCTCCCCATGATCCCAAGAAGGTGGATATTGCAAAAAAGAAAGGCACTGAAGTGGCTAGTACAAGTAGGACGAAGATTGCTACATATAATCCATTTGTTGCACTTAATACGATCGATTCTGATGAATGTAACAATCCTACTGATATAGAGGATTCTAGTAGTACAATGGAATCAAAGGAGGTTGGGTCTCTTAAGACAATTAATGTATCGCAATATCTGCTTGTGAGTGATTCAATAGAAGCTAACGAGGTTAGTCCTACCCCTATTGTTGAGAAAATTGGGGAGTTTGAAAAGCTTCTTATTGATGGGAAAGCTACTCTTGTTGATGATGATGGTAATCCTATTAAAAAGGTTGATTATCAAGGTAAGAATAAGGATTTCCCATCTACTTCTTCTACTAAGAGGGTTAACCCATTCACTAAGGTGGGAGAGATTGTGGTTTCTGATAGTGAAGAAGAGCAGGTTGTGAACACCTTTGATGAGTCGAGGAATATTTTTGGTGGTGGTCATGATTGTGAAGATGATTATGATCACTATGATTATGATAACTATGCGGATCAGGTCTACGATCTTCCAGGAAATTTGGATGCTTATTATGACACGTATGGTATCAAGCTCCAAGGCCTTGGTAGGAAGTAATTTTATTTTTATAGGAGTCTAATGTTATCTTTGAGTAGTGGTTTATTTTCTTATATAGAGAATATGAAGTATCTTGTTATGTAAGCTTTTCACCTATGTAACGGGCTGAGATATGGGATTCACCCATATCCTTTGTACTTAAATGTTTTTTGGAGTAATATATTTACCGGGTCTTTGACCTTTTACCCAAAAAAAATCAATGTGGTCTCAAAGAGAACCAACGCAAGTTCTAGATATCAAATCAATGAAAGAATAACGCTCATGAAAGAAAGAAAATGACTGATATTGATATGACAGTCAAATAGATTCAATACCTCACATGGTTGTGTTTGTGGTTTACCAAATCTAGTCCCTAATCATCTTTAAGAAAAATGACTGCTAGTTAACTGTAAATTGAAAAATTTATAGCTCAATCTTGTTATGGACTTTTCAAACTCGATTAAATCTTCCTGGCAACCAATCTACAACATCAGAAAAAGAATATATATAATATATATATTTTTTAAATTATTTATGATGGCTTATTCTTTCACTTTGATGGAAAATGAAGAAATCAAATTAGAACTCCCCCACCCTTAAACCATACATCGTCCTCGATGTATCCAGCAAGAAGTTTATAATCATATTAAATACGAACAATAAATCGAAACTTCCTTGGATTTTGAGCTTTAAAGTGAGATGTTCTCCATTTTTGCTCCATAAACTGAGATGCAACCAGATTAGGATTGATGATCTTTGAGCCTAAGAAAGCCATGAGTAGCCAATAGTTACTGAAATAAAATCAAACTTAATCAAAACTAAAGCAAAGATAAAAAGTAAAAGCATAAAACATTGGGTTGCCTCCCAATCAACGCCTTTCTTTTACGTCTTTGGCCAGACTCATATATGCCTCAAGTTGCATAGATCGGAAGTTCCAAGCTCATTTCCTCCATGTTGCATACTTGAAATCCTTCATAAAAAGGTTTCAGACGATGACCATTAACCTTAAAGATTTTATCAGTACTTAAACTTTTGATTTCAACTGCACCATGAGGGAAAACGTTGGTAACAACAAACGGCCCGACCCAGCGGGAACGGAATTTCTCAGGAAATAACATGAGCCTGGAATGAAAAAGAATAACTTTTTGGCCAACACAAAAATTCTTTCTAGAACTCATTTTATCATGAAAAGCTTTAGTTTTTTCCTTGTAAATTCTTGAGCGTTCATATGCATCGTTACGAATTTCTTCCAATTCCTGTAATTGTAACTTCCTGTTTGCTCCAGCATCATCTAATTTCATATTAAGATTCTTTACAACCCAGTAAGCTTTGTGCTCTAGTTCAACAGGAAGGTGACACGCTTTACCGAACACTAAACAAAAAGGAGAGATACCTATAGGTGTCTTGTAGGCTGTGCGATATGCCCACAATGCATCGTCGAGTTTAACACTCCAATCTTTTCTATTTGGATTGACTTTTTTTCGCAATTATGGACTTGATTTCTCTATTATACACCTCAGCTTGCCCGTTTGTTTGCGGGTGGTAAGCTGTTGAAACACAATGAGTCACATTATACTTCTTAAGCAAAGCCTCCATCACCCGATTGCAAAAATGAGTGCCACGGTCACTGATTATTGCTCGAGGTGTGCCAAACCTAGAAACAATATTAGCCTTGACAAAATCTGTAACAACTTTAGCATCATCAGTTTTTGTTGCCTTAGCTTCCACCCACTTTGAAACATAATCAATGGCCAAAAGAATGTAAACATTGCCAAAAGAAGGTGGAAAAGGCCCCATGAAATCGATACCCTATATATCAAAGATTTCACAAACATTTATAGATGTAAGGGGCATTTGATCTCTGTGACTTAAATTACCCATTTTTTGGCAGCATTCACATGACTTACAGAACATATATGAATCATGAAAAATATTTGGCCAAAATAATCCACACTCTAGTATCTTACGGGCTGTTCTTTTTGGACCAAAGTGCCCCCCACATACATGTGAATGACAAAATTCAAGAATAGATTGAATTTCAGTTTCATTTACGCACCTTCGAATAACTTGATCAAAACAATGTTTCCAAAGATATGGGTCATCCCAGACATAGTATTTAGCATCACTTTTTATTTTGTTTTGTTGAGCTCTAGACAAATCATCAGGTAAAGTTTTTGTAACTAAGTAATTCACAAGATCTATGTATCATGGATTTGTCGTTTGGACCGCAAAAAGATGCTCATCGGGGAATTCATCATTCCAAGAATGTGGCTCTTCTTTTACCACTACTCAACTAAGATGGTCTGCAACTAAGTTTTCAGAACCCTTCTTGTCCCGGATTTCCAAATTGAACTCCTGTAATAGAAGGATCCATCTTATGGGCCTTGGTTTCGCTTCCTTTTTCGCAAGTAGGTACTTGAGACCTGTATGATCACAATGAACAATCACTTTAGTACCTAATAAATAAGAGCGAAACTTTTCAAAAGCAAAAACTATAGCAAGAAGTTCTTTTTCGGTTGTTGAGTAATTGCATTGAGCACTATCAAGTGTTCTTGAAGCGTAATATATAACATGGGCTGATCTCCCAACTCTTTGCCCAAGAACCGCACCAACAACATAGTTGCTTGCATCACTTATAATCTGGAAAGGCAAATTCCAATCAGGAGGTTGTATGATTGGAGATGAATTGAGAAATTCTTTAAGCTTATCAAACGAAACCTTGCAATCATCATCAAACTTAAAAGCTACATCCTTTTGGAGTAACCTGCATAATGGCTGACTTGTCTTTGAAAACTCCTTGATAAAGCGACGATAAAATCATGCATGTACAAGAAAAGAACGAACTTCCCGCACATTTTTTGGGATAAGGCAAAGATTTAATAATATCTACTTTTGCTTTATCAACTTCAAGTCCTTTAGCAGACACTATATGACCCAAAATATTACCTTGATCGACCATAAATTGACACTTTTCATAATTAAGAACAAGGTTTGATTCAATGCATCTTTTAAGAATTTTTTCAAGGTTAATTAAGCATGAATCAAATGAATCACCATTGACTGTAAAGTCATCCATAAATACCTCTATGATGTCCTCTACATATTCTGAAAATATGCTTACCATGCATCTTTGAAATGTAGCAGGCGCGTTACAAAGTCCAAACGGCATTCGACGAAAAGCAAATGTACCAAAAGGGCAAGTAAAGGTAGTCTTTTCTTGGTCTTCTAGTGCAACCGGTATTTGATGAAAACCTGAATAGCCATCAAGACAACAATAGTAAGCTCGACCTGCTAACCTTTCTAGCATCTGATCTATAAAAGGGATGGGGAAATGATCTTTTCTAGTTAAAGCATTTAACTTTCTATAATCAATAAAAATCCTCCAACCATTTTGAACTCGAGTAGTCACTAACTCACCATCAAAATTCTCAACTACTGTTACACCTGTTTTCTTTGGGACTACTTGTATAGGACTTACCCATTTGCTGTCCGAAATCGGATAGATAATACCTGCATCCAGAAGTTTATGAATTTCTTTCTTTACCACTTCCATCATAGGCGGGTTCAATCTGCGTTGGACTTGCTTTGCAGGGGTAGCACCTTCTTCCAAAAGAATTTTATGCATACACATAGCAGGACTTATGCCACTGATATCAGCAACTATCCAACCAATTGCCTCTTTGTAGTCTCTCAGAATCCGAATTAACCTTTCATCTTCCAATGGAGTCAACTTATTAGAGGAAATGACAGGAAGTGCGTTTCCTTCTCCGAGGAATAAGTACTTGAGATGCTCAGGTAACTTTTTAAGCTCAAGTTTTGGTGCCTGCACAATTGACGGAAGAAGTTTAGCATTATTCAACGGTAAAACAAGATATGAAATAATCTTATTAACAGGTGCATGAGAGTTAAGTTCAAAAAATGCTTCTTGTAGATTCGAGTTTGGCTCAAGTTCATGATTTGCACTTTCTGATATAGTGTTAGTAAGTGCCACCTTTAACGAATCATCATCATTTAGCTCGAAAACTTTCTGCACTAAAGAGTCAATAACATCAACACTAAAAACAGAATGTTCATTACTAGGATACTTCATGGAATCATATATGTTAAACTTAATGACTTGACCATCAAATTCCATTGTAAGTGTACCTCATAAACACAAATATTAGTCCTAGCTGTTTTTAAAAATGGTCTCCCTAACAAGATAGAAGGTGAATTAGAATGATTTTCTTTACCCACATCAACAACGTAAAAATCTGCTGGAAAAACCAATTCTTTAACCTGAACTAATATGTCCTCTAAAACACCATCGGGTATGCATAAGAACGATCAGCAAGATGTATAATTACCCCTGTTTCTTTCAATTTTCCAACATTCATAGCTTCATATATAGAACGAGGCATGACATTAATGGAAGCTCCTAAGTCTAACATTTCTCTTTCAACCTCGACATTACCCATTTTACAAGGAATAGTAAACATACCTGGATCTTTGCATTTGATAGGCAACTTCTTTTGAATCATAACAGAAACATTTTCTCCTAACTGAAAATTTTCATTACCTTTGAGCTTTCTTTTCGATGTACATAATTCCTTTAGAAACTTTGCATATCGAGGTACCTGTTTAATAGCATCAAGAAGTGGAATATTTACCTCAACTTTCCTAAAATTTTCAAGAATTTCCTTCTCCTGCTCTTGCTTTTTAGACTTTGCAAATCGACCACGAAATGGAGGAGGTATCTTGATTTCTTCTTGTGGCCTAGTTGTTTCTAATGGCTGATCATTTTGAGTCGTCGAGCCTTCCTTCACAATCTCTTTCTCCAAATCACGTTTAGATGGTTTATGTGGCTGTTCTTCTAACACTTTTCCACTTCGCAAGGTAGTTGCACTTACATTCTATTTGGGGTTGTTAATCGTTTGAGATGGCAATTTACCCGAAGTTTGAGATTCCAACCGGTTCACAGAGGTAGCCAACTGACCTATTTGGTTTTCTAGGTTATGAATGGTATTTTTGGTATCTTGTTGAAATTGTTGTGTGCTTGTTGCAAGCGTTTTAACAATATCTTCAAGAGACATGCTCGAATTTGATGAAGACGGTTGTGAGTGAGTTGTTTGTTTAGGGTATTGTTGCGGGAAATTGTTTGAACGGGATCCATAGCTGAAGTTAGGATGATCTCTCCATCCTGGATTGTAGGTGTTAGAGAAAGGATCATACTTTCTTTGTGGTGGACCTGGAAACCCTCCTACCGCATTCATTTGCTCGGGTGAGCCATCTTGAAGTATAGGACACAAGTCAGTCGGGTGACCAACAATGGAACAAATTCCACAAGCGTTCACCTGTTGTGCATTACCCATAACCAACTTTTCCACAAGAGCAGTGAGATTGTCCAAACGTTGATCATAAGAAGTGTTGACCTCACTAACACTTTTTGTCGGGCAGTCTTGTCGTGTACCAAACTGTTGTGAATTAGCAGCCATATTAGAGATTAGAGTCCTTGCTTCGGTAGGCGTTTTGTGTACCAATGCTCCCCCACTTGCAGCATCTATCATATTTCGGTCCATGGTTCACAGAACTTCATAGAAATATTGAATAAGAAGTTGGTCCGTAATCTGATGTTAAGGACAGCTAGCACAAAGTTTCTTAAATCTCTCCCAATACTCATATAACGTCTCTCCATTGAATTGACAAATTCCACATATGTCTTTCCTGATATTTGCAGCACGTGAGGCAGGGAAAAACTTCTCGAGGAATTGTTGCTTCATCTGGTCCCATGTGGTTATGGGAACCAGAAGGTAAGTAGTACAACCAATCTTTAGCTTTGTCCGCCAACGAAATGGAAAAGAACGCAACTTGATTTGTTCTTCTGTCACTTCTCGTGGTTTCATTGTTGAACAAACCACGTAAAATTCCTTAAGGTGCTTATGAGGATCTTCACCAGCAAGACCACGAAAAGTTGGAAGTAAATGAATTAGCCCATATTTGATTTCAAAAGGGACAGTAAGTTGTGGGTATTGGATGCATAAGGGTTTTGATTGATGTTTTGTGTCGCCATTTCCCACAATGTTCTTTCGGCCATGCTTTCTTCTTCTTGGTCACTATCAGTGAACTGATCAAACAAATCATAACAGAAGTTTGGTTCATAAGTGTAGCAACTCGTAAATTTTCATAAGGCAAAATGACTATTTTACCCTTTGACTTCTTAAAAGTTGACCTTGACTTTGACTTTTGACTGTTTGACTTTTACCATAACGTAAAAGCAAATACTGTAACTGGTAGTAACTCGTAATTTCCCAAGTTAAATAATCCACTCTGTTTTGGATTATTATATTCTGATCATTTTTGTTCACCTTTGTCTATAAATAATTATTTAAAGTTGTTACTTTATTAATTACGAAAGTTTAATCGTGTAAACTTTCCTCGCGGTCAACACAAGACTACGATAAGTCTAGGTGTTCAAAATACTCTACTTTCACCAATAGTCATATTTTATATGAACTATTGCCACTTTGTTATTGTTACGTAAACATTTTACTCTTTACGTAATGCGCGTGCTCAAACCTACGTTATTAGGTTTTAACAACATAGATGCACCCTATTAGACTTTCTACACTTTTAATCTACCTAGTTGGAGTATATTGATAAGTTTTAACATTTTTGTAAGTATTATATTTTTACGTTACCCAGTTTTAAGTTTCGTGACTTAAGGGCTTAATATTAGTAATTACCGGGACCAAACTACAACTCGTAAACTCAATACTTATCAAAAACCACAAACTTATCATCAACTCACCATAAGTGACGTCCAAATGAAGGTACCTAAGCCACATGGCCTTGTTTTACTATCTTTAGGTCATGCATTAGGACACATGTATTACTAGAACATATATAATGCGTTATCTAATTCATTATAACATGCAATCTTAGCCAAAAATCAATCTTTCTTCTCCCTCCCTCTTGCTGCCGTGAATACCAAGAGCCCAAACCATCATCATCATCAAGTTTTCTTGGCTAATTCTAGTGTTAAAGATTGAAGGTTATAAGTCCTAACTAGTTCTTGGTTCATTATCTTCAAACAAGTCTTTGATTCCATGGCTGAAATAGAAGATATTCTAGGAGATAATCAAGGGTTCAAGGGCTGAGATTAAGAGAATTATTGGGAGGTTAATAAAGGTTTGAATCAAGTGGTGAAAAGATTCAAGACAAGGGTGAAGATTAGAAAGGGTTTAGGATTGATTATTCTTGTTGTTTCCAACCAAATCATTGTAAGAATTATGATACTCTTCATTTTTTATTCAATATGGTTGTAATAATTTATATTCATTGGATGTAATTTGATATAAGTAGTATATGTAATATGGCATGATTGATGTTGTACATGAAGTTTGTAACATGAAAAGAAGCTAAAACAAGTCTTAGGTAGGTTTTGTAAGTTGAAATTCTGCAACAGTCCCAAAGTTTGATTAAACTGATCATCTCAGTAAACTTTGATATTAATTCAATAAGATAGTCTTGTAGAGCTATGTCTTATGGTCATTTCTCCGGGTGGCTCACCTCATAACTCATCCCGATGAGTAAATGAAAGCCAAAATAGCAAAACATGTCAAAATCTGCACACCAGATTTCATTTAAGAAAATTCTATAGTTCTGGTTATTTCTGGAAGTCGACTCAGTTTTATGAAATGTAGCCAAGACCTAAACTTGAAGTTTGGCAAAAGCCGCGTGTCAAAACAAGTTATAGAACTCAACTTATGGTCGTTTTGGCAGGACTGAATGTGCAGCCAAACTTTCTGCAATGAAATATAAGTAATTACTTATAATTAAACTATTAATATAAGTAAACTTTGGACTTTGGACTTAACTAAGCTTGAGAAGCTGTTAAAGGAAGTAAAAACTAAAACTTGGGCTTTTGAATCACTTAAAAAGGACATGTGGTTAAAAAGTTATGCCTAGTTAAGTGTTACTAAAAGGAAATATAGTGCTGAAACAAAAAGTTGCTGATACAATTTTAAAACGAGGTTTTGACTATTTTCTGGTCCGAATCAGCAAAAGTGTAAAACACAAAAGTTGCTCAGAATGACGTTTTCTTTAAAAGCCATGGAGCACATCAGCAGAAAGTGAACAGAAAATGATAAAAACTACAAAAACTAAATTGACCTGTTGTATACCGAAAAACAACCATGGCTAAGAAACTTTAAGTGATATCTTGATTCCTTGAGGCCAAAACAAAGCCAAGGTTAAGCCAAGGTGTTGTTTTAAGATATTTTAACTTAGATATATCCTCAAGAATGTGCTTGATTATTATTTGACTTAGCATCACGGCTAATATAAGTTTAATGACCCGAAACTTGTTTTTAAAACTTGATTCATTGGGTTAGACTTTGCTAGACTTTGACAAACTAAGTAAATGACCATATGCCATGTTAAACTACTTCACGACACACAACTTATATCATCATATCGTCACGCAAGTCAATCAATAGTCTTTGACGAAACACGACACATGTTTTATATAACATTTGTCTCGTCAAATACTTCACTTATAAATGACAAGTACAACAATAGTAGGGAATTTCATTATCATAAAGAGGCCTCTTCGGGGTGTCGTATCGACGAGTTGTGGATTTACGATTTAAAGTGTCCTAGCTCCTCATACGTTCACTACACGACCTCTTGATTTTGATAACCCGAACGATGGTACGAGGTTATTTATAAAAGGGCTATAAGCCAAACAAACACTTAAGGGATACTCTAACTAAAGGATTCATGTACAACATCATATTGAAAGCCA
The DNA here is from genome assembly GCA_022545495.1 of Chrysanthemum lavandulifolium. Lineage (NCBI taxonomy): Eukaryota > Viridiplantae > Streptophyta > Magnoliopsida > Asterales > Asteraceae > Chrysanthemum > Chrysanthemum lavandulifolium. The sequence continues at coordinate 302,606,941 of CM040238.1, read as the reverse complement.
ACATACTGCATATACTTGTACGCTTATATCGTACACTATACTAAAACGCGATTACTATGCTTTCGTAGGTAATCATTAAAGATCGTGATCTTGTCATACTCTACCGTTGATAAACATTATATCGTTATACTCCGCTGCTGATCACTACAGTGAGTTTCATAGCTTGTGACTTTTGTTTAACTGCTTTATAAACTCTTTTGGGGAGATACATGCTCGCTTTTACTACATGCTAAAATGATTTATTATGGACAATTACTTGCAAAATGAATGCCTTGATTGTATTATTGCATGCCTAAGTTGTTTTTGCCAAAAGTCCCCAACATCATGGACCACTAATCACCGGGAGTGAGCGCAAATATTGTGGATAGGCCTATCGGATTGACGAACCCGTCTCATATCGGAAATAACAAGGCGCACTATATTTGAGGTTATCTAGGTAAAGGGCAAAATACCTACCCGGGGCAAGTTATTTACTGTATATATCGTCCGGTGATATATATACAATAGTCAGTCGTGAGTGTCATGAGCTTAGAGCAATAATAACTATCAAGAAGATAATTGTACACATTGCATGTATACTACAAACTATATTGTCCACTACTATTTTCAAACCTATGCGGTTTCTATCGTTTGTATTGACCGGTTAGGCAATCAAACGCACTATGGGCGTATAACAACATAGCCCACTACTTTCATAAACTTGATAACTTGTGGTCAACTGTTTTGCTTACAAACCTATGAACTCACTCAACCTTTGTGTTGACACTTTTTAGCATGTTATCTCAGGTTCGAAAGGAATTAGCTGGCATGGCATGTGAAGGCGCACGGAAAATATTTTTGAAGACTATGCATATATTATCATTCGAAAAACATTAAAACTTTTATTTTGTACTTTTTATGATATTAAAAACTGGTGGGACCTCTGTTTGTAAACTCTGATATTTTAATCGAATGATAATTTATTTCAAAATGTCTCATTTAGAGTCGATTTCTGTAACTTGTGCTGTGAACTATGAAGTAATACCCCAATGACACAATCTTCCGCTGCGAAAATTTTTGGGGGTGTTACAAGAAGATTCAAGCCAAGAAGGCGATGAACCTCTTTGAAAATTTCTTTTCTTAGCCTCTTTTCTCAACCTTTTAGTAGTCTTCTCAATCTCATGATCATATTCAAGTTCACCTGTACGAAATGGTCGGGGCATTAAATAAGTTACAAATAAGAATAATAGTTAAATTCAGTAAATAAACTAAAAATGATTGATTAAAAAGAAATAAATCTAAGACACCAATGCCCAGCAACGGCGCCAAAATTTGGTGGGTGTCGAATCCAACATAAATAAATCCTACTTTTATGATTTGTAGTTAGCAACAAGTAGGGTCGATTCCACAGAGATTGGTTTAGACAATTCTTAATTAACCAAACAAGTTAACACGGGGGTTTTGATTTTGACAAACAATAAGAAGAAAATAAGATGACTGATTAACCTAAACACTTGTAAGAGATATAATTTGTAAGTAAATACAATCTAGTCAAAGGTGCAATCTAAGTATGAATCTAAGGTTAATCATTGACGTTAAAACGCTTCATATACTTAAGAATAAATTCGTTATGGTCATTAACAAGCTCTAACAACCTGTCTCTCCTTAACGTGTCGATAAACAAAACAAGCTCTTTGATTACTTCTCTTATCAAACAACTAGCCCTAAACAAGCTCTTAAGACTTAATATTTGATAGCATAATGCCTTAAAGAAACTACCAATTCTAATTGATAAACGCATAAGCTCGGTTCATCTAAACTGGATTACACATTCCCTTAACAATAATTGAAAATTTGACCATAATCAACATTGTTAATCGCTACAAGTATTAGAACATTAAAGCAATGACGGACTTCAATTTCTAAATAGCAAAGTAGTATCTCAACAATTGAATAACAAAACTGAAATTCAAACTTATCAAGATAACAAAATTCAAACTGAGAATTTGCAAATACTCCTAAGTACCGAATTAAGTAAATTAATAGGTCTCAAAACCTAATTGGATTCATAAACAAAGAAAATCCTTCAACTAGAAAGTAAAATAAATTAGCTACTCATGACAAGAGGAAGAAATCACAACTATGGATGATGAGCCCCTCGTCTTTGATCTTCACTTCCTTTTTTCTGTTGGTGTTTTTGTTGAGAGTATTTGTGTGACCGTCCTGCTTTTTTAAACCACCTGGTCTTTTTTTGTCGTTTTAAGTGTCTCCTCACTTTTGTCAACTGATGCCACGATCTCTCATATCCCCTGAAGAATCGTTCCTTTCTTTTTGCTCTATCAAAACGGATCATGTTCTTTTGTGTAAGTTTGGGCTCAAGTACAACAAGATCCATGGACTTTAAAGCTCTTGTCAATTTAGACCTCATACTTATAATAACCTGAAACAAGGCAAAAGTGTGTGAGGTGTTTTAATTCCTTAAAACCAACAATAACACATAAAGATGTAACATTCTGTAATTTGCCTCATTAAACATAAAAGACAATTATAATCCATCACTTAACACCATATCAATAATAAATCATGAGAAAGTAAGTATAATTAATATTTATATTACGCACTTAACAATCAAGCATTTGTTTTTGAAGCAGTTAGAAAATTTAGAAACACTTACCGCTTTGTTGCCAAACAAGATTAAAAACTAAACAACTTACCGCTTGTCGCTCCTAAAAGCTCTCTACCGCTTGTTGCCAAACATGACCTATATGTGACGATTTTTTTAAGCTCAGTTCTCGAGTTTTTAAGGAAGGAAAATGGAAAAGAATAGGATAGGGAAAAGAAATGAAAAAGGAAAGTAAGTGTTAATTGTTATGTTCTTGAGATAGAGGAAAAGAAAATAAAAGTAATCATAATCATGTTCTTGAGTGAGATGAAAAGGAAAATAAGTTGGTCAAATTACATATATGCCCTTTAATTATTAATGTCAAATATTTTAAAAAGGGTATATTAGTCTTTATACAATATATACTTCGGTTTCCTTTCCCTTTCCTCCCAAAAATGAGAGGAATATTTACTTATCAAATCTTCCTCTCTATTTCTTTTCCATTTCCCTTTCCTCCTTTAAAAAAGACTCAAGAACACAATAAACTTTCGGTTTCGTTTACTTTTCTCTTCCTTTTCAACTCGAGAACTGAGCGTTTAAAGTATAGGACGTTATGACCAATTTTAATGAATAGTAATTGTTTTTGTAAACGAATATGAAATGGGCATGCATCATATTCAATGTGCTAGCTACATTAGTCAGAATCTTAATCGTTCATTTCGTTTGGTTCTCTTTATTTGATCGGCATCCATTAGCTTTAACATGTTCATTTACATTATTGCCAAACATCTATCAATTTCGCATTCTGTATGAGGCAAGAGTTCAACTAAAACAATATGCTAACGTAAAAAACGTAGGAGAAGCTAGGAAGCGTTGGATATGAATATCAACGGCTAAGATTGTGTGGGGCATATTGGTGGTTATATAATTCAAGTTCACTCGTGAATTGATGAAAAAGGGGTATAAAAGTCTTTTTAACATCTGATTAAAAATTAACACATGATGCTCAGTTGTGTTGTTTGCGAAATAAATGGGAGTTTCCAACTTACAAACTCTGTTAGCAGTCATCCTTGGCAAAAAAATTATCATGATTAATGATCGAGGATCAATTCTTTTTCCCAGATCGTCTATGATTCCAAAATTTGTCACAATTCACAATTTGTTCGTCCATTTTTATTTCTTCCAACAAATTCCTATTTTTATGATCCACCGTTCTATTTTTCTTATTGATTCCACTTAATCCAAATTTTGCTTTTTGTTGATTTAATTTCGGTTTTACTAATGATGGATGATAAAAAAGATGATTGAAAAATCGATGATGAGTTTGATGATGTATAAGATCGAAAATGATGCATAACAAGTAAACGACTCATGATGATGATGATGATGCAAAGCGACTCCTGATGATGATGATGAAGATGATGACGACGTTGTTAATGCTCTATGATGATGATGCAGGATGATGATGCAAAATCTACGATGCAAAGATCGGTAAGCATGGATAAGTACATGCTGATGATGCTAGTGATTGGTCGATGATGATGCAAAATCAGTACGTGAAGATGACGATGATTTAGATGATGGATGAACACGATGATGATGATATTTTTTATCGATTAGTTATGAATGTCGAAGACGATGTTCAAGAACATCGTTCAAGATCAATTTTTTTTTTCAATGACAAGCAACGATAATATTGTTGAAGACGATGATGATCATGACCGATGCATGTCTTCAGTGCATCTCCAGATTGATATAGATTGCACACAATTCATGGTCAAAAAAGTTAAATCTATTTAGTAAATAAAATACATGCATCCTAAATAAACGGGAATGAAGTAGAAACTGATAACGAGAGTTTTCAGTTTTGGATTTCCAGTTATACCCTTTAGAGGTTGGTATACGTGGCAAGTTTTTATGATGTTTTACCTTTTTTATTTTAAGAGGGAGTTTTACAAGAACTGATCCCGATGATGCCCCGATTAGTGCATAGGATTGATGTTAGTAATAACAAGTATATATGTCCGCGCGTTGCTGCGGGGCGATCGTTTTTGTGTTCACTTCGATTATGTAATATAAGTTTTGTGTCATGTTATTTTTCAAGTGTTAGTTTAGACGTTGTTAGTAGTTTATTTTGGTAAAAGCAAGTATTGTTTAATTTTTTTTATTAATTTTGTAAATGTGCATATCTGTATTTACATTTAGTGTCATTTATTTGAAAAGTATATTATGATGATTCTCTTTATATTAAGATATGTTTTTTTTTTTTCCGTTGTGGTTGTGTCTATGTTATTTATTTATTTTATTTTTTGTGTCAAGTTTGGTATTTGTCGTAGACTTTTGTTCACTTTGCTGAAAAAAAAAAACTTTTGTTCATTTTACTCAAATTATTAATATAAACTTTTGAGTATATGGTCAAACGATTAATACCTCTTGTCTCTCAAACTTTTGAGCATCTTGACAGATGATTCGTTTGCCTGGGAAATGTAATCCAAACGATTACTATTCCTTCTCCAATGGTTACATGTGAATCAAATTATTTGTGGGTTGGGTTGTGTCTGAGAATGATTAAAATTCGTATTTCATTTTTTTCATTTACAGAAATTAGGTTGCTTAAAGAAATGACCACGTTGAAAGTCTCTTTTTAGGTAAGAGTGGCTGCCAATTCATTAATTTGTATTTTGGTATAAGAAGATGGAGTTGTGAGGTTTTGGTAACAGGGATGTGGTTATTGATACTTTTGGTTGATCAAGGATTAAAGAAGAAGATGATGGAGGGGAAGTTGATTGTTTCAATTCACTGATAAGTGCTGTTGATCGTCTTGTGGCTCAAACGGAAAGAATCCAAGGTTATTATGTTGCTTGTTCTATGTTTTCAAAATGTAATTTTGTTAATATATGGATTTGGTTGTTTAATCTTTTATTAGGAGGTTATATGTTTGCTTTAAATCTGTTAGCAATATTGATTATAACAATAGTTATTACAACAATTATAGAGGTAACAAAACACAAAAGCAACTATCTGCTCAATGGCATAGGTACTTCAACATGACTGTTGGTAGTAGTTTTAGATATGGGGTAATTCCCAAAAGAGGACAAAAAGGTTCATAGTGATCGGCTTTGAGTGCAAAATAAAGTCTCTTCCCAATTGGTGCATGTCGCGAATGCGATTCATTTCAAAATGTTGACGTGTCTGAGCAATAAATCTTCTTTCGATAATTAGCAAGATCGGATCATTATCAATCGCTGTTTGACTTTTTATCAAATGCGCGAGCGGTGAATGTGCGAATGTCGCGATTTGAACATAACTTTATTGGGAATGAGCACATGTAAGGAATCAAATCTAACTTTTTAGGTACAAAATCTTTATTAAAATTTTAAAATATTCATTTAAATTATAACAATGTTACTCTTGAACAAAGATTGCCAAATGGTTGTCATGTTTAAAATGCGTACATGCAACATATAATGTCAAGGCTCGATTTACGTTTTATTTTAAACGTAATTTATTTTAAATCGAAAAACTTTTAAAATCGTATTCAAAAAAAAAAAAAAAAAAAAAAACGTAATTTTGTTTTAAATCGGAAAAACGTTTTAAATCGATTAAAAAATGTAATTTTTTAATCGAAATTTCTTTAAGCGTTTTTTAATCGATTTTAAAAAGTTTTCCGATTAAAAAATACGCTTTTTTTTTTAATTTGAATTTTAAAATTCTTTTGAATCGATTTCAAATGTTTTTTTTTTTTTTTTTTAAGCAAATACAAATAAGGGTGAAAGCTAAATATCTGCAAATATATTTTTCAAATAAGCAGTCTACTGAATGTCTTTATAAATTGTCAAAGATCTGTGATATATTTTCAAATAATCTTCGATCTAACTAACACCGGTGGCAAGGAGTTAATGGTCACATTTGATTAAAAATTACACTTTTGGTCCCCAAACCGACCAAATTTGCATTCGTCCAATTTTGATAAGGCTCAAAAAAAAAAAAAAAAAAAAAAAAAAAAAAAAAACTTTTAAATTCTTTTTCTTAAATTCTACTTAAAATATATATTTTTTTAATTTATAAAAAATGGATGAATTTTTATAAACTTTTTACTTTTTATTAAACGTAAATTAAAAAAAAAAAAAAAAAAAAAAACTTTTGAAATCAGATTCAAAAATAAAACGTGTTTTTTAAAATTCAAATTAAAAAAAGAGTATTTTTTAACCGGAAAAACTTTTTTTAAATCAGATTAAAAAAAACGTTTAAAAAAAACCGATTTAAAAAAAATTACATTTTTTTTAATCTGATTTTAAAAACGTTTTTTCTGATTTAAAAATAAAAATTACGTTTATTTTATTTATTTTTTTTTTTGAATTCGATTTTAAAAAAGTTTTTTCTTTAAAAAAAAATTACATTTAAAAAAAACGTAAATCAGAGCATTGACATTATATGTTGCATGTAAGTACTTAAAACATGACAACCATTTGGCAATCTTTGTTCAAGAGTAACATTGTTATAATTTAAATGAATATTTTAAAATTTTAATAAAGATTTTGTACCTTAAAAGTTAGATTTGATTCCTTACATGTGTTCATTCCCAATAAAGTTATGTTCAAATCGCACATTCACCGTTCGCACATTTGTATAAAAAAGTCAAACAAGGCATTGATAGTGACTGTACTTGCTAATTATTGAAAGAGTACTTATTGTCTGGACACGTGTCAACATTTTAGTGGAATCCCACATTCGCACATTCGCACATGACCAATTTGGAAAGAGACTTTATTTTTGTACCTCAAAGTGATCACTATGAACCTTTTTGTCCTCTTTTGGGAATTACCCCTTTAGATATTCACATAAGTCATTGGCCATGACTGGTCCTAGTAGTGATAGTTACTTACATAGGTTACCGTCTTTAGGCTGCACTTTAGAAGTGTGCAATTAAGTAGCAAAAGAGTACATAAGTCATTGGCCATGACTGGTACGGTGCACTTTAGAAGTGTGCAATTAAGTGGCAAAAGACTTCTGTTGCATCTTGCATATTATGCCTTCTTTTTTTTGCTGTCCATTGGCTCTTCTGTGAAGAGTGGTCGTTGACTGCTTTCTGACCAACATTTGAGCTTATGTCTTGTTTTGGATCTAGTTTGCTCTTCTGGCAGTGTTGCCATATCTGTAACAGTTAAAAAATAAATAAATTAATTAAAAAGGTACGATTTAAGATTCATTTTTTAGTTTGATTAGTTGTTTGCTAAGTATCAGAAGTTTATTACATGGTTTCTTTTGTTCTGTTGTTGGGACTCTGTTGTGTTGGTTTGTTAACAATATTTTCTGTCATTGCTGGAACATAGTCGGTGATAGCCGATGCTATGTTTGTCGTTGGTCTGTCCTGCATACAGATGTATGCGGCTGTTGGTGTTGCCATTTCTATAGTAGTTAAAAAAATTTAAATCAGTATTTTACATCATATTTAATGTGTTATTGAACTTTCCCTGCTGTTGGAAAACATATTTTGCCTGCTGTTGGAACACATATTTTGCAGCTGCATAAGAAAAAACTGTGTAAGTTACCTGTTAAACGGCTAAATTATTTGTCAACGGCTATATCGAACTTTCCCTGCTGTTGGAACACATATTTTGCCTTTGTCGCGTGGTTATGCAGGACAAATTCCTCTGGTGGATGTATTTCTTGTTGAAGACGCACTTTCCCTTCTCCACAACAACGGCTATATCGAACCCTTGTTTGTGTAGAACTTTTCAGCCTTTCACTGTACCAAAAGGCAGCGTCGCAATACTCACACGCCAATTTGCAATCTCCAATATCAATATCGAGACTTGAAACACCTGTAAACCAATAATGGAAATACATTTTGTTAAAATAAATATACTGAGACTGTTTCAGAGAAACAGGCCCCGATAGAAGAAAGAGGTTACCTTCAGAGTTGATTGTTACTGTATAGTTGCCGTTATGAGTAGTTTGACAGTTTCTTTTTCGAGGGTGGTTTTGGCCTCTATTATTGTTATGCTGCGAACTTCCACTGAGCTGTTGTTCTGTAGGTTTTTCCAAATTTTCGGACAGTTTAGAATATGTTAAAATTAATAAAAGAAAATGAGTTGATGTAAACTGAAACATACAGTTCAAAATTCATAATTTAAATGAATCCATAGTTCAATATTTTCCTTGAGAATTTGAGGAGCTTGGAATATTGTTTTCCATTTAGCTAATTTGGTCTTTTATTTGGGTTACATATCTATTGTTGTTTTTGGACATTGTATTGTGGTCAATTGTTTGGACGGTATCTAATAATGTACCTGCAAAAGAGGAATTTCTCTAAGTTGAATGCTGAATATATGTCTTCTCATTACTGTGAAAAATATGTGTTCCAATAATACAGTATAAGACTAACCTTGTATGCTGTGTTTCTGAATCTGTGGAGAGACAATATGTGTTTGATTTTTATAATCACGAATGTAACTTGCATTGTGTGCACTTGGTATAACATTTTGTGAATAATGTAGCCCTTCATAAACTGGAGAAATGTCTGATGTCATATTTATTTTCCTATTGCAGATTTTGAGGTTTGGTTGCGCCTTTCGGAATGATGCAGCTGCATAAAAAAAACTGTGTAAGTTACCTGTTAAATATATTGTGTATCTAAATTGTTAATGATATGTGTTTCAATAGGTGTCTGTACACCTCACCTTGTATACATCGTTTTTCAACCTACGGATAAACCAAACATGATTGATTTTGATAATCACAACTGGAGTTTGCATTAGGTGTATTTGGTATAAGGCTTCGTAAACCTTTGTTTGTAGCTGCATTGTTGAAACTGTAACGCTTGTGATAGATTTGTTGGTTATTGTTGTTTCCATCTGTTGATGTAACGAAGTTAGATTGTTAATAATCGATTTTGCAAATATAAATAACTTAAAAAACTAACAACAAATGTTATATTTCATTTTCTTCGCATAACTGAGGATGGTTGGTTCACTTATAATACATTTCCTTTTGCAACTATTAATATCACTGCTAAATAACCTGGATGTCAAGCTGGTATTGGTTGGTATTTCTTGTGGCATTGGAGTTGGTGTGATCTCACTTTGCAAATGTAGTCCTTCTTCATTACTCTTTGGATAGTCAACTTTTGTTTCATATATTGATTTTCCTTTTGTCAAACCTGCATAACAGTAGCGAAAGTTTGTGAATTAAACACTGCCACCTTATTTACTTATAAATATAACATTTGTAACCATTACCTCTGGCATTAGTTGATGTATTCTGACCATACTATGCCGTTGCATATTTGGAACCATCCTGTGGTATCTTCATTTTGCCTTTTGTTTGTTGCAATACATCATGTAAACTGCTAGCTGGCTTTGGTTTATTCGAAATATGCCGAAGTTGTGAAGGTGGTTGGTCTATACTATGTTGCACCTTATTTTCATAGTATCCCTTTTTTTCTAAATTTCTAGAATACCCAACTGATTTTTGGACATTCACAGGGTATTGTTTCAACTTGATTTTTGGACAATCTTTTGTTGCAGGTTGCCTTAAAAAATCAGTAAGCATTGCAAGATAACTGTTCCCATAAAATCTTTTCTCATAATCTGGTATAGTACAACTAATGTTACTACAATTTTTTGCTTTCTTCTTAACAGTTTCACTATCCATGGAAAGTTAAAGCATGCAGAAACAACAAAAAGGAACAAAGTATTGTGTAGATGTAATATGCAAAGCAATAATGTGTTTAAAGGCTATGTTTTTTTTTTCAGATCCATAGTGAATCGCCAACTTTAACCATAGAAAACCCAAAAAATTATAGTAAGTGTATAATAATTGAAACTGATCTAACCTAATTTATTTTGCATTCATGGAAGAAAGACACATATACAAACAATTTACATTAACATACCTACTGTAACACCCTAGGCAAATCCTACATTGGCTGTGGCCTGGAGAGATGCTGGGCTCATAAGATAACATTCGCCTTACAATGACACAACGCGTTTTGTGGTCTACTGCGAGTGGAGTTCTTAGGAACTGGCAGTTAAGCGTGCTCATGTGAGAGTAGTACTGGCTTGGGTGACCTATTGGGAAGTCTTTAAATGAGGCCACAAAAACAAAGCCGTGAGCCTACGGGCAAAGCGGACAATATTGTGGTCAGATAAGGCGGGGTGTTACACCTACGCTACCAGGATGAATTCTTCAATCTACAACTTCTACTTTGCACAAAGTTGATCTTGCGTGTGTATTTTTCTTTCACTTTTTTTTTGGTTCTAATTGTCCTTTTGATGTTGAAAATTTTGACCAACTATCTTCAAGAAACTTCTAACTCAGAAGTGGCATACTGTTTGTCATATTTCCCATACATTAGTACAGGTGTAGGTTACACTTGTGTGGTTCATATTGCATGGCACTTTAATTACATCTGCTTTAAGTCGCTAATGAAGAAGCAATGTGTATTACGGAGTTCATTACGTGAAAACGGGCATGAATAGTTACAGTATCGACTACACTGGGCCAATGACAAACTGCCATAGGGTGCATATACAAAGTATTGTTACTATTCAGTTTGGTTATCCTAAACCGTGGCCAAATTAGGTGAAAGATTAGCATATAACGGATAGGTTAAGAAAACACTATTCAGCCCGTTCATAAATCATATTTAGTATATATTATAATTAAGCATGATGACCTAGATGCATTGATAGAATCGTCAATAGTACTAATACAATCATAGGAAACTATATACACAAAAGGTCACGTTATGCCTTCCATTGATCCTTATTGTTAACTTAGCGAGTTACCTTAGTTTATATCGGGCACAAATAAGGTGACGACGTTTCTAATAAGAACGAAAGTAGATGGAATGATGTCATCCAAGATGTTTGATATGTTAATGCAACTCTTTTATGTACAAAGTTGTGTGCTATTATGCAATCTAAACTCTAAAGGATTAACAAACAAAATTCTTCGGGGACAGTTTTTATGCGTTTTATGCTTTATATATGCTTTTATTTGAATCGCTAACCATATGGTTGCCTACGATGTGGATTCAAAGCACTTCTTAATTACCTTAACTTTAAGCTAAAGTTGTCTAGTCAAGAATAAAGCTCTAAAACTCATCAGACGAACCTTTCACGATTTTAGTCAAGAAATACTATAATCCGCAAAATCTATCCGTACCAAAAACGACTAACATAATCTCTAGTCAATAAACTAACCTAAACTAACAACTAACATCACCATCAACAACTTCCTTGAATTAATCACAACATCATAACCACCAATTATTAAACAAACATACAAGTAAACTATACGCTAATAACAATAAACCTCATTACACTAAACATAGCAAGCAACAAACAATAATATATAAAGCTAACAATGAATAAGTAAATAAGAGAGTAAGAAGATAAAACCCGGTATTTTCTTGGAATGACTTAAAGCTAATAACGTATTCACTAACTATTAATAATGTAAGCTTTTTAATAAAGGTAAAAATATATAAAAACTAATTTATAAATAAATCTCACACCACCCAAGTTACAAATAAAAATGTTTACTTATATGTAAACTAAGCTTGGGATATTATGGTAAATTGATAAAAGATTTATAAATACCTTAGTAAATACTAGCAGGGTACCCGGGTAATGCGGCGGCGGGTACCCTGTGACTAAATATTACTGCACTCGGCCTTATTGTTAATGTTTTAGATGCGTGTGAGAGATATAAAATGGTTTGTGTGTATTTATATAGTGGATACGGTTATATATTTTTAATAATCATTATTGATAATAATGATTTTTAAGCGTTTACATGTTTTTAATAATGGGCTATAAATGAGAAACCATATTTAATTTAATTGAAACGTATTCATTTGAATTTTAATAAGACTAAAATACATGGTCCCTAAAGTTGGCACGACGCATCGCGATGGGATAAAACTCCCCCTTTTCATCGTCGGGGGTCCCTATTTCAAGGTTTTCACTCGCTACAAGTCCTTTGACCATTTTGCCGTTAGTCAAGGACATCTCATGGCGTTAGATTTGTCTTTAGTCCAAGGGCACTTTTGCCATTTCAACATATCTATTAAGCGTGCTCGATACACTTTTTTGTGGCTGATACAGTGAATAGGGCCTAATAAAAGCAACTCATATTCACCACTCATCCCTAAAGTCTCCTTTACCAAAAATAATTCTTATCCCGAATTTTTCCGATCTACTTGTAATAATGGTTCGTTGTGCTTGTGGTAGGCTAGTTGTAGTTAAAACTTCTTTGGAATAATGTCAAGCCGCAGCGATACTATGCATGTCTGTTCGGGTTGGCTAGTATTCTACATAATAATGCTTGTATTTTTTAATTTAACATGTTTAGTTAATAGTTTCATCTTGGAGTCGACTTTTAAGTGTATTCAAACGTTTATTTTCCGATTTTTAGGGATCCGGTGTCCCATAAATGGGTGGTTGGATCCACCACGCATCACCGAGCAAGGAGGTGTTCCTCACTTGCAAAGGCATATCCACCGTAATCGGGCGGCGTTGCAAGAATGCCAACAAGCCTCATCACGAGACCATGGATACTATAGACGCGGTCGCTGTGGCAAATGAGCTAGAGGCTACTCAAGCCGATACCCTAGCCGAACTCCTCCTTGAGAAGGAGAAACTCTGCCGATCGAGGAACTTCGTGTTATCTCCGGATACTCATCATTGCCATCAGATATGGTTTATCTAATGGGTTAGCAATGTAGGTGGTTTTGCCTTTGAGTCGGTGGTATGTATGGTGCTGTGTAAGTAGGCGTGTGGCGATGGTTGACTTTTGAAAAGTCAAGTTTTGATGTAGTTTGGTCCTTCACAATATAAGTAGTTTTACTTTTATCCTTTAGTCCTTATGAGTGTTATGCCTTTAATACTTTCTCCTACCCCTTATAAATGATCAAACCCACCTCAGTTGCCACACAAATATTATCTAATTCAAACCACACCTTAGTAAAATGATCAAACTCATAACAAAGCTACAAGTGTCAAAGATGGATGAATGATGAGGGATGGATGAACAGACACCACTTTTGAGTATCAACATAAACTTGATATGGTGTTGTTCATCTATCTTTCATCCTTCATTCGTGTTTGTTAACCGTGTCCAACTCAAAACACATATCCAAGTATCAAAGATGGATGAATGATCTGAGATGGATGAACAGACACCACTTTTGAGAATCAACATAAGCTTGATATGGTGTTGTTCATCCATCTTTGATCCTTCATTCATGTTTGTGATGATAGAATAACCGTAACCAACTCAAAAACCAGATCCAAGTTCAACAAATCTTAGATTCATAGACATTTGAAGTCTCAAAGATGGATGTATGGCACCACTTTTGAGTGTCAACATAAACTCGATATGGTGTTGTTCATCCATCTTTGATCCTTCATTCCTGTTTGTGATGATTGAAAAATGGTAGCCAACTCAAAACACAGATCCAAGTTCAACAGATCCAAGATTCATAGACGTATGAAGTCTCAAGGATGGGTGAACCGACACCATTTCTGAGTATCAAGATAAACTTGATATGGTGTTGTTCATCCATCTTTGATCCTTCATTAGTGTTTGTGATAATAGAGTAACAATATCAAACTCAAAACACAGATGTATGAAGACTGTATTAAAACAATACCATAAACACACAATTTAACCCATACACTAACATGACATGATTTCATACATAAAGCAAATGGATATATTTCCAAATGCATACAATTTTGTAGTCTACAAAGTTCAGAATCATACATTGTTTAAACACAGCACATAATGTTTAGAGGAATACATATTCGATGGATAACATTGGCTCTCATATGCTTAACTAGCATTTTTTTATGGTGAAGAAAGCTTTGCTGCTATAATCTTGCTCTTAATCCAAAATTGTTTTGGAGACCCACCAGAAGCAGCATCAACTTGACTTCCAGATTGAGACTGGACCACACTTGATTGATCATTACCTGCATAGTTATCACCTGTAACCTTTGCCTTCTTCTTTGATGTAACTTTTGGCTGGGATGAACCTGTTTTTTGAGACTGTTATGTAGTGCCTTGACTTCCTGTAACACCTCCTTGCCCAAGACATGTTTTCTTGTTGTGTCCAGCATTGCCACAAATACCACAAACCACACTCTTACTAGACTGTGACAAGTTACTAGTTTTTCACAATTATCATTTTCAATAAAAGCCACGGTTCTTTTCTTTCGTGGCCTACCTAATGGTTTATGATGTTTAGGTGGAAGAATGGTTGTAGGCACCTGTGACTTATACCAATGCTCATAACCGTTTATTGGCTGGATGTGGTGTTTGTAAGTTTCTTCTCAAGTCTTAAGCAAGTAACATGGATGAACCCATGATTCAACAGATCCTATTTGCATTCCATTCAACCTCATACACCGGTGGGTAGCAACAACATGTTTACATGGCATACCTGTAAGCTCCCATCTTCTACATGTACAAGCCCTAGCTTCAACATTGACAGTACACTTGTCTCCCCATCCACTGACCTCATACTATTCTCCTTCAACCCGTAAAGCAGTGTACTTATAAGCCTCTTTCTTGATTACATCTAATATGAGTGTTGCCTTTGGTGTTAATGGTTCGGCACACTTTTGAATCACATTCACAACGTTCACTATTCTTTTCATACAGTACTCTCTAATGTATTCCAAAGTAGTAATGATGGGTTGGTGCCTACCTCCCACTAGTTTCCCATTGAACACCTCACACATGTTATTAAGTAGCACATCAGAATGAGCCATCCCTACAACATGTTTGGTCAGGTACCTGAAAAATGTCGTAGAACAAAAAATGTACAAGTAGACATACATTTGGTTAGGTACCTGAAAAATGCGACCTTGACCAATGGGTTGGTGGTATCTTACTTAACCAAGCATGGGCAGGTTCGCTAAAACTCTTGAATGCCCGCATGGTCGCCTCAATTTTTGGACGGTTGTTCTTTGCTGCACTTCTCCACAAATGTTCCTTGTATGCTTTAGCATTCCATTGCAATTTCATATTATCATGGATGTGCTTCAAACAATATATGTGTTTAGCACTAGGAATATACGCTATTTGGAATGATACCTGCACAAATAAACATCAATTCCTTACTAATAAAACTTGCATTTAACGAAAATACAAGTGAATCTAATTAACTAAATGGTAAAATCACCTTTGCATGTCGCCGATAAAAGTGTAGTTTGAGTTTGGTTGCAAGTCAAGATCATCTCTTAGACATTCAAGAAACCAAATCCATGAGTCTTTGCTTTCGACACGCAACCGCATAGGCTATGTGGTATATTCCATTGTTGTTGTCTATACCAACTGCTTGTAAGAAGTCGGCGGAAAAGGTCCTCATAAAAGCACCATCTAACCCCAACAACTCTCTTTGACAAGCTTTGTATCCTTTCTTCAAAGCGCCTAAGCATACATACATTCTCTTGAAAACTCGGTTGGACTTGTTGCATCATTGCGGTTTGTACACTTATCCTAACTGTTGTATCCGGGTTAGTTTTATGCAACTCTTCAACATAGTCTCTTAAAGGGTGTATTGTCGCTTATGATCACCCCTAATCTCATTTTACGCCTGTTTTTTTGCCCTTAATGCTTTTGCATAGACACCTTAACTTCAAACTGCTTATCGGTGATCTTGAACAATTACGATTGGAATATCTGGATTGACTTGAACTTGGTCAACTATTTGCTTGAAAGAAACTTGTAGTCACAAGCTTTAATGTCTCTTGATTGCAAACATTTGTGTTCATCCACGAAAGTTCGAAAATCCATACATCTTTATCGTATTTTTGGCTACATACAACAACCATGGACACTGTTGCTTGCTCCTTGCGCTTTCGCAAATATACATCCCTACCAAGGCCTCTAGTTATCGGACCATTTTCCTCTTTGGGGCTTTTCCCACTCGAACCTTCGGTTATTCCACAAATGTGTATTTGTCCAAGACACCTAACCCTAATTCCTGTTTGTCATTCTTAATTAGTTGCAATTTCCTCCTAGTCTTTATTGAAAGCGTGTAGATCCTATCTTTACTTCTTTTGCGATTACAAAACTTTGACCACGAAAAAAATATTTCGTCCTCTGTTTGTCTTGCCTCACTTAACTTTTGTTTCTTGTATGCCCTCAATTTGTTCCTCCTAATAACATAGTCATCCTCATTCTCAGAACCACTTGCAAAATCATTATCATCTAACTGATCCAACTCATTTTTCTTTAAAAAATCATGTGGTAGTTGGCTGGTGGTACCTATAGATGGTAAATCTGTAGTCTCGGTCACTTTGAATAGATTAACATCAAAATCATGCTCCTCAAAAGTATTAGCCTCATCGACAAATGTGTTTCCATCACCATTATTCTCAATATCATCATCGTCACTCATATAAGTGTCTGTCTCACTCACATTGTCATCACTTACGGCTTCATCGATTTCACTAACCGCATGCATTTACCTTTTGGATATGATCCACGGGATTACATGTTTCCTCCTCATGATGACCTAACTCTTGATCATTTTGAGATACCTCTTCAGACTATCTATTTGGATATGCTCAACATGTTTATCTATATCTTTGGTTGACATCACCTACAACATCTTCAATATGATGACCTCTACAAATTGGAAACAAGGGTTGAGTTTCGGCATCGACTAGATTGTACCAAAGTATTGACTTCAAAGGTTGATCTGTATCCTCACATATATCCTCTACCACGGACTTATTAACAATGTTTTCTAAGAACAATTTCTTTGAGTAATATGGAACAATAGCAAGAGTCGCCTTTTTCTTTATTGCATCCACATCGCCAATAAGCGTCCTAATTGACTTTGGTGACATTTGATCAACGTCCAATGTTGTCTTACCATTTTCAACATAAACCTCTATCATCTTATGGTCATCAACAAGATCTTTCAATATTTCTAAATTAGCACTCTCACTTAAGCTATACAAACCATCATCTAAATTACTACCCGGCTTAACAAAGTAATAGTAATTTTTTGAACCGAGCTCATAACCCAATTCATACATAAGAACATCCAACTCTTCAACTGACACACTATCAACATCAACCAAATCAACCAAACTTTCTATACCTCCAACGTATATTCTACCGGGCGGTGATTTAAAGACACCATTGTGATGAACCCTCATACTAAACATTTTTAGCAATATAGTCGTATAGGACAAAGATCATCAACCGGATAATGGATTGTTGTCTTCTTACTTTCCATAGGGTAAAGTCCATGTTTGGTTTTATGATTGATAAACAGGGTTTTGTGACATGCAATTAGGGTTTGTGAATTCGATAATTCTTGTAACGAAAGTTCTGGGACGAATGATAATACATACTATGTGTTTATTGGGGCGGGAAGAGGGTTACATTACATGTGGCAATAATTAAGAAATTTTTCATTGAAATATGGAAATGACAAAAGTGCCCTTGGACTAAAGACAAGTCTAACGCCATGAGATGTCCTTGACTAACGGCAAAATGGTCAAAGGACTTGTAGCGAGTGAAAACCTTGAAATAGGGAACCCTGACGATGAAAAGGGCGAGTTTTGTCCCATCGCGATGCGTCGTGCCAACTATAGGGACCAACGGTGTATTTTAGTCTTTTAATAATGAGATGTATTGAATTGTATGTCTTCCTTTTATAGTAAGTGCGTAAGCTTCTTTTTAAGTCATCTTTTTTAAAAATAGCTTAAATGCATTATAATATAGTTAAGATAGACTTATAAGACTAAAAAGATAAACTAAAAACTATTATAGAATTAAATAAATAAGCACTTTGATATACTTTCGAAAAAAAAATCATTTTTTCATGTTTTTTCGTCTTTTTTTTGTTTTTTTCCGTTACTTAAATTTGCATGAAAAAAAAACATATATGATTAAACACTAAATTGAACATCACATGTGATATTAGTGTTAAATCATATATGATATGTAATATCACATGTGATATGATATGTATATCATATGTGATTTTAATCTAATATCACATGTGATATTACATATCATATATGATTTAATACTAATATCACATGTGATATTCAAATTAGTGTTTAATCATATATGATTTTTTAATGCAAATTTCAGTAACATAAAAAAACGAAAAAACTTTAAAAAAAAGGTGAAAAATACGAAAAAAAAATTTTTTGTCGAAAGTATATCAAAGTGCCTATCTATAGAAAGATAATTAAATGCTCGTCGTAATGATATTTTTTTTTTGCTTAACGATTAATGGTTTGAAAAATATTAATATTTGAAAAAAAATGATGATAGTGGGTTTTTTAAATTGTTGAGTTTAATCTCATCCATTAGATCAAATAAAAATGGAGGGTGGAGATTGATCCATTGGTATGTAAAGAATCTTTTGTCCTCAAATGATCTTAAATCCGAAACAAATTCTGAAAATTTAACAGAAACTTGAATTTAATAAAAAGAAGTTTTTAAATAAAAACAAAAAAGTTAAACTGACAACTATTTTAACTGTCTAAAGCTAAAACAACTATTATTCTGAAACTTATATCCTAGCTTTAAAAACTATTTAGGGGGCGTTTGGTTTGTAAATTTCAAAACCTGAGGTTTCAAATTCCGAGGGTTTTCAAATCTTGAAGTGTTTCAGACCCTGAGGTTTCAAATACTATTACGCGTTTGGTTGACATAAATTCATGAAATTTGAAATACTGTAATCTGTTTGGTTTGCACAGTTTTGTTTAATGATGCTAGATGTTAATAAACATATACAAGCTGCAAAAACAACATAGAAAACAACTTATATAAGCTGTAAAAATAGCACAAAATCAGCACATACAAGCTGTAAAAACAGCTTATATAAGCTGTAAAAACAACATAAAATCAGCTCATACAAGCTGCAACAACAGCATAAAAAACAGCTTATATAAGTTGTAAAAACAACAAAAAAAGTTGTAAAAACCAGTATATACAAGCTTTCAAATCAGCCCATACAAACTGCAAAAAGAGCATAAAAAACAGCTTATATAAGCTGTAAAAACAACATAAAAACAGCTTATACAAGCTGTAAAAACAGCAAAAAAAACAGCATGTATAAGCTCTAAAGATGATGGCCCATAAAGAAAAATAAAAATAGATTATCCATACATAGAACATCCATACATATTTGTCGAAGTAGATGATTTACAAAATAGGATGCAACTTTGCGACGGGGTTTTCAAAATACGAAGCAACTATATGAAGTTAACTTAACAAAATAACTCCAACTAATATTTATCATGCTTTAAACCCATCAATACAAAGCAACCTGAACTAATCTTTTAGCAATATATACTTCACCCAACCCTCTCTATTTTCCTGATCCATATCCCAATAAGCTTACACATATCCAATATCACGTCTTATCTTTTCCATTACCTCGTACTTTTCTTGTTGACTAAGTGACTCCATCTTGAAAATCTCATTAGTGGTCATGGATTTTTTCTTTTTCAAGTCCTCTTCAAAGTCTATATCTCGGCTAATTGTTGTCGCCGCTTTGTTGATATTGTCACCAAGTAACTTAACTGCATTACCTAACACATCAAGAAGTGGATCAATTTGTCTTTTCCTCTTCTTGCTACGAGCATTTGTAGTTTCATCAACCTCAATATTTGTATTGTGTTTGACTTGAACATTGGTCTTGCGAGGTGCATCATAACTACCTTCCATCATCGTCTCAAGCTCCTCATCAGATTCTAGAACATTAATATGTGCCTCCTTTACTACATCACCACAATCTTTAGCTCCATTTCCACGAGCTCGATTATTTCCAAAAACCGTACACAAATCATCATAGTGAGGAAATGCTTTCGTTCTCCATTTACCCACATCCGTTTTTTATCCTATTCAAGAATAAATGCACCAAATACTAACTAAAGTTATATCATAGAAATATTTACTAAAAATTACGACAGAAGAATATAGTAATTACCTTGAAGTAGTCATTCCAAACATCATCAGATGCGATCAAAAGCTTGTAGTTTCATCCCAACCAAACCCACTGGTGCTCGAACCATTAAACATATCATGAACAGTTTGCCAATCCTTCTTCAAGGTTCTTACCTTCGATTGAATGTGGGGTTTACCCAATTTACCTGAGTTTGGCAATGCCGCTTTTATCTTTTTTTTAGATGTTGTAAATAACCACATCTAAAGCCATTGTCCGCTTTATAAGGTCCACTATTAACCATAATCACTAATTCCTCAATAAGTTTTGCTTCTTCAGGAGCCGACCATCCATTGTAACCTCTACCTTGGCTCGTCATACAAAAGGCATTAAGATTCTGAATATAAAAGTGGTAAACATAGCATCAAAAACAGGATAAAAATCATTAAAAAAAATAGCTATACAAGCTGTAAAAACAGCAAGAAAAGCAGCAATTATAAGCTCTAAAGATGGCGTAATAACATAACTGTATACACAACATAAAAAGCTAAAAAAACAACATATACAAGCATGTATAAGCTGTGAAAACAACATATATATAAGTTGTAAAAAGTATGTATAGAAGCTATAATAACAACATATCATGTTAATACTGTAAAAATGGTAACAAACACACAACAAACTTTTTTTACACCCAGCCAACCACCCCTTGTTGTATCTTTTTATTATAACAATTCAAGAAGATAAGTCTCCAAACGGATGCTTACCAAACAATACAAAAGACAAGATTGATCTCTACTAGGTAGACACCAATCAACCTCACTACAATATCACTCAAACCACTCAAACTACAAAGATCAAATAAAGAGATTGATCTTCAGAATGATACAAGACAACCTGATATCAAAGTGATATCAATAACAAGAGAAACAAAGACTGTGTGTGTGAAACGAGAGAATGAAACAGATATGAAAGACAAGTTTTCAAACCCTAGATCAGACTTAGAGTATTTATAGGCTGAAGTTCCATAATAGCCCTCCAACTTATCAACTTTACTCAAACAGCTACTAAACTTGATCTCAGAGTTATAGAAGTCTTCAACTTGTCATATTTAGTCCCTGTACTTCCAACATCCCCTCTCAAGTTGATAGACTTCAAACTTGATCAACATCTTTAACCTTAGCCTGCTTGCCTCCATTAAGAGAACCTGCAAACATGTCAACCAAACCAAGTTTTTTGCATAATACACAATGTTGTTTTTGACCAAGGCACTTGGTAAACACATCTGCAGTCTGCATACTAGTATGAATTTTAACAGTCTTAATTACACCTGCAGATACCTTTTCTCTTACCAAATGTACATCTAACTCAAAGTGCTTAGTTTTCTCATGGAAAACTGGGTTAGCAACTATCTGAATAGCAGCAACATTGTCACAATAAACATCCACAGGCAACAAGCATTTAATACCACGACTACTCAACATATTGCTCAACCAAATAACTTCACAAGTGGTAGAAGCTAAGCTTCTATATTCAGCTTCAGCTGAACTTCTAGACAAAGTGGATTGTTTCTTACTTTTCCAGGAAATAAGAGAATCTCCTAGAAAAACACAAAAACCAGTGATAGATTTTCTAGTGACAGGACACTTTGCCCAGTCAGCATCAGCATAAGCTCTAAGCTTAAGATCAGAAACACTACTGAATTTCAAACCAGAACCAGGAGAACCTTTAAGATATTTCAACACTCTTAAAGCAGCTTTAAGATGTGACTGTAAAGGCTTATGCATATGTTGACTAAGACAATGAACAACATAACTAATATCAGGTCTAGTATTAGTCAGATAAATTAAATCAACTTTCCAACCAGTTTTTAATAGTTAGTTATATTGTACAAAACCTTATCAGTATCATTCTCAATACAGTTTAACACAGAATTCTCAGGTAAAGGAGTATCAACAGGTGTAGCAGCTAACAACCCATACTCATGTAACAACTCCATACAGTATTTTCTTTGAGTCATATACACACCTTTTTCATTTTTCAGAACTTCAATGCCAAGAAAATACTTCAACTCACCCAAGTCCTTAATCATGAACTTGGTACTCAAAAACAGTTTAAACTTTTTAAAATCTCAGCTTCATTGTAACCAGTTATGACAATATCATCAACATACACAAGCAAAGCAACAAACATATTATCTTTCTGCTTAACATATAGAGAATAATCAAACTTGCTTTGAACAAAGCCATGCTCAATCAAGGCAGTGGTAAGCTTAGCATTCCACTGTCTTGGAGCTTGCTTAAGACCATAAAGAGACTTATTAGGTTTGCATACTTTATTATCATCACCAGCATTAAAACCTTTAGGTAAAACCATATAAACATCTTCATCTAAATCACCATATAGAAAAGCATTGTTCACATCCAGTTGATATAATGGCCAATTCATATTAACAACAATACTAATCAAGCATCTCACAAGAACTATTTTCACAACTCGGGCTAAAGTTTCATCATAATCAAAGCCTCTCTTTGATTGAAACCTTTGCAACCAACCTAGCCTTGTATCTATCAATTTCTCCTGATGACTTATATTTTATTTTCCAAATCCACTTATATCCTATGGCATGTCTACCAACAGGCAAAGTACATTCAGTCCATGTATTATTTCTATTTAAAGCCTCAATTTCATTATTCATAGCTTCAGACCAGTTAGGGTCTTTAACAGCTTCCTCATAACTTTTAGGTTCAACAGACTTATTTAAAGTTGAAGCAAAACACATATTACTTCTGTTAAGACCACCATAACACACATACTTCTCAATACCATATCTAACCTTAGAATTCATCACATAATCATTAAACCTAATAGGAGTTCTAGTCTCCCTATTAGACCTTCTTATAACAGGTGTCTGCACATCATCATTACCAAGATTAGACTGAGTTGTTATGTTTTCAGAGTTTTGTTCAGGAATGGGACTGCCCTCAGACCAGTATTGGTCACCAATATGGGTTGCAGAATGCTCACCTTCATGATGCAAATGAGTAGTATCTGTGTCTAATGCATCATAAGAAGATGGCAAACTACCATCCTCAACTGATGCATCTTCCCCTTCATCATTGGGACTTTGAGACTTAAGACTATCAAAAAACTTCAAGTGATCTACTTCACTTGCACTCTCTCGCATCGGTGAAGACTGTGTTTTCATTTTAAGTGGAAAAATATTTTCATAGAACTTTACATCTCTTGCAAAAACACATTTCTAGTATCCAAGCTTAAAAGTTTATATGCCTTTTAGTAGTAGAAAACCTAAAAGAACACATTTTCAAACCTATAAGACATTTTATCATGATTATTTAAAATAGTGGCAAAACAAAGATGACCAAAAGACCTCAAATGAGAAAGATTAGGTTTCTTTTTATATAACAACTCATAGGGACATTTACCATGCAAGACAGATGATGGCAGCCTATTTATAAGATATACAACAGTTAGAACACAATCAGACCAAAACTTTAAAGGAATCCCCCCTTGAAACATAAGACTCCTTGCAACATTGAGCAAGTGTCTATGTTTCCTCTCAGCAATACCATTTTGCTGAGGTGTATGAGCACATGAAGTTTGGTGAATAATACCAAGATCAGAAAACATATCATGCATTTTCTTATTAACAAATTCAGTTCCATTATCAGATCTTACAACTTTAATTTTTAGATCAAACTGATTTAAAATCAAGTGAATGAAAGAACAGAAAACACCAAACACTTCATCCTTAGTTTTAACTAAGTAAACCCATACACTCTAGAAAAGTCATCAACTATAGTCGAAAATATTTGTATCCTTCTCTCGCTTGTAACTCTGTAAGGACCCCATAAGTCAAGATGAACAAGGTCACCAATATTTTGTGACTTATGATCGACAAGGAAAAGGTTCCCTAGTCTGTTTAGCCCTATGATGATTTCACAAACAAAATAGCGTAATTCTTGGAAATACCAAGATCTTTTGAAGAACAGATAGAATGGATCGTGAGGTAACCTAGTCTATTATGCCAAGTAAGCTTAGACACATTATAAGACATAACCATATTGCACTTACCTAAAGACAAATTAGGTCGCATGTCAAACAAGTAAAGACCATCGACCGACTACCATCCCCAAAACAATCTCCTTTTCAAATCCTGAATTTAACATTTATCTTCATCAAAACCAACAAATAATTTTATATCTCTGATAAGCTTATTGACAGATAACAGACTCACATAATATCCAGGAACAACCAAAACATCATAAAAAGTAACATTATTGGTCAATTTCAAATTTCCAACATGACTAATAGTGGCAAGAGTCACATTGGGATGGCCAACTGTGATTTTAAGACTTGTAATATCCACAACATTGGTCATACCAATGGTGGAAACAGTCAGGTGCTGATTGGCACCTGAGTCTATAATCCAACCCAAAGAGATAGTGTTAACAGCCAGACTAGAATTAGCATAAAAATATCTAGAGAAGTTAACATTGAACCAGACATTCCCATTAAAGAAAGAAGCTCTACCTGCCATATTAGCATGTATGCTTCCAGAAGGAGTTTCACTAATCAAGGACAACAAGTTTTTCATATGTTCAAAGGTAAAACTAGAAGAATTGCTAACAGATGAAGAAGAATTCTTATTCTCATTTTGTTTAACATCAATATTAGCAGTATAGTTTTGTTTAAAAATATTTTGCTTATTAACAGGATTATTTTTTTTAACAAAACTAGGAGGAAATCCAATTATTTCATAACATCTGTCAATAGTGTGTCTAATTTTACAACAGTTTTTACAATTCAGATTAGGATTAGGACCTCTATTAGCAGAATTAGAATTAGAATTGGTACCTCTAATGTTATTATTGTTATTAAACATTCTTTTATTGTTATTAAAAGACTTAGCAGCAAAAGAATATGCATTAAGTTTAGATTCAGAAACAATCCCTCTGTGGGACTCCTCCCTAGACACAACAACATAAGCATCCTTGACCTCAGGAACAGGATCTCTAGTCAACAATGCAGTTCTCCCAGGTTGATAAAAATCATCAAGACCCATAAGAAATTGCATCAGCTTCATCAAATGCTGATGCAAAACTAATTCAGTGCTAGGCTCACAAGTACACTTATGCTCACAAGTACATTTAGCCAATTTAGTTAAGGAATCAAACTCTCTCCATAAAGAATTAAGCCTATGATAATAATCAGCAACATAACTACCACCTTGTTTAATGTAATTAATATTTTGCAATGATTATATATCACGTAACCATCAACTTTATCATATGTTTCTTTTAATTCTTTCCATACAGATGCAACATTTTCGTAATAAACCAATCCCATATAAACATCATGAGAAATGAATTCATAATCCAAGTCAAAACAATAGCATTACATCTATCCCATTGAGCAGATAAAACATCACTAGTAGCAAATGATTCCTTAAGACAAGTACCATCAACAAAGCTGTATTTATTCCTAGCTTGCAAAGCCAATTTCATAGCACCAAACCAGATTCTATAATTTTCAGTCCCAAGAAGTTTAAATGGAATAAGAGCAGTACCACTATTATCATTAGTTTGAATATGAAGAGGATTACCAGCATCAAGATTACTAATTAAGACTTGTAATTACTACCACTAGGATCACCAATAGCCATAATAACAAAGAGATAAACAAATAACAAGAACAAGAAACAATCACAAGAAACAATAACAACAAGACCAACAAATAACGAACAAGAACAACCAACTTCCAAGATCGCCCAAATCCTATCCTCCTCCGACTTAGACTCAACAAGAAACTAAATAACAAAGATAACTGAATATAGTAAACACAACTCACACCCAAGATCAACAACAAATTAGTCAGAAGACTAGGGACAACCAGAGCAGGTATTCGTACCAATCACGTTGGCAGATCAAGATGTTAACTGTCCCGTTTGCACCTTCTAAACTAAGTTAGTGTTGTCTTAAAGAAGAGATGATACTTACAGTGCTGTAATGAATGAAAGAACCAAACACAACCACACTAGATTCACTTAGTCTAGTGTAATTGTAACCAAGAATGGGCCCAAGAACACCAGGGAAGAATATCCCCAAAACCAGAAATTAGGGTTTCAAGAAACCCTAACCAAGAATCCCACAAGAATCACCAGATCTAGCCTGATTAGACTAAATCAACAACGGCCATTAAGAAAACAGCCTCAATTAACCAATAACACCGTCAATTGCAAAAAACCCCAAATATCCTTCGAAACCCTAGAAACCCTAGAATCTCAAAACCACCAGATCAGAACCGTGAGCTCTGATACCATATAAAAATGGTAACAAACACACAACAAACTTCTTTTACACCCAGCCAACCACCCCTTGGTGTATCTTTTATTATAACAATTCAAGAAGATAAGTCTCCAAACGGATGCTTACCAAACAATACAAAAGACAAGATTGATCTCTACTAGGTAGACACCAATCAACCTCACTACAATATCACTCAAACCACTCAAACTACAAAGATCAAATAAAGAGATTGATCTTCGAATGATACAAGACTAACCGATATCAAAGTGATATCAAGACAAGAGAAACAAAGCGTGTTGTATGTGTAAAACGAGAGAGTTTTCAAACCCTAGATGTAGAGATATCAAGTTCCATAAAGCCCTCCAAACAAGTTTACTCAAACCCTAGATCGAGTTATAGAAGAGTCATATATAGTCTCTGTACTTCCAACAAATACCTTATCAAAATAGTTCATTGCATTTATTAGAACCCCCAACATGTTAAGAGCCTCCAACTTATCAACTTACTTCACAAATCCGCAACTAAACTTGAAACACTAACTTATAAAGATAAAATAGAAGTCAATTTCAACTTGTCAATCTTTAGTTCCAAAATTGAACTTCCAACAACATTCAAGAAACCAAATGACCCTTAGAAGTTGCCAGAAAATCAAAAAACAACTTTTTGATAATTTTAACATGTAACTTTAAGACATAGTTTTCTTCCATGATTATAAACCTCAAAAAGTTGTTAACCTTGTAAATACTTCATCAAACCTCATGGGGGTAGAAAGTATAAACTTTAAACTTCATGCCTAAAATTATAAAACATTTATAAACCCTTATATATCATTATATTCTAAAAAAATATCATATTCACCACCAGTAGCATAGGGCACTATAAACCCTATATTTATCCTTTTTCTAAATATTTCACCACCGTATCCAGTAGCAGAGGGCATTATTGATACGACCTCGTATTCCAATGGCTGCGTTAACAACAAAACTCCGGCACATTACTCAAACCATCCCCGCTGCTTTCCGCCATCAGCCACCAGCCACCTCATGCACAATTTGCATGGAAGAACTCGTCGTCAAAGGCGACACCAATATTAAACAACTCCCATTTCACCATAAGTTCCATGCTAGTTGTAAACGTAAATAGCTTTATCTCACGCAAACATGTCCCATTTGTCGTTCTACGGTCGCTGATAGGTTAATGCTTGTGAATACTCACTTTCATGTGTCGTTTAAAGAGTTTAAACGGTCGAAGTTCTTATGGGTGTATCTGTTGAGGGAGTTGATTGATGCATTGTTTCCTGAGGTTTGGGATGAGTTTAAACTTGTTATTAAAAATAAAATTTGGGCTAGACAAATAGGGCTCGGTAATTCTATATACTGTTAATGAGCCGAGTCCTATAAACCATCTTATTAGAGTTGTTAATTAGGTGTTTAAGATTTGTTAGGATTCTTAAAGTTTGAAAAAGTTGTTTATTGTTTTTTTATGTGTTTTGTATTTATCTTTTTATGCAAATGATGAGGTGATGATTTGATATGAACGAAACTATATCAGTTTAAATTGCACCATCAAGATCAGTTCATAGATCTCCAATTTTGAATTGTGGTATAACTACTTATGATTGTATGTAGGTGATGTATGAAGTACTTTTTTGTAGCGAAAAAAATCAATTAGTTTGGTGCGCATTTTCTTATGACACTGTATATAGTTTGGCATACCTTATCCTGCAAAGTTTTGTGAAGGCAGTAATCCAACCTTACAATGTACTTGTTCCTTAAGAAGAAAAAAAAGCTGAAAATTAGAAAGAAAACGATTATATAGACTCTGTTAATGAACATGTCATACACAGTATATACACGGTATTGGTTTAAGTGTGTGTTCTAAAGTAATGACCGTGAAGTAATCTAGCCTATAAAGATTCAGAACTGATGATGCTTATCGAATCTAGATTTGACACAAACATTTCTTTACATTTGTATGTGCATCGTATTATCTTCAACGTTCTTTATATCTTTAGTGTATTCATCAACCTTATGTTATTTCTGAAATTCATCAGCACACGGATCATACATTAATAAGCTAATGAAGTTGGTAAGATGCATGCTTAGATTTTCCTACAAGATTGAGATGTCTTCATGACACCATCTGCAAGAGTTTTCTCTTGTTACTGTATGTTGTTTTTTTTATCCTCTTCGTTTAGGCTCAATATCAAATACCATCTTCTTAGGTTTTTCATTTATAACTATTGTCTTTGTATTGTTGACTCTAATCTCCACTGGTGGTCACCTCTCTATTATGTGCGTTTGCCCGCACAACTTTTGTATCCAACCTCTCACAGGGGTAAGCTATGATGTAAAGGTTTTGGACCTTGAAATGATCTGAAAATAGTGCCAATGCGCTTTCCTTTTATGTTTTCAAGATTCTTTGCAGCGAGATTCAGATTTGTGGAAGCAAAAAGAATGTCACAAACATATGGCAATGCTATTGTTTTTAACAAACTCGAACACTAATCAAATATGGGACACTAGACTTGCAATATTTTTGCCATGATTATCACTCAATCACCACACCAAAGGGCTTTGGCTCACTTGGTACCCACATCCAAAAAACTCATGGGCTAATCGAAGAGATTTTGTGGATAAAAGGTCACGGGTTCGAGTCTCGTCTCGTGCTCACTCCAGTTGGTTCTCACTGATCCAGGAGAATCACGGAAATTATTTTTATGAATTAGAATGATAAAAGCGCGATTCGAAATGCAGTATTGCCAATTCACATTTTTTTTGGTGGATCACTCAATCACCACTCCTTTATAAAAGGAAATTTGCATTTCTGTAACATCTAATTATACCCACACATTGAACTCGTGATGAACAAGACCAAGAGTGACAGTGTAACAAAATACTAAATATTTAGTAAAGTAGAAGTCTTAAAATTTGGTTTTACACTTAAATTGCCATTGGCAAATGTGACACACAAATGTTTTAACCATTTTGGTGTCTTTTATTTATATCGGTTTTTAGATTCTTACGCAAGATATATTCAAGAGTATATCTTTGGATGCATACATAGGAATTGGTGTAAATGCTTTGGCATACCACAAATAATAAAACTTACTAATATAGTTTTTGTTGACATTTTTTTATACGTGATATTAAATTAGACAATAAATGCAACTAATAAATATTGGTATGATCAATTTTGATCTCATCTCCT
This sequence comes from Chrysanthemum lavandulifolium, assembly GCA_022545495.1. Classification (NCBI taxonomy): domain Eukaryota; kingdom Viridiplantae; phylum Streptophyta; class Magnoliopsida; order Asterales; family Asteraceae; genus Chrysanthemum; species Chrysanthemum lavandulifolium. The sequence goes on along the minus strand of CM040238.1, from coordinate 302,576,883 downwards.
ACATAAACTAACATTCATCTCATAGTTTATCATATTCGAAAACAAAACATAAACCAACATGACAAGTTCTTCAATTCACACAACATTTCTCTTGTTTCTTTTGGTCATAGGTAATTTTCAAAGAAGAATGCAGTAACACTGAATCTCTATCTTTTTTAGAAAATAAAACGTAAACTGTTTGAAAAGAGTAAAAACTGCAGAAAATGTTTTTGATTATTTAAAAAAAAAATACTAAAAAGTAAAACTAAACCTTCTAAACTTTAATACTAGAAAATTCTTTTGAGAAATTTATAAAAACAAACTACGATTTATTATTATTATTATTATTATTATTATTTTTAATTTTGTATTTACTTTTAATCTACTAAGAACTAGGTAAAAGACGAAAGTTCTTAAAATAAAAAGATGTGAACACGAGTGTTCGTGCCCAAAGTGTAAAAACGCATACACCATCTTAAAAACTCAAGATTCACATATTCTTTTTATTACAAATTTTATAAAGATTTAAACAAAATAAATGAAGGATTAAGGAAAGAAAGATATTAAGATGCAAGATATGAAAGACTAGACTAAACTTTGTCAAATTTAACGCAAGACTTAATAAACACAAAACTAAGTAGAGAGAAAAAGTTTACAAAGAAAAAATAAAGATAAGAGAAATAGTGTTGAGGGGTTGTGTTGGATTTTATAAAACCCAAAGTAACAAAAAATACTCTAGACTAAATAAGGAAAGATGGCCAAAGTGAGTGGAAGACAAGGTGGGGTCCACGCGTTTTTGCATATTTCATTTGGAACGCATGTTTAGGGTTGAGAGAAAAACCGAAAAGACCAAATAAACCGAAAATCAAAACTGAACCGAACCGAAAATAATTAAACCGAACTAATAATTGAACCAATTTGCTAAAACCGAACCAAACCGAACTATTAATTCGGTTCTCGGGTTGGATATGGGTTTGGTAGTTTGAACCGAAAACCGAATTCATATAAAATATATATTTTTATATATTTATATATTTTATGTATATTTATATATAAATACATACTATTAAAGGTTATCATAATATAATAAAACACTTTTATGTATGAAATATATTTTTGGCTAAATATCTATGTAATTATTAATTTTTTTAAATAGTGAAATTCGGGTTATTCGGCCAACCCAAAACCGAACCAACCGAAATCGACTTAAATTTGGTTCGCTTCGGTTTCGGGTTGACCTAAAAAATTTTTTTAACCGAATTAATCGAACCGAACTAACCGAACAACCCGATGACCGAACCGATCAACACCCCTACGCATGTTTCAAACACCAGCTTCCAAAAATGCATAAGATGAGCCTTGATCTTTGTTGGGCTTTGATATGATTATGGCTAGTGGGCCGAGTATTGGGCCAGTAGTGGGCCTCGCTGGAGCAGCAACTGGACTTCGAATAAGCAGCTTAATGGGCCCAGTTTGGGCCTTGCCTTGGGTCTGAGTTGGGCTTAAAACTTCAGGCTTTTTATGAGCTTCAATAATTTTTTATAAATGCTCGAATATCGTATTTTTGCTCAAATGTCCTGATCTTGTACCTATGTTGTAAAATAAAGAATTTTAAGATTATCTGCAATAAAAATACATAGTTTTGTTATTTTTTAGCTATAAAATGACGGTTTTTCGTTACTAAATTACGTATAATTTAACGAATATCAGTGTCTTTTCATTTAATCGGTTGAAAGTTGTTTTTTGGTTGGATGATTTGTCAGATCTGATTTCTAGGGTTTTGATCTTGAAATTATATTATCCCCAACGATATCAAGCTCTCACTGTCTCACACTTGTTCTTTACGAGAATATCTGCCTCGATTGTTTCTTGATACAAATCGCCAGGAACGACACCTTGTGTGAAGAAATTAAAGAGTTAATATTTATCAATTGATTGGCTAACAAGTCCGGTGTCCTCGTGTATTAATATTGTGTAATCTCTGCAGGGTTGTGCATAATTTGGGTTTCACCGATAAAAATCGAAAACCGAAATCGAATCGAATTTATAACCGAACTGAATTTGCCAAAACCGAACCAAACCAAAATAAGTATTCGGATAGATTAAACTTTAGAATTTGCATCCGTAACCAAGTATAATTTCCTTTTTATTATTTTTTCATGCATGGAACATATACGATTTCGTAAAAAGATATAAAGAGATTTTCACAGATAAGTTAATTACCAAAGTGATTTCCATGATTTTTTAGAGATTTGTACGTTTGGGGTAGAGATTTCGTTAAAAGCTTTTTATTGCTTGTTTCCATCACCATGGAACATGCGCGCATAAAGATTTCGTAAAAAGATATATAAGAGATTTATATAGATAAGAAAATTAATTAAGTTTATTTTATTTTATTTTTATTTTTTCTTAATTGAAAAGTAAATTAAATAAGTAATTTTCATAAGAGAGTTAATATTCACACCACCAAAAATGATGTACATAACACAATTATGTATATGTGGTGTTGTATTATATGCATCATTAATGTGACTTTGTGGTATGCATATATTTTTGAGGGTGTACATATCAACTATTTTTTCATAAATGAGGCTTCCTTTTCTAGTCATGGTTTTCCAAAAGTGAATCTTGATCACAGTAATCTGTTCAAAAATAAATAAATAAATAAATAAAATAAAATAAAATAAAATAAAATCTTGATCACAGTAATGTGGTGGCTAAAGGAAGATAGCATATTATAAAGAGATGAAAAAGAATAAATCTAAATTTTTTATTTATTTTTTTTTACGCAAGTATTAAGATATTTTGTCACACCCTAATTTACTGTTTTTGCAATGGAATTAATTTGATAGATCATAGTATCATAGCACCACAATCACAAGTTATATTGAACGACCAAAGTGTCGTTTGAAAAGAACATCGTTTGATTTAATGAAACAATCGAGTTTACAAAGTATAGGTCCCAAAAGTTTATAAAGTTTGCGGAAATATAAATATATTACAAGTCCAAACGATGGTTTTGAAAGAAAGTGCCATAATGTATAACGATGTAAGTCGACGCCGCGACTCAAAAGGGTTCCTTAACCATGCCATGAGGAGTATGCCTTAGTTACCGAAAATACATTCTAAAACGGTCAACAATAATGTTGGTGAGAAATCATAGGTTTATGTAAATGTTTTATACGACTACGCAAGTATAGATCGTATGACAATCATGTCACATAAAATGTTCTGTGTATGACAATTATGTCACATAAAATGTTACAATTGCTTAAGCGCATGATACCGAAGCTCGATCGATGTTCGCCCAACAGAGTGTCTTGCCAAACAACTCTAATAATGTTTATGAATGAAATGCATCCAGTATGACTAGTTGGGATTCACCAACCCGGATGGAGGTGTCACCTCGATAGATCTATCCACTCACACACGCTTCTAGGAAATTAACTACTCATGCATATGAAATGGGGACATTTAATCGCAACGTGGTAACTTAAGCAATGTAAATGAATTTAACATACTTGGTATCGTAATAAAATGTTGTGCAATGTATTCTCCCGTAGGTTTGAAATAAGTAAACGGAATAAATCGGGCTATGAAAACTCACTTGATAAACCGGTATGATGACAAGAGCGAGTACACCGAGATGTAGCGTGATACTTTAACTGGACCTATTACGAATAATATGATATGTAATGAGTTATGATGTAATGTTATGCATGCATTTCGTATGTTATTTATACCGTTTGCGAGTTTTGAAAAATAATACTTATCGTCGAAAAATACTCTTTTGACGTCTTGACCAATCTTAAATCACTTTACAAGTATTTATGTCAAAATGTCATCCTACAATGGTTTCGTAATGATTTATAGTGAAATTATCACTTTTCGTCGTTAAATAAAGTCGTCGGAAATTTCATGAAAGTGACAAAAATGGCTTTGAAAAACTAGTCGTAAAATGGTGTACATCGAACGTTAGGAAACGAACTCGACGGTTTTGGAAAGTTTGTATCAAAATCTAGAAGTTTTAGTACATGAGTTTTCGTCATAGAGGTCTCGAACATAAAGATAATAGAGGTTAAATATGGTGGTTTTGTCCAAATGTTGTGTAAAAGTGAGTTTCGCAAAGTTTAAACAACCGTAAATAATTTATCACAACTCCGCTATACAAACGGTTGGTCATTTTGAGAAATATGTTCGATGATCTCAATTTTATTAGAAGACATCTCGTTACAAAAAGTTCCACATCAACGTTAAAAACAGCCTTCAATATGGTCATTTTAGTTACCGTAACACTTATCTCGTAAAAATAATATAGTTTTTCTAAAAATAATAGTTACGGCAATTTTTATGAAAACGTGTGTATCTTAGTCGTTTCAAATCCGTTTTCTACGTATTATACGTCCTTAGCTTCGTATCGAAGTATACTAATATATTTTTGATAAGTCGAAATAATTTGTAAAGCTTAAGGCTCGTTTTTGACTCGTACAAAACTAAAATTGGTTCTTGAAATTTCGAAATTATATATTTAAATCGTCAAACTTGAAAAATTCATAACTTCTTCGTTATAACTCCGCTTTAATCCGCTCAAGCGGCCACGGATTCGTTTTAAAGTATATTTTCTAAATATCAAGGCCAAAAATTTGTGCCTACTGTCGGATTTTCCAGAAAAACAAAATAAGAACAGACCACTTTTAATACTTGTCGAAAATAGTTTTTCTCGTACTAAACATATTCCAATCCCTTCAAATCAACTCCAAAGCTATTCTAATCCTACCATACACCTTCTTAGGGTGTCATGGGTTCCTAAACATCATCAAGACCAATATATATCAAGGGAATAATTATAGGATGACTTTACATATATAAAACTCTAAAAATCATGTAAAAATGGTATAAATAAACACAAGTCTTGCATGTTTGCTCCAAATATGAAGAAATAAATATGAAATGATAAGGAAAAATGAAAAATATAAATGATATGCTTACAAGTAAACTATGATGAGGTGCAAAGAACAAAGGTTTAACCTAAACACCCTAGGTTTTTATTTCAAAACCTTAATAAGAGTGTGATCTAGATTGTTTACTTGAGCTTGAGAAAAATTTTTGATGATCCCTTATGAACACCTTGAAGAACCGGTTTGATGGAGGAAGAACCAAAGAGAGAAAAATAATTTTTACTACTTGAATTATTAGGAGATGAATGATAAAGTGAATGAAGTAAGACTTTTAAGTAGTGTATAGATCTATACATAAAAAAAAATCTACCAACTTGAGGATACATCCCCCCCTTGGCCGGTTTTGGGGGGATTGTGTCAACAAAATATCTTTTTTTTTTTTTTTTTTTTTTTTTTATTGTATATACTTGTATAATTATTGTAAGAAAAAAAAAATGTAGTTAAGGTGAATATGTAATAACTTGTATATGGTTGTAAAGTTAAAGTAGTATGGACTAAAATAAGTTTTAAGGGATCAAAGTAAAGTATATTGTAGTTATAAAATTGTAAAATACATTCCTTGTAAAATTTGAGTGATATAATAATTATCGTATAGTTTTTAAGAAAAGCGTCGTAATAATATGAATTTAACGATTTATATACAAAATAAATTTAGAACACTAGGTAAACTCAAAATATTGTTTTATAACTAAATGTAAGTATAAAAATATGTCGGGATCATTTTTAGAAGTAACGGATTAAATGTTCAAAATAATAACTCACGCGATAACGTTTATTTAATATCAAATTTACGCGTTTAATGCGAAATGCAAAGTCATGAATGAACTAACATGATGCAAATGATGTTAATGAAATGTAGACTAAACTTAGTCCATATGAAATGTTCGTGATGATATGATCAGGAATTCGCCGCTAAACCATTAAGGTTACGCGAATTTGAAACACGTAAACCTAGTTTACGATAAATGTTGAAATTGTGAGGCATGAATTGTTTCGAGAAATGACCTGAAAGTATGGGTTGTCACATATTTTATATTAAGGAGCAATTGCATATATACCCACTAAAACTAGCATATTTGCATATATACCTAAAACATGCTTAAGTTGCATTGTGCATCATGTATTAAAAACTTGTGTTATGAGAAAATATGCAAATTTTATTAGTTTTAGTGGGTATATATGCAATTTCCTCGAATATTAATAGTCTCTTATATTTTAATAATGACAAACACGTAACTTGTATATATATATATATATATATATATATATATATATATATATATATATATATATATATATATATATATATATAGAATCCAGATCAAATAAGATCAAGCTTAAAGTTGTTAAATGAGATCCAACTAAAATTTGACAAACGACACTCTCCTTACAACAAAATTTAATTTTTATTAACTACAACTAAAATTGTTAAAGTTTCGATAGATTTCTTTTAAAATTTATTGAAACCTAGGTGATACACTTTGATTAGAGGTGTAATGTGTATCGTGTTTTGTATGTGTATCGTGTTTTGGAATATTTATTAGTGTAATGTGTATCGTGTATCACTAATCAAAACTCATGTATCATTTGGTTATTAGTTGATTAAACGCTCATTTGTATTAAAATATTACTTTTATGTGTATTATTGCTAAAATTGTTATTTATAAATGTTTTAAAGGTTTTTAAACTTGATCTTATTTTTACAACTTTAAGATTGATCTCACGTTAACTCTCCCTATATATATATATATATATATATATATATATATATATATATATATATATATATATATATATATATATATATATATATATATATATATATATATATATATATATATATATATATATATATATATAAAATAAATGTACAAGTTACTCAGAAACTATAATTGTGAAGCAACCGCAACTCGTTGTAGGTCCTCCACTTACATTACAGTAGAGTAGTCTTGAGTATTTTCATGCTTCAACACATGTTCGTATGTGTTTGTTATGTTGCATAATGATCAAACATTTTAAGAGGATGTCTAAAATATATTTTGGAGTCATTAAGGATTTACATTCCATACAAGGAGTAGATATGATTTTACAAACTAGGTTAATAATCAAAGTTACATTTATTTCACATATATTGCATTAAAATACTTTTGTCATCTTGTAAAATCTTTTATATTGTTTTATATAACCTTATAAACTTTTATAAATTTTCAAAAAAAGTTTTATTTACTTCTACATAAACAAATTGCTTTCATTTAAAAAAATATTTTAATAACACATTTGATCAATTAGGTAGAATCTTCTCTAATGAAAAAGAATCAAATGCAATCTTGCATCGAGAAAGATATTAGTTTTTTCAGATAATACACCATGAGAGGTAAACATCAAAATTACTTTTGCATGAAAAACATAATTAGTCATATTAACAATCCAAATAATCATTTTGCCTTCTTCTTGCCTATTTTAAGCATCCATTTTGCATACATTTTGTCTCATCCATTGCAAACTTTTTTTAAGTTTTTACAATGTAAAAATACATATTCTCAAGTCTTCAAAACACTCTCTAACCCTTGATCATAATGCTAATAACTTTTGTTTGTGAAAAGCATATTATCACTTGATGATCCAGCTAAGCAAACTTAGAGTTCTTGCTATCCTCATCCACCAAAGGCACATTTGCATATGAAGATTCACCATAATAGGATTAGAGCTTTTGTTATCTTCATCCGTTGAAGGCTCCTCGTCAATAGAAGTTCAACCATATAAAGCTTAAAGTTCTTAATATCTAAATTAGGCATTTATACCCATTAGACAACCATGTATTGGATCATCATTATACAACACTGATGTGCCCGGTAGGTGCAAGTTTTAAATTTATAAAAGGTGAATTACCAATTTTACCAATAACACATACGAGCAAGTATACTCGTCCGTTATAGCAAGATTATGAAGGTAAGTCGGGATCGTTTCGTAGGATTTGAGTGAATCGAGCACAAGTTTGAATTAACGAGTCTATCAAAACATATAACAAAGCAAATAGATATAATGAAATTCGGATGATTAAAACTACACTTGCTTAAACTAGTATCATATCATAGATTAATGTGATTGTATTAACTACTTAACATGTTGGTTGTGACAATTAGTTGAAAACTAATCTATTGTTCTTACAAGTTAAACCTTCGTCAAGATTTTAGTTCATAAAACAAGCTTTAAGTTTAACCAATCAATTCAAGATCAATTCAAGTTTCATAAGTCTACTTTCATAAACTTAAACACAAAACATCCACTTGTTCATCAAATTGCTTAAGAAATGGTCAATACAAAAGGTACCCGATCATAGACAAAAGGCTACAATTAATTTTCAACAACTAATCTTACGACCATTTAGATGTTTCCAACCAATCCAATTTGATAATCAAAAGCGTTTCTATTACAACCACACCTTAGTTCCTTTGTATAATCAAGAATAATGGGTAAAACAATCATCCATAGACAAAATGATTATGACTAGTTGAATAATACGAAGTTCTTTCGACCCCAACGATAGTTACCAATTAGCCAAACTTGATTACCAAATGTCACTATGAAACTTTAGCACAATTGGATCTTAGAATCAACTTGAAATTGAATTAAAACATGTTAACACAATCACTAACTAATCATATAATAATCAACATCATTTAAGCAAGTGTATAAAGAAACTAGCCACTCATAGCAAACATGAACATAAACTCATAACTTTGATCATTAGAAAACATGATTAAAAGTCTTACAATGCTTGGAATAAGATTACAAATGATGAAGTAATGATTCCCAAAAGATCGTGGTGGACTTCTTAGTGTTTTGGCTTCCAACGGTGGAACTTATGGAACTCCAAACTTCTCTGGATTTCTAAGGACGAATTTCAGGAGGTTAAGGCTTGGTTTGATGAGAGAGAGCTTTGTAATTGAAGTGTGTCTAATATGCTCACAATTAGCCTCTATTTATACTAATTCCAAGGCCTAGGGTGTTAAATGCTTGACTTGGCCTCCAAGGAGTAAGGAAGGGACTAGAATACACCAAGAGAAGGACCTAGAATCGTTTGGATGCAAAGGGAAGCTTAGTGATGAAGATTTGACAAGCCGCAGACTTCTCCAACCGGATCGGTCATACGACCAACCGATCCGGTTGGTCTTCAATAATAACACATCGACCGATCCGGTTACTGGTTGCGACCGATCGGTCGGTTATGGCAAAACATTTATTCCGACCAAATGCCAACCGATCCGTGAAGGTGTAACCGGATCCGGTTGGATCTTCGAGATATAAAACTTGATCTTCAATCTTCACTCGACTTGTAGAACTTGGTTCTTCAATCACTAAGGTCTTCAAAGGTACTAGGATTTAGCTTTCTCGAGACGGAATCTTGATTAAGCGCATATTTTCACATTTTCCTCCATTTCCTGTACTTGGTTATAAATACTAGACAAACATCTCTAGATACGATTAAGTGCTAAAATCACACAAATATAACCAAATAACAGATATAAAAGTACACACAATGCTACTAAAAACATGCACAATCTGAGTGTTATCAAACACTATGTATCACCATTATACAACACCTTGTATCACATATTATATTCCAAACCAGAGCCGGATTTGAGCATGTGCAAGGCGTGCGACGGCACAGGGCCTCCATTTTCTCAAAGGTCCCATGATTATAGACTCCGTGATGGATTTAATTTAATGTTTTGCATAAAACTAATAACAATGTGTTCATGAATGACATAATATTTGATTTTACAGAAATAATGAGGTAAAAATGGATCAATATGATGTAAATTGAAAAAAAATGAGGTGATCTTAGAGAGGGTTGCAGTCGTATTTTGGGTAATTCGCATTTTTCTTCCTAGAGTATATACCTTTTCCATACTTGTCTTCTATGTTCAGGGTTAGTTTCAAAAAGAGGAAGTTTACATAGTTTAACAGTTTTTACCCTTATTTAAAAACATTACTAATAAAGGTCATAAATCACTTAAAATGTATTTACAAATTATAGTATGTTACTTATTGTGTCTAAAATGTTTCAAAAAGCAGTTCAATAGAACTAATATCAAAAATTGACGACAACTAATGTTTTTTGGGTAAATGATTGAAAAAAGTATCATACTTGCCATCATTTCCTTTTGTGGGTAGCGAACAAATTTTTTTTCTTTTGTGGGTACTCTTCTTTCAAATTCATCCTTTTAAGGGTACTATGCGACATTTTTGCCCTTCGGGAAAAAAAAAAAATCTATTAGCAAAGAGGGGCAAAAATGTCCAAAAAATTCGCAAAATACCCTAAAAATGATGAATTTGAAAGAAGAGTACCCACAGAAGTAAAAAATTTTGTTCGCTGCCCACAAAAGGAAATGGTGGCAAGTATGAAACTTTTTTCAATCATTTGCCCTTGTTTTTTCGCTTATGTGCGCTTTGGAAAATTTTAATAACTTTTACAGATTTACAAGATTTTGTGATATTTATAAGCTTTTTCAAGCATTCTAATTGTTTTTGAGTTCAAGGGGCCTCGAGTATAATTATGGCGCAGGGCCTCTAAAATCAACGAGACGACACTGTTCCAAACTAAAGGTTAGGTGAGTGTGTTTTGGCTTTAAAACACAAGGGTATTAGGATTGTTATGTTTGGGTCATAAAACATAACGGGTTTAGTTGTACCAACAGAATAACTCGATATTTAGCTTAGTATCGATGAACATTGTAAGGTTTTTTTTACTGAAAAGAGAGCTTGTTGACTTAGTGAAGTACCTCTGGAGTAGGGAATTCGAGGAGTGGAGTAGTGTGAATAGAAGCTTCGTGATCAAACCACTATAAATCATCGTTTCTGATTTGCTTTTTCTTTTATTTATCGCGTTGTGATTATATTTGTTTTGTACTTATGTTTGTGTTGCGGTGATATGTTTTCATTTATGCTTTCTACTATCTTTATAGTTATAGAATTATTATTGTCGCTTATCATATTACATCACACTTGATCGGTCATTTAATATGAGAAACTGAAGCTTTTAAACGGAAACGTATTCACCTCCTCTATGTTTTCCACATCCTTTGATTACTGTTTCCATACATGTATACCCCACATGTAACTTTAGTAAATTAAAAGGTTAATCAAATTGAAAATTTCATGTATATACATGTAATATTCGGATTTTTCGGTTTGGTTCAGTTAGGTTTCAAATCTTTGGTTTTATTCGGTTTGATCAAAGCTTAAATGCGATGGCAACGCCGGTTAAGCTCTCGACTTTTCCGTATTACTTGAATAAAGATCCCTTCTCCATGTGCCATTACCAAAACAGGAGGAAAAAATTACGACTTCTTCCTCTGAAAAAACACCAACACTCGCAAAATAATATTTGTGCAACAAGTTAAGCTTAGATTGTATCATGTCTCTTGGTTATCAGTTTGAGTTAGGTTTTTATCAGAAAGATTTGCACATTTGTGATCGTTTATCTTTAATTTGTATCTCTTTTATTAGGATATAGCATGTCGTTCAGGCGTAAGTTGAATAAGCTTTGCTTTTAGTTTATTACTTATTGTAACGATTAATCAATTTGATTTAAGTTTATAAAACCAAACATTGATCACACTATTAACCAATTCTAAGTTAACGTAATAAATAAGTGTCATTCTCATGCATATTAATCAAATACAAAAATATAACGACATAAAGAAATCACAATCAATCGAATAATGCAAATTAAGACGAATAATTAGTGTTACTGCAACAAAAAAATTAAAAAAAAAAAATACCGATTACGAAAACGAGAAAAAAATAATACTCCTAATAATAAAGCTTTAAAAGATATGATCATAGTGGTCCTAGATGATTAGATAGCTTGTTACTCGAATGCCCATGGATTTTCATTACGAAGCTCTGCTTCTTCTTCCGGCGTAAAATCATTCTCGATGTTAAAAAACTCTCGGATCTCTTCTACGGTCATCTCCTTAATTTTTTCCGCAACTTTCTCACATAAAATATCCATCAATTCCGAGATTTTAAGATCACGAGCCGCGTTAAGAAGTTTCATCAGGGCCGGGGTATCTAACCCTTCAACCCAACTTTTTAAATCATTCTCGAGTGACTTGATTTCATTGTCATTCTCCTCATCACTCGCCTTTGCTTCTTTAGCTTCTTTTGCAGCCTTGAGCAAGGCTTGTTTACGAAGAAACTCATTCACTAGGGTTAGGGTTTCGGGCTCGATGTTAGAGTTAGGGCCAGGAACAACGTCCAATGACGGAGAAGCATCGTTAGTAGGGCTATCGTTTGCAGGATATTTGAGAGTGAGGGTCTGAATCGGGGTCGCTTGTTCGGTTATTGTGATTGTGTTTGACATGTTGGATGGTTTTCGTAGGGTTTAGGGTAAAAAGAATGGATTTGTGAAGAGAATGTGGTGTTATTATACGAGTTTATATAGGGGCCAGCTGGGGCGGTTTAGGTTTTTGGAATACGTGATCAAGTCTAATTCATTCATATAGTTTCCTCGTTCATGGGCCGCAAAATTCTCTTTCTTAGTTTGTGTTATTATTATTATTATTATTAAACTTCACTTTATTAAAAGCTTCACTTTATTTTTATTTATTTATTTTTATACATAAAATTGAATGAGAGTCTAGACACAAGTTGTACTCCCATTTTTTTTCTGAATACAAAAGCTAACTCCGGATGAGAGTCTTAGCATTATTTAAGTGACTAATGACAATACACTTAATACGTGAAAGTGTGTCCGTAACGAATTCCCGGAGTGTAGAAAAAACAAATGGTATGAACTTGTATCCGTTGTCCTCACATTTGGACGCATACTTTCGCTTTTTCTTTTCCACGTCATTGTGCAAAGCTACCCCAAGAGCCTATAAAGACGCCCCAATATCAGCATATGAAGAGATTCCGGTCACATCCAAACATGCATATTTGCCTTGAAAGCTCAAAAGATTTAGAAAAAGTTAGTGAAAAGTCGAGATATATTATTATTATTATTATTATTATTATTATTATTATTATTATTATAATAACATCACTTCATTAGAAAATCATAGGATTTACAAGAAATTAGTAGGGAGCCAAGATACTAACTAGGCCCCCACTTCTTTAGTTATAGCGAAGCTAATCCTACTAAAAATATGGCAGCAACACGTGCTCCAATGTCTTGAGTCATCGAGAATCTTCGGATGTACAGTTCAGTAAGGTAACCGCATTCTTCTCAAGTTTCCCAAAAAAGGAAAATGAAAAGGGGAGAAACCCATATCGAATATCCGCACATTTAGCCTCGTACTTGACGCGTTTACGTTGTGCAGCTTCAATCACCGCACGACTGGGCATAAAATCAACCATACCAGTTTGCGTCAAGGGCGATGACCTTGTCAGATCAACACATGCATCAAGCCAACCATCCCACGAGTAAAGCAACACTTTATTATTATTATTATTATTATTATTATTATTATTATTATTATTATTATTATTATTATTATTATTATTATTATTATAATTTTTTTATTATTATAACATCACTTTATTAAAACTCAAAGGATTTACAAGAAATTAGTGGGAAGCCGAGAAACCAACTGGGCCCCCACTCCTCTAGCAATAGCGAAACTAATACGATTAAAAATATGAACCGCAAAGACGAGTCCCAATGTCTTGAGTCAAGGAGAAAAGTCTAATACGCTTTAGTAAGGTTACCGCCTTTTCTCAAGTTCTCCAAAAGAAGAAAAAAAAGGGAGGAACCCGATCCGATATCTCGCACATTTAGCCTCATACTTGACACGCTTACGTCGTGCGACTTCACAAACCGCACGCATACGGCACAAAATCAAGCAACCCCGATTGCGTGGGAGGAGACGAACTGTAAGATCAACACAAACATCATGCCCACCATCCCAAGAATAAAGCAATATATCCGGCCGCAGTGAAGTGCATCCATATCTCCATGAAGCCCAATATCCACCTCCTTACGAATGTAAATCCCGGACCGAGCATATATCGGCAAGAACATCACGCATAATGTTATGTCGGTGTTTAATGCCAACAATACCGCACATGAAACCGCATGATCCCCATAAATATCTCCGGTAAAACCCTATAACATGCCGAGCACGGTGCTCGAACAAATGAAAAGGGAACACCCAATCGATAACACAAAGACACAACGATAAGTCCTGGCGTTCATAGTTTGTCCCAATCCGATATAGAGCCACCCTAAGCCAATCAAGTATGATCCTCCTTTAGTGAGCTCCATAGCCCCACCCGTCGAGGGATAGATGGAACGTAGATTCAACAGTTTGAGTAACCCGATCGAAATATATATCCGCCAATTTCTTCATAAGTTTGGGGCGCGACCTCGCTAAGGTTACTCAAAAGGTCAATATCCATATTCGCATTAAAAGTACATAGAGCATCATCAAAAGAGGGACCAAGAGTCACAATACCAAAGACTATGGAGAAGCTTAGTCTGCAGACTAGCGATTGAAGTCTCAAGCAAGAAAAGCATAGTTCAAAACATCACTGCGAATATAAACCAAGGCCCCAAAGCAAAGGCGGTGGCAAGCCTCCATTGCCATCACCAAAACCAGTCCGAGCCGTGACAATACGCTCCAAGGAAGAACGAAGAGCCACATCAAAAGAAACACAGGCACACTCAAAGACCCGAGGTGAATATGTACGCATAGAAAATATAACTCGAAATACAAAGACATGCACGGAGCAACAACAATTTCACCGATAAGGTTTTAAAAGGTACCTTTTGAGGGTCGTTTAAGACCTTATTTGATCACTTTGTATCCGTTATTTCTTAATATCGTTCCTTATCACTTTTAGGTCTCTTGAAGGCAAAATCTTTGGAATGGCACTTATTTGGACGAAAAGGCGAATATACGAAGAAAATGGCCAAAGTCGAATTGAGACACTCACATTGCTTGAAAACATAAGGTGACGGCGTCGGTGTTAAATTGCGACGCCGTCGGAGGATTTTGTGACGGACGTAAGCCAAAACTCCTATTTTCAAGTGACGACGTCAAGTTATAAAAGAGTAGGTCGTCGCAACTCGCACGGCCTAGATGTAATCCAGACGGTGTCGGTCGAAAAGGACGGCGGGCGCCACAAGCATAAGGTGAAGTCGTCGCAAGTCTAACGTGGCCAAGACGAAACCCTAATGATGGCGACACGACGGCGCCACAAAACACAAGGTGACGCCGTCGCATATGTAATATTATATATAGAATCCGAATTTTTCAAGATAAGTGTGTAGTCTTTTGGAGTAAAACCTAAACCGAACCAAGGCTGTCTTGTACAAGATTTTAGGGTTCCAAACCCTATCTTACACCAAGATAAGTGTTTTACTTCATTAATACAATTATGTCTTTGATTATTTGTGTATGCTTGCATGTTTTCCATGTCCGCTAATTTACTTGTGTGTTTGCTTAGGAATATGAAACTTAATTATTGAATATTGATTGGTTGTCTCTTATCTTAGTTGATTAATGATCTAGTAATGCGATAGGTCATTCGTTGTGTATTTAATGCTTGATTAAATCTTTGTGAACCTTAGAATATGACTCCTTGAGTAGTTGTAAGCTAAACCATCCAAAGAGTGCCTTAGAGTAAGAGTTTATTATCCCTAGTGGGTTTTGTAGACGAGACCCTTTGGTAAGTTCAAAGAGTTAGGGAGAAACGCATACCCTACAACCTTAGACACACAACGCAACTAGGAATGAGGATGTGACAATTCAACCACCAATAGGAGATAATTAAGGAGTAGTAAAACCTAAGTAAACACATCTTTAAACTATCATACGAGCACACAATAATTAGACATAGACTACATACACCTTAGATTAGATAATTAGATAAGTAGAGTAATCGGTAGCAATACCAACCCCCCAAATTCAAACCCCGAGATTCATACCTTTCCATTTCATAAAAATATAAAAATACAAAAATAATCTTCCTCAACCCCAACCTTAGCGTAGTAACTTCTCACTAGCATTCCTATTCCCCAGAGAACGATATCAATACCCGTGGCTTACCCTAATACTACACTACAACGATTAGGTTCATCGCCTGGGTGTTGAAAACTTGCTCGATTTAAAAGGAAGTTCCTTTGACCCGAACGACGCGTGTAGCGTTATCAAGTTTTAGGCGCGGCTGCCGGGAATAGAATAGCTAGTTAGTAGTCCACCTCGCTTAGGTTTCTTTACTTGATTCCTATCAAGTAAACTTTTTCTCATTTTTAGCTTTCTCTTAGTCTATCCCCTTCTTCATGACCCTTGTTCGTAATCCCATCACTTTTCATCATGGAAGGTGATAACCAACCACCACTCATCAACCCACCACCAAATGACCCGCCAAGAGCCCGTACTCTTGGTGAATACTCGAGACCAAGCCACTTAGGCTATAGGAACACCATTGAGCTTCGACCAAGCCCAAACTACGGCCTGCGATCCGACACCATCCGGTTGGTGCAAAACGGATGTGCATTCCATGGACTTCGTTCAAGATCCAAATCAAGATCCGAGGGATTTCTCAAAATTGTCAATTCCATCGACCTTGATGCTACTACTCGGGAGACCACGCGCTGCGTCTCTTCCAATTCTCTACGAGACCAAGCTAGTAATTGGCTTGAGCGACTTCCCGGCTCCATCTCAAGTTGGGATGATCTTACCTCTCGCTTCCTTGCTCAATTTTTCCCACCGGGAGAACCACTAAGCTTAGGAATGACATCTTGATGTTCCAACAACGTCAAGGTGAATCTCTACGAAGCATGGACTCGATTCAAGGACTTACTTCATAAAGTCCTCATCACGGCATTGATCTTTGGCTCCAAGTCCAAATCTTCTATGATCATGTCAACTTCCCCACCAAGCAATCCATTGACCAAGCGGCGGTGGAAAACTTAGTGATCTCACCGCGGAAGAATCATGGGGTATAATAGAGGACCTTGCCTCTATGACAACGAAAGTTGGATGACCCTCGTGAGTCGCCCAAAACCGTTAAGGCAATCTCCTTGCCTCCCATTAACTCACAACCTTCGACCGTAGGATGATCGAACTTGAAGATCAAGTAAAATTCTAATGAGTTCCTACGAAAATCCTAAGTCTTCACACCATGTGAGCAAAGTTTCTTCCTCGTGTGAGCCGTTTTGTGATCCTCATAACACGCAAGACTAGCACCGATCCCCGAACATGCTTCCGTTGACTACTCATCCTCGCGTGTTAATGGAACGGGAGGAAGATTCCCTACAATACCCGGACCTAGGAATTTCAATGAAACCCGAGAGGCATGGAAAGGCAAGCCCGACTTTTACTGGGGACAAACCAAAGAATTCACTTCCAATGATTTTTCATGGCCCCCACCTAATGGTCCTAACCAACAAAACATCAAAGGGATGTTGCAGAACCTAGTTGCATCCCAAGAATCCTAAATAGCTAAGCTTTCGGATCGCTTTAACCAACAACAAGCCGAAATGGATAGGAAGATAGACAACCTTTTGAAAGCCATAACCAATAGTGATAGGAAGGTTAATGCTATCTCAACTCCCGAGCCTTCCGGTGTAGAGATTAAGGACCCAAGTAAGCTAGCTAAGCACGTTCAATTCGTCAATACCATCGCCTTAGTGAAACCTAATGGAACAAGTAACGAAGAGGACCATACCCTTGAGAATAATGAAACAACCGAGGAAGTAGATGAAGTAGATAATGACTATTTTATTAAGTTTCCTACGGAAGAAGAATTATCTCGCCACCCTCACTTAGTGCGTGACCTCCGTCACATGTATGTTAGGAAAAGCCCTATAATCAAGTTTGGGAACCCTTGGAATCTTAACATACCATGTTGCATAGGACACCTTTTTGTGGCAAAGGCCTACATTGATCGCAAGTCCCCAATCAACATAATGACTAGCACCTACTACAATTGGGTAATGAAGAAGCCTATTCCAACTAGGCAAGACCCCAATGATCCTAATGTTAGTTGCAATTTTCTTGGTAGAGTTAAGGGATTGCCCGTTTATGTAGGTAGTTTCACGTTTCCTACGGACTTCATAATTGTGGATGATATTAGCACGGCCATAGACCCTAGCTTGTCCCACGTTATTCTAGGAAAACCTTTCATAGAAAGCACCAGGATGACCTATGATCCCTCGTTAGGAGTAGTGCGATTCAAGGATGAGACCGATGACATAGCTTACCAAATGCCGTTTAAGATTGAGAAGTTTTCATTACTCTCTAATGATGAAAAGGAACTTAAACTATCGGTCTATTATAGGAATGATGATGATAGGGAAAAAGGAGTAGATTATGTTATGGCTAAGATTTTCGGATTCTATAAGGATTGCTTGAACCTAGGACCGGAGTATAGGACCAATTGGGGAGAGGATGAACTCTTAGAGAAGTGCATCATAGGGCATTTCTACAACATGGAATCTCCCAATAGAGACCGTCAGAAGGAAGAAGGTGGCGGTAATGAAGTAACGTAGGAGCAAGACTACGAGTCTAGCTACAAGACTCTTAAATAAAGAAAAGCGCTTCGTGGAAGGCAACCCATGCTTAATTGTTTGCTTGTTAGTGTCATATATCTTTTATTGATTGTTTTTTCTCATGTTTAAATTTGTAAAAAAGCTTTATTTTGTTTTTAACCTCGTCTTAATTGCATATAAAGGTATTTTACATAAGGGATAAGTGTAGGGAGGATTACACACGTTTTCAAGGAAACGTAAACATGAGAATAACAATTCATTAAAAGATATATTTGTGTGTTTGTTTGAGTCAAGTGCTTGTATCGAGTCATAATGGATGTTTTGCAGAAATTTTTCCAGATTCTAAAGATGTAAATTTTCCAGAATTTTTCCCAGAAAATCGCATACCAGTTTTGTCGGGATAACTGACGTCAGATCGAACCGACGGCGTCAGGAAGGAGTAAAAACAACAGATTATTTTTTTTTCGCTCGTTTTCTGAGCTACTTAAAAATTTTAGAAATTCTGTAAACATCCATTCCACAAGCATTATATCCTAGTTTAAATCGAGTCTTATATATATTATTACCGTCGATTTTACGCGAAGGTTTCGTTTGTTTTCTTCAAGTGTGTAGGTTTAATTTATCAAGAAGAAGCTACATAAGATTGGAAGGAGCTTTTCACGCATAAATTCTTCTTGGAAAGGATTTAACCACTACTTCACACACGGATCCTACCGAGCTAATCAGGGGAGTATTAGTTTCTTTCGTTTTTAATTACCTTCCATTATCATAACTTTGATAGTTTCGGGGAACATTGGGGACAATGTTCAGTTTAAGTGTAGGGAGGGAAAATAAAACGGGAACTTTGAAACTATGCTTATCCTTGATTATTTGCTTTGTCCATCTGTATTTGTGTAATAAACCATGAGAAAATGTCGGTTAGGGTAATTTTGGCACCAAATTTAAAATTTTTCATGACATATAGGAGTGGGCCATTAGTCTTAACAAAAGCGTCTCACGGATAGGAAGTTGCATGACTAGCACAAAAAACCCTTTACCACCTAAATTCCACCCAAAATGTGAGGATCGCCCTTAGATTAGTAGGAATTAAAAGCATTCATCTTTAATGCTTAGAGTGTGAACCGGTAGTATATTAGATTCTAGAACTTGTTTTGAAGTAAGACTACACTTGTGTAGTTAGGAATAACTAAATGATAAGAGGCATTAGGATAACCCTTGTTTGATACCCGTAATATAATTACTTCTTCCACATCGGTTGAGTAATTCCCCACACCCTTTGCGTTGTACTCATCTTTAGTACACGATACCCTAGTTAACCCCTCGAGCCTATCCTTTTCGCGGTTCTCGTGATGTTTCGGTTTTTCCGGAATATCAATGAAGAGCATTGTTTACACCCCACCCCCAAATATACACCCAAATCGCCTTAGCATACCCTGTATGCACTCACTTTTAGTGCATTATTGTTATCACCCTAAACCTTTAGTTCAATTTTCTAGTTGCTTGCATGAGTTGCTAAGTCGAGTCATATCCTTTGTATACAGTTTTTGGACGATTGGGATTCATGGGAAAAGTTAAAGTTTATGAAATGACGGGAAGGGAACGTTAAATTCAAAATCCCTTTGTTTGCTTAATAATGTACCCCAAGTGTTTTGATCTTTTCAAATCGGGTCAAATTTGTGTTAGAGTAATAAAAACTCAAGTGTAGGGATGTGCCTATAAATCCCTATCATTTTGATGTTACCGTAGAGGATGGTAGAGTAAAAGTGTATGAAAAAAAAAACATACGGGCTACCATCCTACATCTATCATTTGAATTTATGTTTGTTTTTTTTCAGTTAGCTAGAGTTTTGAATGTCGAGTCTTGGCTTAGCAACGCCATTCTTCGTATGCTTGTAACATAAGAGATTTTTGACTTGCCACCACTATATAGCCTATCCCACCAAACCCTTTGTTTCCCTACCGTAAGCCTAACATTACAACCCTTTAAAGACCTCTTTGATAGTCTTTCCTAGATGCTTACGCCAAAGCGATGGAGGTTTGATCTATTCTCAAGCCTATGGTAATCTATGTACTAGGACCGGTTAATGAGTGTTTATCTTCCATTTCCAATTTTTTATATTTCATATACACCCGAGAGAGATGTGAGTATCCAAACACCCCATGTGAGGTGCTAGTATGTAATTTCCGTGCTTGTTATGACTTTTATGGGCTTATATGTGTTGTGGACCGTTTTGAACCAATGCTTCATGACCCCTAACTTATAAATTAATTGGCTAAAGCACATTTGCTTGAGGACAAGCAAATACCAAGTGTAGGGATATTTGATAAGGTTTTAAAAGGTACCTTTTTGAGGGTCGTTTAAGCCCTTATTTGATCACTTTGTATCCATTATTGCTTAATATCGTTCCTTTTCACTTTTAGGTCTCTTGAAGGCAAAATGATGGAATGACACTTATTTGGACGAAAAGCGCGAATATCTGAAGAAAATGGCCAAAGTCGAATCGAGACACTCACAATTCTTTGAAAACATAAGGTGGCGTCGGTGTTAAATGCGACGCCGTCGGAGGATTTTGTGACGGGACGAAGCCAAAACTCCTATTTTCAAGTGACGACGTCAAGTTTTAAAAGAGTATGCCGTCGCAACTCGGACGGCCTAGATGTAATCCGACGGCGCCGGTCAAGAGACGGCGTCACAAGCATAAGGTGATGCCCGCAAGTCTAACGTGGCCAAGACGAAACCCTAATGGCGACGACACGACGGCGCCACAAAACATAAGGTGACGCCGTCATATGTAATATTATATATAGAATCCGAATTTTTCAAGATTAAGTGTGTAGTCTTTTGGAGTAAAAACCTAAACCGAACCAAGGTCGTCTTGTACAAGATTTTAGGGTTCCAAACTCTATCATACACCAAGATAAGTGTTTTACTTCATTAATACAATTATGTCTTTGATTATTTGTGTGTATGCTTGCATGTTCTCCATGTCCGCTAATTTACTTGTGTGTTTGCTTAGGAATATGAAACTTAATTATTGAATATTGATTGGTTGTCTCTTATCTTAGTTGATTAATGATCTAGTAATGCGATAGGTCATTCGTTGTGTACTTAATGCTTGATTAAATCTTTGTGAACCTTAGAATATGACTCCTTGAGTAGTTGTAAGCTAAACCATCCAAAGAGTGCCTTAGAGTAAGAGTTTATTATCCCTAGTGGGTTTTGTAGACGAGACCCTTTGGTAAGTTCAAAGAGTTAGGGAGAAACGCATACCCTACAACCTTAGACACACAACGCAACTAGGAATGAGGATGTGACAATTCAACCACCAATAGGAGATAATTAAGGAGTAGTAAAACCTAAGTAAACACATCTTTAAACTATCATACGAGCACACAATAATTAGACATAGACTACATACACCTTAGATTAGATAATTAGATAAGTAGAGTAATCGGTAGCAATACCAACCCCCCAAATTCAAACCCCGAGATTCGTACCTTTCCATTTCATAAAAATATAAAAATACAAAAATAATCTTCCTCAACCCCAACCTTAGCGTAGTAACTTCTCACTAGCATTCCTATTCCCCTAGAGAACGATATCAATACCTGTGGCTTACCCTAATACTACACTAAAACGATTAGGTTCACTGCCTAGGGTGTTGAAAAACTTGTTCGACGAAAAGGAAGTTCCTTTGACCCCGAACGACGCGTGTAGCGTTATCACTCACATTGGGGGTCATTAAGTGTAGCAACCGCATCCATAAGTTCAATAGTTTTAGCAACCCTTTTCAGGACAACCGTACTACCGAACTCAAAATCCACACAAACCGGCCCACCTAATAATTTAACACCGTGTAGGGGACGCGATATATTGGGGGGAAAAACACCAACCAGTCTGCTTCTTGGATCCTCCTGTGGCCAAAAAACCTCAGTTTTATCAACATTGAGGTGTAAGCCTCGACTAGGTCCATCCATCTTAATCAACTCTAAAACCTTTCCAACCACCAAAGTATCACCAATAATGGTGCCGTCATCCAGATACCAAGCATGAAAGGAAAGGTTAAAAGAGTCTCTAATCTTACATGCCAGAGGATGTAACACTAAAGCAAAAAGAAGAGGCCCAAGCGGATCACCTTGTTGCACACCTTGATGAGACCAAAGAGTATGCTCACCATAATATAATCTGGCAGGACTGGAGTAACAGAATTCCACCCAACGCGACATAGCCGAAAAATGAAGCCGAACTTCACGCAACATAACAGCCCGATCAACCTTGTTGAAAGCGTTCTTAAAATCAACCAACAACATCGAGAGACCAACATCACCCCCACGATCCTCAATCAAACGGTTCACTGCATGAAGAATAGCCTCTCCTCCCCCCGAAACCCCAACACCGAATTGTAAATCATCTAAATAGCCCCCCCGAAGAATGGCCAATCATGGACGCACATACCTTGGAAACTAACCGCCTCCAAACAGTTCCAACAGCAATTAGACGGATACCTCCTCCCGGCTTGACCAAGGGTGTGAGAGGAGCACTAGCAATGTACTCACCCAACACCCTCGGACATTTACCAGCAATAAAAAGGTTCACCACTTGGGTGATAGAAGCGACCAACTCATCAGAAATAGCAACAGCAGCACCGTTTAAACAATCCAAAAGGTGTTGAGCACGCAAAACGTCCCGCCCACAAGAAGTACCCCGAGGGAAACTCTTAATCATATCAAGAACCAAGGCAGGAGATGCAATAAGGTGATGGTGATCAAAGGGTATATCAGGCATCAAAGGAGCAGACTGGAAAGGATGCTTAACTTTTAAATCCTCAAGAGTAGAATCATCATAAGGTGCGATACCAGAAGACGAGAGAACTCTGACAGCAGCCGTATAATGACCATCACAAATCTTCCTCTTGCACTGATTGACATTACGGTCACCCAAATCCAAGCTGTCATCATCAATATTATGCCATACCGGGGAGGGTTCGACTAAAACCTCACGCACAATCTGAAAACTACCACTAGGTGTACCCCATGCACGAATGGCATTAACAATGTATTCCTCCTGGCGTTGATGCTTAGTGGCAGACCTACACTCTTGATTACTCCTCGGACAAAAAGTTTTAAGGAGACATAAAGGCAAGACTAACAAACCAACCCAACAAGCAATGTCATCCGGCGTACATATCACCTTATCAAGGGCTCCTTTCTGAACACGAGAAAATTCCAAACGAAATCTAGAAGGGATTGATTTGACAGTCCTCAACCCCTTTGAAAATAAGGTATCAAGAAGAGTTAAATCGAAACCACTAACCTCGTCCAAAACCAATTCATCAACCAGGGCAACATGAGAGGAAACCTGTGGTTTGGTGAGATCATACAACACGAACCGAACAACACCATCCCCACAATCAGGAGGAGGCACAAAATCAGACCCTGAACCGTGGCGACACTTAGTACGGAAGGTATGCGTTCTGAAACAAACACCACACAACCACAAACCCATGCGCTTAAGAGTAATCTCAGCCCTATAAAAAATAACCAGGTCCGACAAAAGAGAACACCTAGTGGTATCTTGAGCCTCACCACAAAAGTGCCGGTCACGGAGGTGTGTGATCAAGGAGGTTTTCGTAAGCCCATTTCCACCACCATCCCTACATCACTAAGACCAACAAATGGACAGTGAAATCTAACAGCAGGCATGGAAGAACAACCAATACAAACCACCACAATAACCCTCAACCAAAGGAGCAGCAAGGCAACAAAACCAAAACAGAAATAAAAACTACGTCTAAACCAAAACGAAGCACAAAAAAGGTGAGGATTTTCAAAGAGAAAACCCTAAAAACGATGCAGCAGAAACTACCGACAGGAAAAAAAACCGCCACAAACCTCCAACCAATGACCCTGACAATGGAAGAAACTGGAAGCCCACTGATGGTATTATTATTATTATTATTATTATTATTATTATTATTATTATTATTATTATTATTATTATTATTATTATTATTATTATTTAACAACACTTTATTAGAAACTCAAAGATTTACAAGAAATTAGTGGGAAGCCGAGATACTATCTGAGCCCCCACTTCTCTAGCTATAGCAAAGCTAATCCTACTAAATATATGAATAGCAGCACGTGTTCCAATGTCTTGAGTAACAGAGAACTTTCGGATTCGCTTCAGTAAGGTTACCGCATCCTTCTCAAGTTCCCCAAAAGAAGAGAATGAGAAGGGGAGAAACCCATATCCAATATTCGCACACTTAGCCTCATATTTGACGCGTTTATGTTGTGCGGCCTTAATCACTGCACGACCTGGCACAAAATCAACCATACCAGTTTGCGTCAAGGGCGATGACCCTGTCAGATCGACACATACATCAAGACCTCCGTCCCACGAGTAGAGCAACATATAAGGTGGACGTAAGGGGTTGTCCCTTTCTCCATTAAACCCTATATCAACTTCTTTACGAGCTGAAATCCCCGAACGTGAACAGATGTCAACAAGAGTATCGCGCACCACGTTATGACGATGTTTAATACCAATAATACCAAAGACACGATCAAAGATGGTCCCCATTATTATTATTATTATTATTATTATTATTATTATTATTATTATTATTATTATTATTATTATTATTATTATTATTATTATTATTATTATTATTATTTTTTTTATTATAAACATCACTTTATTAAAACTCATAGAATTTACAAGAAATTAGTGGGAGCCGAGAAACCAATCTGCGCCCCCACACCTCTAGCAATAGCAAAACCAATCATATTAAAAATATGAACCGCAAGACGTGCCCAATGTCTTGAGTCATAGAGAATCGTCGAATACGCTTTAGTAGGGTTCTCGCATCCTTCTCAAGTTCTCCAAAAGAAGAGAAGAGAAGGGAGGAAACCATACCGATATCAACACATTTAGCATCGTGCTTGATACGCTTCGTTGTCGGCATCAATAACCGCACGCCCGACACAAAATCAATCATCCCAGTTGCGTCCAAGGCGGCGACCCGTAAGATCAACACATACATCACGCCCATCATCCCAAGAATAAAGCAATATATCACCGGTCAGTAACGATCATCCCTATCTCCATAAAGCCCAATATCCACCTCCCTACGAAATGAGATTCCGGACCGAGAACAAATATCAACAAGAACATCACGCACAATGTTATGCCGATGTTTAATGCCAACAATACCAGCATGAAACAAAGATGATCCCCATAAATATCTCCGGTAAAACCATAGAACAGTGAACACGGTGCACGAATAGTGAAAGAGGAACGACAACCGATAGCACAACACACAACGATAAGTCCCGGCATTCATAGTTTATCCAAGTCCGTAAATCGAGCCACCCTAAGCCAATCAAGTATGATCCTCCTTTAGTGAGCTCCATAAAGCCATCCGTCGAGGAGATAGATGGAATGTAGATTCAACAGTTTGGGTAACCCGATCGAAATATATATCCGCCAATTAATTATTATTATTATTATTATTATTATTATTATTATTATTATTATTATTATTATTATTATTATTATTATTATTTCATCACTTTATTAGAAATTCATATGATTTACAAGAAATTAGTGGGAAGTCAAGATACTATATGGGCTCCCACTCCTTTAGCTATAGTAAAGCAAATCCTACTAAAATATGGGTAGCAAGACGTGCCCGATGTCCGAGTAACAAAGAAATTTTGGATCCGCTCAATATTATTATTATTATTATTATTATTATTATTATTATTATTATTATTATTATTATTATTATTATTATTATTATTATTAAAAAATTACACGTTTGGTCCCTATGGTTTACCTCAAATAAAAGGTTTAGTCTCTAAGTTGTGTTAATTACACCACACGTACCTATTTTTGAAACTTGTTGCCCATTTAGTCCCTATTATGAAAAATAGGGACTATCCGTGTAATAAAAGAAACTGTAAATAATTACACAAATGATTCCTATCTTTTAAAATAGGGACTAAATGGGCAACAGGTTTTAAAAATAGTTATGTGTGGTGTAATTAAAACGATTTAGGGACTAAACCTATTATTTGGGGTAAACCACAGGGACCAAATGTGTAATTTTTTCTTATTATTATTATTATAATAATAAACATCACTATATTAGAGAATCATAGGATTTACAAAAAATTAGTGGGGAGCCGAGATACTATCTGAGCCATGAATAACAGCACGTGTTCCAATGTCTTGAATCACAGAGAACTTCTGAATTCGCTTCAGTAAGGTTACCGCATCCTTCTCAAGTTCTCCAAAAGAAAAGAATGAGAAGGGGAGAAATCCATATCCAATATTCGCGCATTTAGCCTCATATTTAACGCGTTTACGTTGTGCGGCCTCAATCACTGCACCACATGGCACAAAATCAAGGGTGATGACCCTGATCGACACATACATCAAGACCCCCGTCCCACGAATAGAGCAACATATCAGCTGGACGTAAAGGGTTGTCCGTTTCTCCACTAAGCTCGATATCAACTTCTTTACGAGCTGAAATCCCTGAACGTGAACATATATCAACAAGAGTATCGCGTACCACTTTATGCCGATGTTTAATACCAATAATACCAGCACACGATACAACATGGTCCCTATAAATATCTCCCGTAAATACCCTGGAACAAGCCGAGTACGACATCTGAATAGAGAATAGGAGAACACCTAGCCGATAGCATAACACACACCGGATATCGGAACTACCCTAAGCTAGTCCGAAGTGTATCCTTCCATTTGCGATCTCCATAGCGCCATCTGTCGAGTAGATAGAGAAAAAAGTGGATTCAGCCGTTTCAGTAACACGTGTGAAATATATATATGCCAATTTTTTCATGAGTTTGAGGGCAGCGATCTTATTGGATTACTCAAAAGTGTAGAATATAATAATGTTTATTGTCTTTTATTGATCGAGCCATACAATGAGCCTAGGATTTATAGATACAAGATGCTAACTATATTGGGTAAATTGGCAATTACCCTTGATTCTAGCAATCAATATAAATACAAATATTCCAATCCGTTTACAGCTAGCATACTATAATAAACATGATACTAACACACCCCCGCAGTTTGAGCGGGAGGACACCGGACACTCAAACTGGAGCGAAATTCTTCAAATAAAGCTGAGGGCAATCTCTTAGTGAAGATATCCATAACCGATAGCGAGAAGGTACATGTAGAACCCCGACTTGACCCGTAGCCACCAAATCGCGAACAAAATGAATGTCAATCTCGATATGCTTGGTCCGTTGATCTTTGGACCGGGTTCGAGGACATGTAGACAAAGACCGACATTATCACAGTAGACAAGTGTTGCGGAAGAAACCGGAGTGTGAAGTTCTCTAAGAAGATTTCGCAACCAACATGTTTCGGCAACGGCATTGGCAACCCCACGATATTCTGCCTCAGCACTCGAACGAGAAAGTGTCGGTTGACGCTTGGAGGACCATGAGAGCAAGTCGTTGCCAAGAAAAACACAGTATCCAGAGGTAGACCGCCGAGTAGTCGGGCAACCGGCCCAATCAGCATCAGAATATGCAACCAACGAAGTAGTGGAAGAAGAGTACAACTGCAACCCGTAATCCAAAGTACCCCGAATATAGCGCAAAATCCGTTTGAGCGCAGAGAAATGAGGCTCTCTCGGATCATGCATATGAAGACACACCTGCTGCACAGCATAAGAAATATCAGGGCGAGTAAATGTTAGGTACTGAAGTGACCCTGCAAGGCTCCGATATAAGGTGGGGTCAGAGACCAAACTGCCATCATCACCCAGTTTAGACTCAGTGTCAACCGGAGTCCGACTCGAATTGCAATCAGCCATGTGAGCACGCTCAAGGATCTCTGTAGCATACTTACGCCGAGATAAAAACATACCGAAGTATCACGAGTAATGAGATATGCCCAAGAAATAATTTAGTGATCCCAAATCATCATAGAGAACTCGTATGAAGAGTCGCAATGATCTGTTGTAGTAATCCATCAGAAGAGGCAGTCAGTACAATATCATCAACATACAATAAAAGATAAGCAGTGTCAGTCCCCTGATGATAGATAAATAAGGAGGTGTCACAGCGACTATGAGTAAAGCCAATCCCAAGAGCATATGTAGCAAAACGCTGAAACCAAGCCCGAGGAGCTTGTTTCAACCCATACAAAGATCTGCGAAGTAAACATACATAATCAGGGTGCTCAATATCACGAAAACCAGGTGGCTGATGCATGTAAACAGTCTCAGATAAATCCCCATGCAAAAATGCATTCTTGACATCTAGCTGGTGAACAGGCCAATGTCTAGAAGCAGCTAAACTGAGAACAATGCGTATAGTGCCAGGTTTAACAACCGGGCTAAAGGTCTCATCAACATCAATCCCCTCTATCTGAGTGCTACCATTCACGACAAGTCGAGCCTTGTATCGACTGAGAGTGCCGTCAGCCAAGTACTTATGGCGAAATAACCACATACAGCGAACAATGTTGATGTTCGCAGGGCGAGGTACAAGAATCCAAGTTTTGTTTTTAATAAGAGCATTAAATTCATCATACATAGCATTTAACCAATTAGGGTCATGAAAGGCAGCGTTATAGGAACGGGGTAAAGGGGAAACAGGAGTCACATGACAAGCATAACGAGGATTGGGACGAGTAGTCCCGACACGAGAACCTGTAACCATGGGATGAACAGATGTTGTAGACTGGGTAGGGTGAGAAACCTGGGGGGGTTCTTGAGTTACGGAACTGTGGTTGGTGGGGTGTGAAGGAGAGGTGGGTGGTGGTGGGGAGGGTTGTGGGTGCGGAGATGCCACAGCGGGAGAAGGTGGAGGGTTTAGAGAAGGTGAAGTGGGTGATGTAGGTGAATTTGTTGGTGTAGGTGTGGACAATGTTGGTTGTGGGGGAGGGGTTGGGGTGAGTTTAATGATGTTGGAAATGATGTTAGGCGAGTCATCTAAGAATTCGTAGGATGGTTGTACAGTGGATGTGGTGGAGCCAAAGGGAAAAACGGTCTCATCAAAAGTGACATGGCGGGAGATAATGATTTTGTTTGTGTTAAGGTCTAAGCAGCGATATCCACGGTGATTGGTGGCATGGCCCAAAAATAGGGAGGGTGTGGCTCGTGGGCCGAGTTTGTGGTTGGTGTCAACATGAGGATAACAAAGACATCCAAAGACACGTAAGATACGGTAGTCAGGTGAAGTGCCAAACATACGTGTAAGGGGAACATCATTATCAATAGCTCGGGATGGTAGAATATTTAAAAGGTAGGCGGCCATGTTGAGGGCTTCAACCCAGTAGTTTGGGGGTAGATGGGCTTGAAAAAGTAAGGTGCGGATAAGGTTGTTAATTGTGCGGATCATGCGTTGATTTTCCGTTTTGTTGTGAGTGCGGGGACATGAGAAAGCAGCGGATCCCATTATCGTTAAATAGTTTATGAAAGGTGTGGTTGTCAAATTCACCACCATGGTCACACTGAAAAGATTTGATTTCTTTGTTAAATTGAGTTTTGACAAAGGTACGAAATAAAGTAAATTTGATCAAAGCATCAGATTTGTTAACCAACGGATAAACCCATACAAACTGAGAATAATGATCCAGAAAAAGAACATAATATTTGAAACCAGAAAGACTCGGGATGGGAGAAGTCCATAAGTCCGAGTGAACAATATCAAAACAGTTTTCAACTAAAGTAGATGAATTATCAAATGGAAGTTTCACATGTTTGCCAAGCTGACAAGCATGACAAAGCACGGAGATTTCTCTTTATTACATGAAATTGAATTATTTGAAATAACACGACGTAACACTTCACTTCATGGGTGACCAAGACGTTGGTGCCACGATATCCGACTTGTGAGGAAGGCTTGAGAAATGGAGAAGGCTTGGTGACGGGATAGAGGTCGCCGGTGCTATCACAATGAGCAAAGACCGACGAGTCTGAAAATCCTTAACAGAAAAACCAAAAGGGTCAAATTCAACAGTGCAATAATTTTCACAGACAAACTGACGTACAGAAATTAAGTTTTTAACAATGTGAGGAGTGATAAGGACATTATTTAAGTGAAGAGGTCGAAATGTGGTTGGTATAATGCTATGGCCAGAGTTGGTGACGGGAATAGTGTGCCCGTCGCCAACCGCAACAGACGAATAAATGCTCGAATTAAATACATTACTGAGATTATTGACCGAGTCATTTAGGCGAGAAGACGCACCTGTATCCATATTCCAGTTACCAGGAGCGGGTTCATGGAGAGTGGTAGTAGCAAAAGCATGAGGTAGAATCGTCTCTTGACCCGAAACCGCTCCGAAATTGCCCCCGGAAATAGACTGACCTGTCACGCCAGGTGAGGGTCCAAGAATACCCAATTGGTGCTGAACCGAGGCATGTGATTGGACTGCTGGTTGACCCGTAAGATACTGACCCGGGTGCATGAACTGATGAACCGTGGAGGGTTGACCTGGTTGAAACAGGTGGTGAGTGGGCTGGCCTGTCATTTGCTGATGAGGGTTCATGAGCTGCTGATGTTGAACTGGTGGCAGGATGGGGTTCGTAATCTGCTGAACCGGGTAGGGCAGGCTGAGGTTCAAAAATTGTTGCATGACCTGTTGAGGATTCTGAACTGGTGGGGCAGATGGGGCAGATGGTCCATAAGTGGGGTTCAGTCCAAACCCTGGTGGGGAGGTATAATAGGCAGCAGGGACCTTAGGCGTTTGTGTACTGATGGATGGGGGACCAATAGCAGGTGCACTACAACCAAGTTTAGCCAAAAGTAATTGTAGGTTTTGCATATCAGAGGGAGTTACTGTGTTGGACGTGGGCTGTTGATTGCTACCATGTACACCGTTGTGCAAGAAACGACACGATGCTCCAAAACGGCAATATCCTTTGAGAAAATTGTTACAAGGTTTGTGTACTTTATCCGTGGAGGTGAAAGAGCGACGAGTATTAGACCCGGTGTTTGCCAATAAAGCCATAGGGGATGAAGATGACGAGTCGGTCAAAGGGTCTTGAGAGCGAGCCTTGTGACGCATTTCCTCCGTGGTAAGCATAGACCGGACCGTTTTGAGATCGGGAAAAGGATCCCGATGGGCGATGATGGTGGCCACATTGTCATATCTCAAGGGCAAGCCTTCAAGGGCGAAGGTAACGATATCATCATTGTCCAATGTCGAGCCAAGGCTATTTAAAACCGTGGCTATGGACTCGATCTTTCGAAAGTAAGCATCGATGCCCATGTCACCAAGCTTTAGGGAGCGTAACTCCGCTTTCAAGGCAATTGAACGAGTGCGTTTGTTGTCGGAAAAAATGGTAGCGAGGGTATCCCATGCGTCTTTAGCCATCTTAGGGTTTTCAACAACTAAACGTTGTTGAAGGGTTTTTGAAACGGTGACAAATATCCATGAGAGAAGAATGGAGTCAATCTTCAACCATTCGGTATCATGGGGTGATGTGGTACTTGTGGATGCATCCGTTGCATTTTTGGTTTCGATGTGATCCAAGAGTTGGTTACCGCGACAAAAATGAGTGAAAAAGTATACCCAAGATGAATAATTCATTTCATCCATATCGAGTTTTACGGGAATGATGTTGGTGAGGTTTGTTATTGCCATTAATTTGTCGGATAGGAGGATGGTGGGAGGCGGAGGGGGATCAGTGAGAGTCATTTTAGAGGAGAGAAATATAGAGGGTTGAGAAGATCAGTGATCGAGAGGGGAGAAGGTTTAGGGTTAGCTGAGATATATTGAGTAGCAGTGGATGAAGGGAGGTGAGATGAAGATTGAGAGATGGAAGGAGAGGCAGCAGAAGAATGATGAATTTTAGGGTTAGGTTATGGAAGATAAAACTGTCATCAAATGTTAATAGAAGATAAAACTTTGAACCGTTCAAGGCTTCAGGTTATTAATAAAGATTTAGGCACTCTATCATCTGGATTATTTATGATATTAGCTCAATACGGATTTTTCCAAATGGCTAGAACTCGTTCTTTCTAATCATGAGGTCATAAGTTTAGAATTTTAAAAAGTATTGCCCATGAATTACCAAAGTGACATCGAGAAAAAATATTTTCTTGAGCAAAGTCACGTAAACGATGAAGCGTAGATTTATTGATGAATCGACACTATCATTTATGTTTTAAGACGCTAATAAATTATATGTAAGAAATAATTATCTTACAAGTATATCTTGACCTATCCATGCAAAGGATATTCTGCGATAGCCACCCATACAAAAGCAAATACTATGCATAATGGAGAAACACCGTGGTCAAATATGACATTGCTCCTAAGAATGGAACCTTGAAAATGTTTGTGCAGTGAGCTCAAAC
Organism: Chrysanthemum lavandulifolium; assembly: GCA_022545495.1. NCBI lineage: Eukaryota > Viridiplantae > Streptophyta > Magnoliopsida > Asterales > Asteraceae > Chrysanthemum > Chrysanthemum lavandulifolium. The sequence goes on along the minus strand of CM040238.1, from coordinate 302,544,072 downwards.
CATCCGAAAGCGAAATATATAGTAGTTAGTCCGGACTATAGAATTATATCGAACTCTTGTAAGCGATCTGTAAAGAATCGGTCATCAAATAACATTATTCGGTAATCACATCGTCGATCTTGGTATAGCGAGACGAACCTATTATTATCTTGGAATATGAATATGAATATGTTAAGGCATATATTTTGTTTCATTTTGTATATCATGAATATGTTAAGGCATTAATGAATATGTTAACTACACAAATTCATAAAAAATAGTCTCTAAAAATATGACAAAGCTAAGAATGGACCTGCAAGAATAAGTAGACCCATGAAACGCTACAACATGTGCCTGTATCAGTATTCCGTGAATCAAATAGTGCAAACAGTGAAACCGTCAGTAACAAACGCCGATGCATGAAACATTCTTTGTAGCTGTTTATGTTTTCAAAAGCTTAAACCATAAATTAAAAGGGTGTTTGGATGTGCACCATATTCATTATGAATGTAAAAAAGACAAAAAATTAACGACTTCATTAAACGTTCGTTAAAAGTAATTATGAATATATAAAATTTATAAACCACTAACAGTTTATACCTGATAGGTCTTGCCCTTTGTTACACCAATGATATCGATCATTTCATCTTTCTGGAAAACAACATCAATGAGGACCTGCTTCTCAAAGAAAATGTAACCAAAGTCCACTTTACGTGCGACAACCACCGTTCACTTGAATCTCCATCAAATGAGCCTTCTTTTCTTCGCAAACCTTTCATCTTTCGGATCGAGTGTGGGCGAACACGGATGACATTTCAATATTCCTTCATTTTCTCCAAGCGTGATTGAATATCCTTCTTTCCTGACTCAGTTTCACACTTTGAAGAGTACTTGTTTAAAGCCTTCTTCTTTGACTTGCACCCGTTCTTGTAGAAACGCCTCTTGACATCTTCACTGAGATGCTAGGCCCATACTGTGTTCAGACTGCGAAGACCACGTGGGGTCTTGACATACTATGATCAACGTAAAGAAGCATATAGACTATATTAGCAGACTGTTGTGGCCGCATAGGAATCATTATTATTGATTAAGTGCTATTAGAGTGAAAAACCTTCGCTAAAAAACACTGCCTAATTGCCGCACAGTGGAACAAGTTGCCACTAACAGGTGTGTTCAAAGGTCTATACATTGTAGATGATGTTACTTTAATTCTTCATTGAATGTCAACTCAATGTTCAGCTACTTGATTAAACCCCACGTATACAAAGGAGTGTAATTTCTTAGCTGGGAAAAGCACAAGTAACATAAGAAATTGCATAATGAAGAGACAGGCAAAGTTGCGACAAAAATAGTACATCAATATTGAAAGATAATGCAAAATTCCATTCCAGTATGCAAAAAAAACTTTACCCCTCCCTCTTTAATAAACATCAAACTTCCTTTGATACCTCGATAACACACCTTGAGGATCCAAAATGGAGAGTCTAATTTATCGAGGGATGATGGACAACTGCTTTCTATAAATAGTGGTTCCTTTTCACCATAACCTTCTATTAAAAACACCAATAATGCCTATGACTTCAACTCTTTCTAACACGATAGGATTCTCATTAACCTGATAGGTCTCAGTCAAAGCTCAAATAAATAAAAGAATAAAGTTCTACTTAGGGTGAGAACACATTTGTTGAAGGATCTAAACTACTAAAACAAATACAAGTAGTAAGGTATATACAACTAATCTATGCCTATAAATAACGAATTCCATTTTGAAATTAATGATTTCACATTCATCATTCTCATTTTCAAAATACCACCTTCTTTTGTACGATTTACGGTGGTTAGAACCTTAAACCTGCTAGTAGGGACTTTCAATAATCCAACCTAAAATAGTCCTCCACAATATGAAATGCTAGACGCCTATTCATATAATTTAGCTATGGGTTGAATGGTTAGAGGTAAAAAGAAGTTAAGAATTCATCAGTATACATTAATTGTCTTCATCAGGTTTCGACACAAACCCCTCAATCCATATCTACTACCAGCGTCTATTAAGGATATATGTGATTTAAACCGAATCCTCAAAAATAGAAAACTTCTATGGTATACAAACTACTACAAATAGTTACGAACGACCTCCTGTGAGCCCAATCAAGTCTTAATTACAATAGCATGATCAATTTAAACAGAACTGAGATCTTAGCTTGTGGTCCACCTTGAACAATACACAAAATTGAACTCGGAACCAAGATTGATCACCTTCGTCCATTCTGGAAGCTCGTATATATTCTTATATTTAGTTGGAGATAATCCCCAAAGAGACCCTGATAGGTTCTCAATCTCCAACTTTAAATATGTGATTGGTTTTCCTGACTGGTTCTTGGCTATCACCTTGTGCAAAAAAGTTTGAAAAATAATTTTATGAAGCGTAACCACCCATCGTACGGGTCATGAAGCTAGTTAAAGAATAAATTTAATAGTCATTTATTATACCTTGTCTCGATCGTCTTTGTCGGTTCTTTGTTGGTATGTGAGCGATCGCTTGTACGACCTAAGCAGTTTGGTGTAAGCTGCGGCAAATAGGTGAATGTTTGCGAATATCTCAAACATATGATCTCTATATTCATGGTGTGGAAAAGCGTGAAAGAATCAAGCGTTGGATAAATCACGGTGTTTTGGTACCACCATTTCATAAAAAATAGTAACTTACCAGGTTTTGTATAGGGTGTTGGCTTAGGGTGTGAATCTGCACAAGTTATAGTTTTGGCGAAACCAACTTGATGTATTCTTTTGGTTCTAGCTGCTGGTATTCTGAATTTAGGTGTAGATTCAGTAACAACAGTCATCGCAGTAACGACTGAAGCAACATAGACAATAACAGCACCAAATGGGCTAGCAGCCGCATAACGGTGCCCACCCTTGGTGCACATAACACCATGCTCAAAGTCCAAGACTATGGTATCGTTCGACGATCCTAGTTCACAGAAGCCGACAACATATATGAGCAATCAATAGACGATTGAATACATATGGCACAAATAAGAAAACTAACTCGTTGTCGCGTCATGAACAACAGGCATATCCTACATGTATAAGAATCTGAAAATGATAGCGATTCAGCTGACAAAGCAACACAATGACTTGTGCTACGTATGTCCTCTGTTATTTACAACATGATTATAACATGTAATTTAAACAGGGTGAACGTTTACATAAGATAAAAGGAAAATAACAAATAGGTACGTTACAATGACAAAGTAGAAAATTAATTAGAGAAAGTTGATGAGAGTCTTTGAAATTCGCTTACCGGTGATGGGACGTGCCATGTGAAATTTGAAGGCCATGTTCCGGAGGAGGCTAAAGCACTGAGCTCAGAAAGTATGAAACAAAAGCAGTTCAAAACGTTTTGTTAAATGACAATTTTAAACCCCTTGAATTGTAAGAACATAAACTTGTTGATATTTGCTCCCACCTGGAGTCAGCGATGCAAACCTCCGGTTTCAAGAATTTGAAGGGCCACGTGTATGCTCTCTGTAATTCAAAACATGGTTGCAAGATATAAGTATGCAGGTACCACAAATAGGCACAAATCAAAACGTTTATAGTAATAATAGTTACAAACTAAAGCCCGATGAAACAAAAAATGCACTGACATACAGGTGACATAAAAGATCTGCCAAACAATTCAGCATCCATTCCAAAATCAGAGAGTTTATCATTGAATTCAGCATCCATTAGTATATTACTTGATTTGATATCTCGATGCACGACCCACACGAGTGACAATGGAGCTTTAAAAGAGACAGCCAGAACTTGAATATAATCGAATGAAATGTACAGACTATTAGTGATAATATTGAGTATCTATGCTATGTAAAAAAAATCATTGAACAAAAATACAACCAAGTAGCCAACTAACCTCCTTAGGTATTCCCTCGAGATCGTTCATTAAATCCCTTAACATATTCACTCTGCAGAGCTTGTCGTAATGCTTTTTTCTCTTTTCCTGACGCATTCTTCACCTGTTTCAGGTTCGACACATGAACTCAGTGAAGTGCTACATTATATACAGCAGATTCCGTCACTAAAATCATTTGAAAACTTGGTTCTCACCCGAGTAATAGATTATTAGGAATTTGCTTGTAAAACTGTACACATAATTATAAAAGATTAGCTCAAACATTGGTATATTCCACCAGCCATTGTACCCAACATATTAGATATATTTTCAATAATTATCTTCACATATTGAGAAGCTACGAATTTTATAAATAAAAGATTATTTGTTCCTTAAATACCTTCATAACTCAACCAACAACCTGAAGTGGTCTTGAAAGCTTCTTGCGACATTGATAAATGTACCGACCTTATGGTTAAAGATGAGAAGACTGGGACTTGTTACAGAGCGGGTCACTTGCTTAAAGATCATTGTAACGATAAGCTTGAGAAGGACATGTACAAAGTTATAATTATTTGGTTATTTCATAAACTTTAAGATTATGATCCTCTAAAAACTGTTTACACGCTGTATCAAAAAGCAATAAGCAATCCCATAAATACACATGTTTCAAATATTTACACAAAATTATATTCTTACACAAACAAAAAGAAAGCAGTCGGTGACCTTTTCGGCTTGCTTGGATCCCTCTTCTTTTTAGTTTTATTCACAGTTGGCTCTTTTCGGCTTTCTGTATGTAGCAATGTTGAAATCTGTTAAGTAGGGGCCTTCATACATAACTGAGAGGTAGTCTCACTATTGGGACCCTCCGACCCTGTAACAATAAAATTCAAACTGATTCAGATAATGTAATGCCATTAAGACTTTCAATGGAAACATATGCACATACATGCAGATAAACGTGCCTAAAAGGAGGGCAAGAGACGTAATCTGTAGTACCTTGGTTATATCGCCTAATGAGTTAATATGTAGTACCTTGGTTGTACCTTGGCTTCATGATCCAGAACTACATAAACCGAGCCTCTAAAATTTATGTTCGATGTATAAAACTATAAATTTGTTATACTTAACCAAAACAACACAATCCTACTTTAAACAATTATGATGCCAATTACTTATTTATCACATATAAAACTAAAAGAAGTAAAACTCTTTACCTTGGCATTGTAGTTCTCATCTAGCATGATTTTCTTGAGTTGATGTACTCACGAAAAGTAGTGGTTTTTAGGTATATGATGACTTCTAGAGAATGATGCTCATCAATATATACCCTTTAAACAATATATTAGCATGCATGAACACAAATTCATCATCATAGTTTTGAGGGAAAAGAGATACCTTTTTTTATCCGTAAAAAACTAAAAAAAGGCGAAACAAAGGTTAATACCCGGGAAAAAATCAAATGAAGGAGACTCATGCCGTGGGTTTTAGTAGGATTTCTGTGATTTAGTGAATGATGTGATTAGGTTAACATATAATTTAAGCTATAATTAAGGAATAGATATGTTTTATAAAATTTGTGTCATCCAATAAAATTATAGTCATTTATAAATTATGATATGCAACATAATTATCAAAATAACTTGTTGCCTAAGTGGTAAAACACAAGTTATTTATCCAAATAACCAATGTTCAATCCTTGCAAGGCTCCTTTTTATAAATAATTTTCAAAACATTGCATAAACATCCAAATTTATAAAAATAATTATTAAAATCATGAAAAATCCGAAATTTATAAAATAAATATTAAAAATCGAAATTTAGAATTATTGCTTAGGTGGAATTAAAATTGCTTAGTTGGACAACAAATGCTTATGTGGCATGAAATTTGATTATGTGGCATTGAGATGGCATTAATGTCAAACTCCTCTTATATATATATATATATATATATATATATATATATATATATATATATATATATATATATAGAGTTAGGATCAAATAAGAAGAAACTTTATAATAAGAAGGATAAGTAATATGAACCACTCATTTCAAAAGATCTTTCAAGGGCATTTCCGTCTAGTTTTAGTTAGATGCCTGTTTATCAAATTCCTAAAAAATTGGTGATTTGTTTTGTATTCACTTTTTTGAAAAATCTAAACAAATCAAAAGAAAAACACACCGTCACGTACTATCATTTATTTTTTTTATCTTATCTTAATAAAATAAATATGGATCTTCACTTTAATCAATTAAATAAGGACAATTCTCTTTATGATGATTGTTAATTATGGTCCAAAATTCAGTCCCATGCATCGAATATGACCTGAATATGAATACGTGCATCCCTTAATTTTCGTAAATGATTAGATTAAGATGTTTATATTCAGCGGTAAAACGAGATGCATAGATTATTGAATGTGTGTCAATGCATCGGTTATTTTTTTTCAACCTGTCTCGCTTAGACGCGTCGATTTATGAAAATGTGTTGATTTTTAGCTGGTATATTACCATTAAAGGATGCATGGGAAATTAAATTCTATCATCATCTTAAAAATTTTAATAAGTTTAGATGCATGATTTATTCAAGTCGCTAAATGTGCTTCCATAATTGATAAGAAATGTTAGATGCATGATCTGTTCAAAATACAAAACATGCTCAGATGCATGAGGATCATGTTTAGATGCGTGATCGATATGTTGAAATCAAATTATTATTGAATTTTATCCAAAGTTAATTCAATGCATCAATCATCTTTCGAAACCGATTAAATATCAATCTGTAGATGCATCTATCTAGTAAGATGCGTCATTATAAGGAAATAACGCATACGTCGTTAGATGCATCGATTAGATATTTAGATGAAGGCCTGTTGTTGCATCGATGAACATGTAATCTAGTTTAGTTTCCAGAACTGATATGCATCGATATATTAAAAAAATTTAGATGCATGATTTCATTCGCAATCTGATAAAGTTTAAATCACAAGACGGATCGATGCGTTACGTGTTCATTAATTATTGGAGATGCATGAGAATTTTTGAAAAACGTGATATGATGTTTTAGAGTGTAAGAAGCTTCGGTATGGTATCACATGTACACAACCAAAAAATTGTTGACGATATGTAAAAGCGATTAATAAGGTACACAGTAATTGAAGTTTCCATTTATGCCCTTATGCATCTAACGAAAGAGGCAAGGTTTACTAGTTATTTACAGATTTGCCACTATCAAGTTTTAGCCATTGATCCTTGATCATGTGGCTAAGATTACTTCTTATTCTTCTTATTTTAACTAATATTCTCACCGGATCCCTACTCTATATATATATATATATATATATATATATATATATATATATATATATATATATATATATATATATATATATAGACAGCGTTCAAATGAGAAGACCTATTTTGGTGAGAGCGAGAAGAGATCCTACCTCCATTAACCCCTCCTTTTTTAGATCTAATGGGTTAGATTAAATTGCAATTTGCACTAACATTACATTAAACAAAACGGAGGGGGTATTTTGTAATTTCACATCCAAAATCATAGGGGTCTAACTGAATTTCAGTCATTTGTTACATATCACACAAAAAATCAACTCCATTTCTCTCTCTCCCTCTCTCATCATTCACACACAAACACAGAACAAAAACTCACACGAACACACAGAAATACACACTCATCTACCACACCTCATCTTCTCGCCGGTTATCCACAATCATCTCCATCGTCTCTCCATCGTGACCTTCTTAATCTCCGTCGTTGACTGCGTTAACTGCGGCGTTGACGATTTTATTGACGTTTTCCAATTCAATCTGGTAAAAATTTTAATTTTTTGAACAATCTTTTGATGATAATTGCGTCTGTTAATCTTTTGAAACGTTGTTCTAATGTGGATTTGAATGCAAATATTGGTACTTATTTTCAACTAATTATCTTCTTACTGTTTTTAGGGTTTCTAATTATTTTTGATTATTTTTTTATTTTTATTTACTGTAAATGTTAGAACTTGTCACATGTGAAGATGCTATATGATGCTCTATGTAATTGATTGTTTTAGATATGTTGCCTTTTAGTATCGATTTTAGTTGAAATTAAGCGTCTGGTTAGTGTTTTGATCTTAATCTCTGGCGTTGGCTGCGGCGTCTGGTTAGGAGATATTGATGTTTTGTAGGAATATCTTCGTGCGTGAAGATTTTCAACAAGGTTTGATCTTACTAGCATATTTTCTATACTAAAGTACAAAAGTAGGATATATCAGATATTAAGTTCATTAAGAGTATCTTCACGCGTTAAAAGTTTAGTAAAAGCATCTTCGTGCGTGAAAATATAGGAGATATTTTTCTTCACCTGTGAAAAGTTTAGTAAAAGCATCTTCACGTGTGAAAATATAGGAGATTTTTCTTCGCCCGTGAAAAGTTTAGTAAAAGCATCTTCACGTGTGAAAATATAGGAGATATCTTTCTTCGCCCGTGAAAAGTTTAGTAAAAGCATCTTCACGTGTGAAAATATAGGATATTTTTCTTCGCCCGTTAAAAGTTTAGTAAAAGCATCTTCACGTGTGAAAATATAAGAGATATTTTTCTTCACCCGTGAAAAGTTTAGTAAAAACATCTTCACGCGTGAAAATATATATATTTTTCTTCGCGCGTGAAAATATAGGCCTTTCATCTTGGTACCCATTTTGGAAGGAGATGCATTATGAATTCTGATATTTGACCTCATTAAATGTTCAGAATCTGGATGAATCTTGCAAGATTGGGGTGAGAATCAGGTTGATAACAGAAGATAAAAATGGAAATGTGACATACACAAGATAGACAAGAGAGGCATGAAAGATAAATGGCTGGTCCGTTGTAGCATTTGACTTATGTTTGAATTACATTTTACCCATTCATATTACTTGACTAAATATATCATGCTCAGAAGATGGAGAATACTGAAAATCCGATTGATATTTATGCTTATATCTCTGTGCAAGATATAAGGTTCATTGTCTGTTAAGATAGGACATTCTGGCAAGTGGCTTGTTTCCGCTTTTGTTAAGGAGCATAATCATGACTTGGTTCCGCCGGATCAGGTTCATTGTCTTCGGTCCCATCGGCAGATATCGGGTCCTACCAAAACGCTTATCAACACTTTGCAGGCTGCTGGGATGGGACCACGTAGAATTATGTGGGCTTTGATTAAAGAGTATGGTGGTATTATTTAAACACCTAAGGCTAGCTTTTCCTGGCAACAATTGTTGGTCTTTCTGGCATTATAGCGTATACTACCGATAAATCATGATAATTGCTTTGTGAGTGGTGCTGATTTCGATCTTAGGGATTAAGTTGGTTGGAACATACCCTGTTATAGTTTATGTATTTCTGCTAAAAAAGGATGCCCTGGTGTAAGAGAAGACTTCTTAGGAGAAATAGGGAACGACCAAATTTAGTAGTTTACACTTTACAGTGGGGTTATGGGGGTGGGCGGTTCGCGTCACATGCTTTTTTGTGGGTTTAACAGTGTAATTTCACGTGGTCCCCTTTTTATAGTTTTACCCTGATTAGTTTAGGATAAAAGTGATTCTTGTATTGGCATGGCACCTTATCTGTTGGGAATGATGTGTGTGGCTCTTGTAGGTGGCAAAATGGGTAGGTTGGGTAATGGGAAAGAACGTGTGAAATTGAGTCATGTTGGGTTGACTCGCTCACACTTGTCCAATTTTAGTATCATAGTTAATCAATATATCAAGCACGGCCAAGAATTATTACAAAACAATCATCACTTAAAGGAGAATGTAGACACTTGAATACACTTTGGGCGACTTTCAAACATCTCTCTTTTGAACTAAACTTTTAAGGTTTACTTGTCTAGTTGGACCAGTTACAAATAAAGCTCAACGAAATTGGACTGCTTTCACATACATGGGTTGAAAGTTCCCCTTTGTCGTTGCTTGTTACAAGTATGTACAGTTGAATTAGAATGAATGTTGCAACATGGACACACCTGGAGATAGGATTTAGTGAATCTGGTTCTCTTTTGAATTCTTCTGGATTTTTTTCGTTAAGTACTTAAGTAGGTGTAATTTTGAACGACCTTAGTGGTGTAGGTGCACAATCGTTATAATACCACATCTCTTAAACAGACAACAATGCGATGATACTTGCTGTGGTTTGGTTGACAACCGTGGTCATTGTATTTCATATTGAGATGATTGCGAATCTTATTTGAATGTGATCTAGTATTAGTTCGAACAAGTTTTCATATATATCTTTTATGTCTTGCTATGCGGGGTCATTTGCATGTAAGTAGTGTATTTGGGGTAAGAGAGCCAGCAGATTAAAGGACCCGCAATAGTTTCCGAGCTTAGATATCTTTTGGACTTGCTGACTCTTTTCGGCATTTGTCAAAGAAACCATTTCCGTATTTTTAGAGGAGACAGGCTATTCACAAGAGGATGGTCTTATTCAGAACCAAAAGTCGGAGTAAGTCTTGTATGCCACGCCAATCGTCTGCATTTTCTGCTTTTATAATATGACAAGGCGTGTAAGTTACTTTTGTAGTTTGTCTTATTTCTCTTTCGCACTGCAGATTTTGAAGCTAGCATTTACCATATTAGTCAACCACAAGACGAAAACGTTTTTTCTATTGATTCGTGGAACTCATAGCATAAAGGATACTCTAACACCATAGCTGGAGCAGTGGTACCGTTCCATCATACAGTTGTGCATGAGGGTGGTGTTCTTGATGTAAAATTAGGTTATGCTCATCGTGGAATGGTTGCGGCTGCTCGATGGATTGCAAAGCTTGCGATTCCTCTTCTTCTCAAAGCATTTCAAGATCATCCTGATTATAAGCTTCAGGTATTGATAAGAACTTTATATGATTATTCGTGGGTAATCGTTAAAATGGCCCTGTATCCTTTCACCAAAAATATAGTGAAGTCAGTATTTCCATGGTAGATTCAGTCTTCCAAGTTTGAAAACGAGTTTTCGTCCCTTAACTTATATATCAACATGAATGAACTTTAGGGATCTAGTCGGTAAATCAATTACAAAGTTTGAGGATCTAAATCACAATGGAAAGTTTTTAACCAAAAACTTATAGTTACTCTTTATTTTTTTATATATATGTTTAACGAGTAAATGTCGGATACGATCGTTGGACACTCTTTAGGTGGTGGAACTGCCGCAATTTTGACTTATGTGTTGCGGGAGCGAAAGAACTATCCACAACTACTTGTGTTACATTTGCACCAGGTTTATAAGCGTATATCTTTCTTGTAAATTATATATCGCAATCGTCCTATGTGTAATATATTTTGGTGATTTTTAATGATTAGGGGCTTGTATGACTTGGGAGTTGGCGGATTCCGGCAATGATTTCATTACATCTGTTATAAATGGAGCTGATCTGGTCCCTACGTTCTCAGCCGATTCAATGGACGATTTACGTGCAGAGGTGAAGTTGATTTTTCTCGTTTTTTAAATTTGTAGATTTTAGATACTTTTTTGAGTGGGACAATTCTCATGGGTTTATTTGTTTGTACAGTTACTGACATCGGCTTGGTGAACGATCCGAGGACTCGGATCGAGCATACTAGGATTCTTAGAACTGTCATCACCGCATCCGCCTTGGGTTCTCGACTTCCATCGATTGCAAGTGCTAAAGCTAAAGTTGCTGACTACTTGGTGCTGGTGAAATTCTCCGTCCTGTATCTAGTGGTACACAGGTAAATCTTGCGTCCTGTTTGTAATGGTTGACATTTCATTGGGTGGTTGTGTAACGGGTCAAAACAGGCGGGTCATGCTGGCCCAATCACTCCTCGTTTACATTTTTTAATTAAAAAAACTAGTGATAAATAATAAAATGATTTAGGAGGTTGTATTTATTACAAATACACTTTGGGCAATTTTTAACTTATTTGAGCCGTTAGATAACAAAATTAACCTGAATTGACCCATTCACTTATTTGACCCGTTAGATAACAAAATTAACCATATTAGTAAAGTTGGATTTACGGAAGTTGATTGTAGGAACTACATGAGGAATAACCGACAAAGGAGTTTGGAAGGAGACGTACAGATTCTTCATGATTATTTGAGGCAAATGTGCGCAATCCTTCTTCGTTATTTTACGCTATCTAGGGTCAGGTTTAGAGTCAGGGGGATGATCATGATGAACAGTGCAGCAGCACAGGTAACATTTTTTGGGCTGATACAAAGGCATGGGCTAACTATACTCACTTTGGGGATACGGTTACGTTTGACACTACATACAGATCAAACATATACCGATTTCCTTTTGCGCCTTTCACGGGGATTAATCATCACGGTCAGCCTGTTTTGTTCGGTTGTGCTTTTCTCATGAATGAATCCGAGTCCTCGTTTGTGTGGTTGTTTAAGACATGGATTACAGCAATGTCTGGCCGATTCGGATTCCCGGTATCAATCACTACAAATCATGATTCAATCATACAATCAGCCATTATGCAAGTGTTTCCTGACACTCATCATCGCTTCTGCAAGTGGCATATCTTTAACAAGTGCCAGGATCAGTTATCGGACGTGTTTCTCCAGTACCCAAATTTTGAAGCTGATTTGCATAAATGCGTGAATTTAACTGACTCGATTGATGAATTTGAAGCTTGTTGGTTGTCACTTGTTGATAAGTATCAACTTACTGATGATGAATGGCTTCAAGATATATACTGATCACGCAGACAATGGGTACCTGTGTATTTGCGTGATACATTCTTTGCTGAAATGTCTATAACACAACGCAGTGATAGCATGAACTCCTATTTCCATGGATACATGAACGCATCAACTACTCTAAATCAGTTTGTGAAAATGTATGAGAAAGCATTGGAGAGCCGCAATTAGAAAGAAATTAAAGCAGATTACGACACGATGAACACGCTTCCTCTGTTGCGGACTCCTTCGCCAATGGAGAAACAAGCATCCCAACTTTACACGAGAAAGATATTCATGAGATTTCAAGAGGAGTTAGTTGAGACACTTACTCTTATGGCATCGAAAACAGAAGCATAAGATGATGATGATGATGATGGTGACGTTTCGACAACAACATATCAAGTAGCAAAGTTTGGAGAGGAAGGCAAATCTTATCGTGTCAATTTTAATGTTTTAGAAATGAAAGCTTCTTGCAGCTGCTGTATGTTTGAATTTTCGGGTCTTTTATGTCGACATGTGTTGGCAGTCCTTAGAGTGACCAATGTTCTCACTCTTCCTTCCAGTTACATTTTAAAGCGATGGACCATAAATGCCAAGAGCACTGTTATACTTGAAGAGCATGCATTTTTTCTAGTTATTTAGAGTTGCATACTGTGAGATATAATACCCTTAAGCACGAGGCTCTTAAATTTGTATAAGAAGGAGCCGATTCTGTTGATACATACAATATGGCCATGATTGCTTTGGAAGAGGCTGCAAGGATGGTTTCCATAGCAGCAAAAAAATGAAGGAACGATTAACGGGCGTAACAGCATAGAAGGTTTAAGAAGTAATGGAACACTGAAAAAAGGAATACGGGAAATCACCATGGAGATGTGGACCATAATTTATCAGAGGTTAGTTTCTTCATAGATTTCCAGTTGCTTGTACTCCAAATCTTATTTCCTGCAAACAAATTTACTAACTTGCATATATTATGTTTCGTTTAAAAAGCTATCTCTTATTTTCTTCTATTATGATACTAAAGTAAATTTCTCTCGGTTCCTACTTATTTGGCCTGGACTTGTAGGCAGTTGAATATGTGTAGCGCGAACATATGTATAGGCTTACCTACAATGGACACATTTTGTTGCTATGGCTGTATGCGTGAATGCTTGACTGATGAGGTTGCAGACATTGTATGGCAAAAGTCCTTAGTTATGGTCCACTAAGTTTCTCTTTCGTTCTAGTTTGCCCTGGAGAAAATATATGTTTTTCTTTGGAGAGAAAGTACATTTTACATTACAGAAACAAATGTGCTCATGCCTCATGGTAACTGTAATCTTAATACAAAACCATACAGAAGCCAAAAGATGTATACATGCCTTTAGAAGGTTCATTTGTTAGTGTGCTCTATAAGTATAATTAAAAAGTAGAAACACCGCAATTTCCATTGAACTAGTTAATTAATAATAATACTATAATAGCTGACCGAGAGCCTCCATACATCTAATTCAGTGTTTGGTTTCAACTGAGGTGACACTCAAGTTCTGTCACAGACTGTGTAATCACATATCAAAAGCCTGAGCAAGTAAGAAATCACAGACTATGTAATCACATATTAAGAGCCTGACCAATAAGAAATCGCCATATTGATTAACCAATTTGGTGAATAGCATCCAACTCCAAGATAATATGCAGTTCTGTATCTCCATAGACAATGCATTTCAAATTACCCACTATTAAAAATATTTTACTTGCTCAGCTATTTTAGGGAAAAAATGGTCCATAGGTGGTGAAAGGTGGATTTCTAGAAATTGTGCGCATATCAGCCACCTTCCCACTGTTTGGTTCGATGAGATGTATAGTTTTTCTTCACAAGTATAAAAGCTTCGATTAGTATGTCAGTTGTCAAGATAATATATGGATGCTCATATCAATCTGAGGTTTTTCCTTTCTAAAGCAATTTGTAAATTCTTGGTTCCGAACTAGCTTATGGTATCATAGGCTAACACAAAATTATGGACATATGCTGACAAAATTTTTTTTTCTTGTGTAGCATGTCACTGAAAATGAGGAAATGCGTTCACAGATGGAATCTGCACAAGGACTCGTCCAGAAATCACTTTCTGAAAATGAAAACCTTGTTGATAAGGTAATTTTGTGAGCAATTGCGCCGTACAATAAACTCAAGCACTTAATTTCCCTAAGGGTTGTCAGTTAGAGACGTCAATATGAGCGGGTCAGATAACAAGTCAAAATAGGCTAAAGTTGAATGCTACTTTTGTAAGGTCTAAACATGTCTGGCTTGGTTGATGACCCACAAGCAGTTCTTTGTTAAATTTGAAAAAGGATAATAATAAATCATTGGCTACAAGAACAAAACTTAGAATAATAGTCTTAATCTTCGAGTGGAAGCGATCTAGGAGGCAACATTAATTAAAAATTCATGTGGCTTTCAACCAGTAGGGTGTTTCTTTCAACCCGTATGATTTGAACCAATAAGGATAACATACACCCCAAATCGACCGATTCATTAGTAATTGGATTCATTTTGCACATTGTCAATATAAATCTAGAAACATTCTGGCTTGTATCGTTACATGTTAATCAGATCAGTAAATGCTCTTATTTATTTAGCGTTTTGCAGCTCAATAACTTGGATTTCTACTTTATTTATTGACACTAATTTAACTTGCTTGATATCGAGTTAGTAGCGTATTGATTCGTTGTTGTGAATTATTGATTTAGTTATCTTAGAGTTGCCGTATTTGCTCGTTATCTGTAGTTGTTGGTTAAATTGATAGCTTATAGGTTTTGTTATTGATGAATTTTGAATGATGAATGTTAGAGTTATGGCGTTGAATCGACGAATAAATTTGAGCATACAAGATAGTAATTTAACGTTGAATGATTGAATTGTGTTAATTAAGTTAATTTTAACTTGTTTAATATCGAATTGATAGCGTATTGGTTTGTTATTACTAATTATTGATTGAATTGTGTTGTAGTTAGTTTTTCGTATCGAATGAAAATGTTTTTGAGAATAATTGACTGTAGTTTAAACTGGATCACACTGAATTTATGAAGCATTGTTTCATCATTGATAACATTTGGCGATTTGGGCTGGTTACAGTCTTACGGATTCATAAAAATAGAACTTGATTTATGATAATAATTTACAGTATTTGAACTGTGGAAAATTAAACTTATATCTTCTAGGCTCGTTATTGATAATTTTGATTGATTTATGTTATGGTTGTTGTTTCGTATTGATGAAATTGATTCCGAGAATAATCAACTATAGTTTAAGGGGGTGTCCGTGATAGCTTATATAGCGGGCTTATGAGCTTATCAAGTTGAGTTTATGTAATTGCAGGTGAACCTCTTAAATACAGAGCTTGACCAAAAGAGTACTACAACCCGATCATGTATACTTGTTAAACTAAATGACCCAGTAATAAAAAATTCCATAGATGCTGACATTGATGAAAACTCAGCTTCTGAGATGGATCCAATGCCTTCATTAGCAGAAAAAACAGACACATTCAGCGATTTGGGTCCATCATCTCAAGCCAGAGAGGGAATGGTATCAGATGAGAATGATGTTGCAATTTCTACCACATCAAGAAGTTTTCATGTGCCTGAGAAATGTGATCATGTGGCTCTGACAGATGCTCCTCTCATTGGTGCTCCCTTCCGCTTGATTTCATTTGTTGCCAGATATGTCAGTGGAGCCGACTTGATTCAGAAGTAAGCTCCAATTTCATCATTTCATTTTACTATTTCAGAGGAAATATATGTACACCAAGAAAAACGATATGATGGTTTTATATGATGCTAGGCTTTTTAGCAAACAAGCAGGAAAATTGTCAAATTTCTTTCCCCATAGTAGATGAGAAAGATAAAGTGCGGAGATTTTGAGTGTTTTGTTGCGGCTATTTAGATACCAACAAAAGTCAGATTGGATAAACTATACAGTGGATACCAATTTCTTTGTTGGTATTTTCATGTTATTCATTTTGGAATAAAAGACTTTGGTTACTGACCAAGTTACGAGGCATAAATTTTCACATCGTGACCAAGTGGTTCATGCATCTTAAAAAAGCAACGAGACATTTTCACATGCGACCAAGTTTTTCACGCGTCTTAAAAGCTCTGTTAACATATATCTTCACATGTGATTAAATTTCTCGCGCATCTTAAAATGCTACGGGACATATAGTTTTACATGTGACCAATAGTTCACATATCTTGAAAACCATTAGACATATAGTTCCACATGACCAAGTTACGAGGCATAATTTTCACATTAATTTTCACATGTGAAAGTGGTTCATGCATCTTAAAAAGCTACGAGACATTTTCACATGTGACCAAGTTTTTCACGCATCTTAAATAGCTACGTGGACACATATCTTCACATGTGATTAAGTTTCCCACGCATCTTAAAATGCTACGAGACATAGAGTTTCACATGTGACCAATAGTTCAAGTATCTTGAAAAAATACTAGACGTATAGTTTCACATATGACCAAGTTACAAAACATGTATTTTCACATGTGACCAATTGTCCACGTATCTTAAAAAGTCACGAGACATAGTTTCACATGTGACCAAGTTGTTCACAGATCTTAAAAAACTATCAGACATATGGTTTCACATGTGAAAAAGTTATGAGACATATATTTTCACATGTGACCAAGTTGTTCACGCACCTATAAAATTTACAAGATATATAGTTTCACAGGTGACTAAGTTGATCAAGCATTTTCAAAAGCTGCGAGACATAGTTTCACATGTGATGAACTTGTTCACGCATTTTAAAAAGTTATGAGACATATTTTCACATGTGATCAAGTTGTACACACATCTAAATATCTAAGACATAGATAGTGTTTGATAATGACTTAAAAAGTCTTAATTAAAAAATAAGTAAATTTATTAAGTCATTAATTGAGTGTTTGTTTGGTGCTTAATTTAATCAGATGACCTACTAGAAAAAGCTATGGAAATGAGGGTCTCTATATTAAGTCATCACTTTTATACATGAGCATATATTCTTTTTTCACGTGTCAATAAAAAATTTTCGTTAGTAAATACACACACATTTATACATAAGCATATACTTTTATCTTCCCGTGTGAAATAACTTTTTTCACTAGTAAATACACATAAATTTATACACGAGCAAATATATTTTTCTTCGCGTGTGAATAAACTCTTTTCACTAGTAAATACATGTACATTTCTACACGAGTTTATACATTTACCTTCGCGTGTGAATAAACTTATGTCAGTAGTAAATAGACGTACATTTTTATATTTTTTTCGCATGTGAAAAAAGTTTCTTCACTAGTAAATAGAAGGGCATTTATACATGAGCTTATATATTTTCCTTTGTGTGGAAATAAACTTTCTTCACTAGTAAACTTATGTACATTTATACGTTAGTATATTTTATCTTCACATGTGAATAAAAAAAATTTCACCAGTAAATCCATGTATATTTATACATGAGCATATATGCTTTTATATTTTAAACTGATTTTTTCTTCACATGTGAAAATGATAATTTCACCGCTAAATACATGTACATTTATACGCTAGTAATATCAATGTTTCAATCATTGCTTATAATTTTCACGCACGAAGATATTTTTACAAAACTTAAAACAATTGTATATTAAACATCTATTTTTACACTTCTAGTATAAAAAGTAGGTAGTAAGATCAAAACTTCAATAGTTCAATGCTTGCTCCTAATCTTCACGCGCAAAGATATTCTTACAAAACTTAAACAATCGTCTATTAAACATCATTTTTGCACTCTCTAGTATAAAAAATACGCTAGTATAATCAAAGCTTCGATCCTTGCTCATAGTTTTTACGCGCGAAGATATTCTTACAAAACTTAAATAATCGCCTATCAAACATCAATATCTTCAAATTTTACATTTCTAGTATAAAAAATAAGCAGTAAGATCAAAACTTCAATCCTTACTCATAATTTTCACATGTGAAGACATTCTTACAAAACTTACCATTAATATATCCTATTTCAAAATCAGCTTACAAACTTCAATCCTTACTCATAATTCTCACGTGTTTGTAGATATTCTTAAAAAACTTAAATAAACGTCTATTTTCACATGTGAAGAAGTTCTTAAAAAGCTACAAGACGAATATTTTCACACGTGACAAAGTTTTTCACTCACCATAAAAAGCAGTAGCCACTGTTACACCTCATATACGACCAAAGATGGTAACAACAACCAAGAAGTTTACTATAAAAAAACATTACAACCCAACACTTAGACTTCAATCATGACTAACCATGCTTCGGTTTACATTCTACCAGATGACATTAATACAACCACAGTTTATACCCGGTGTCATCCACCATGAACTTAAATGACACAAGGATATCTCCACAACCAGAAACACAAAACAT
The DNA here is from genome assembly GCA_022545495.1 of Chrysanthemum lavandulifolium. Classification (NCBI taxonomy): domain Eukaryota; kingdom Viridiplantae; phylum Streptophyta; class Magnoliopsida; order Asterales; family Asteraceae; genus Chrysanthemum; species Chrysanthemum lavandulifolium. The sequence continues at coordinate 302,525,067 of CM040238.1, read as the reverse complement.
CAGGTGGTTCTTTTGGACTCCAATGGAAAACCTAGTCACAGTCCCTATAACAATTAAAAAAATAAATAAATAAAATAAAATAAAATAATAATAATAAAATAAATAATAATAATAATAATAATAATAATAATAATAATAATAATAATAATAATAATAATAATAATAGTAGTAATATTAAAAAGCCTTGCTCATACACCAAGAATTGACAACTATGGATGTGTTGTATAAATAGGGTGACCATAAAAATTAATAACTTAGGCTATGAAAACAATTAATGAGTAATATAATGATCATCTTTTACGTAAGTGTAAAGTACCAAAACTTATATGGTAAGTCATGGTAAATTAAAAAAAAATCACAACACCCCTAAACAGTCCTAAATCACTTGGCGTGGTCATTTCTTTTAATAGCTTATCTTCTATATGTCCTTTTGATTTTTGCTTTTTCTCAACACATCTAGGCTATACGAGACAATCGATTATAGCATGCCAATAATGTTTGATTAACAGTACTTTGATGTTTAGCATGATTAGGTACAAGTATTTATTCAGCCATGCATATATCCTTGAACTATCAAAATCTTCATTAATCCGTGTAGCTTAATGTGTATGGCATGTAAATTCCAGTATCAAAACGCTGCGACTGCAAACTTTCAGTCTCTACCAAAGTGCTTACATAAGATTATACAAAAACCATCTAGAGTACGCATATATTTTTTCCATTTCACCCAAAAGGGGAACTTGATCCAAGTGCAAGATCGTCCAAGTGTCTGTATGGATGCTTGAATTTTAAATGTGTTAAACTTTAATAATATCGTGTTTAGCATGTTCAAAAAAAATGTCATCACAAACACATAGAATTATGTCCTGAACATGCTATAGATGCATATGATGTACAAAATTAAGTGGTTAAGTATAATGAAGGGGGAATTGCATATACCCACTAAAACATCAAGAGACGAGCTCTCAAACAATCTTAACTTTGTGCTACTTACTGAACTTGTCGTCTTTTGCCTGATCACATAAAATGTATAATGATTGTCAGTGCTAAAATGAATTTCTACAATCCAAAAGACCATTTAATACTAGGATATAATATTGAAGAAAAATATGTACTTGACTTATATGCATCAAATGGGCGGGTTCAGTAATGGGTACATTTTATAGCAAGTAAAAATAGGTTAGGTTGGCTTAGGTTGACCCGCTAGCTTTTTGGCCTGTTTTTTGTATTATACAAATAAATAATACCGAACTGTGATTATAAGAACAATTATATTACAATAATGAACTAATTTTATTTTATTAAACTATTTTAAGGGCCATCATCTCTCCTGTGCTACTCATAACCAGCTTAAACGCCTTATCTTTTACTTTTAAGTTTCTAGATTTGACCCACTATGCCTAAAAATGAGAAGCCAAATGAGTTACTCCTGTCTTTTCTGTTTTCGAATGGCGTGATGTCAAAATTTTAACTTGGTATCAAAATTAAAATTTAGCAACAACTATGATGACTACGACATTCTTCTATAAAAAAGAAAAAGTTGAAATCTTTCCTTGTATTTCATGGATTCGACCTCGTATTATCTAAAGTACACTATACATCTTAGATACTAATCCGGAATAACAAAATAGCAGAATCTAATAAACCCAAATTATCATCATAATTCAGATAATTTGTGAGTTATAGTATATTAAAAACATTTTAGGAAAGAGGGGATTGCTTGCCTTGTCGGTGAATCCAAGGAAGGCATCTTGCATTGATGAAAATTGGATAACTTTGACATCCTTCAGTGGGGAGAACACCTCTTTTGATTTTTGAAAATAGTTTTCTGATCATAATTTTTGTGTTTTGATTATCGCGAGTGAATAAACTTTTTTAACTAGTAATACACGTACATTTATATATAAGCATATACATTTTTCTTCACGTGTGAATAAACTTTTTTCATTAGTAAATACATGTACATTGATACACGAGCATCAAAGCTAGTTTAAATAATCGCCTATAAATATCAATATCTCTTATTTTTGCACTTCTAGTATAAAAATACGATAGTAAGATCAAAGCTTCAATCCTTGCTCATAATTTTCACGTGTGAAGATATTCTTACAAAACTTAATTAATCGTCTATTAAACATCAATATCTCCTATTTTAACAATTTATTTGTATGCTTCTAGTATAAAAGATACGCTAGTACGATCAAAGCTTCAATCATTGCTCATAATTTTCACGAAACTTAAATAATCGTCTATTAAAAATCAATATCTACTATTTTTACACTTCTAGTATAAAAAATTACGCTAATAATATCAAAGCTTCAATCCTTGCTCATAATTTTTATGCGCGATTCTATTTAAATATCGTCTATTAAACAACAATATCGCCTATTTTTGCACTTCTAGTATAAAAAATACGCTAGCAAGATCAAAGCTTCAATCATTCTCATAATTTTTATGCGCGAAGATATTCTTACAAAACTTAAATAATCGTCTATTAAATGTCAATATCTCCTACTTTTGTACTTCTGGTATAAAAAATATGCTAGTATGATCAATGCTTCCATCCTTGCTCATAATTTTCACGTGCGAAGATATTCTTACAAAACTTAATTAATCGTCAATCAAACATCAATATTTCGTATTTTTGCACATCTAGTATAAAAATACGCTAGTAAGATTAAAACTTCGATCATTGCTCATAATTTTCACGCGTGAAGATATTCTTACAAAACTTAAATTATTGTCGATCAAACATCAATATCTAATATTTTTGCACTTTTAGTATAAAAAGTACGCTAGTAAGATCAAAGCTTCAATCTTTGCTCATAATTTTCACGCGCGGAGATATTCTTACTAAACTAAAAAATCATCTATTAAACATCAATATCTCCTATTTTTTTCACTTATAGTTTAAAAAATCCACCACTAACATCAAAGCTTCATTCCTTGCCGATAATTTTCACGCGTGAAGATATTCTTATAAAACTTAAATAATCGTCTATTAATCATCAATATCTTCTATTTTTTACACTTCTAGTATAAAAAGTACGCTAGTAAGATCAAAACTTCAATCCTTGCTTATAATTTTCACGCGCGAAAATATTCTTACAAATCTTAAATAATCGTCTATTAAACATCAATATCTCCTATTTTTGCACTGCTAGTATAAAAAATATGTTAGTAACATCAAAGTTTCAATCATTCCTCATAGTTTTCACATGCGAAGATATTCTTACAAAACTTAGATAATCGTTAATCAAACATCAATATTTCCTATGTTAGTACAAAAAAATATGCTAGTAAGAGCAAAGGTTCAATCCCTAATCATTCTCACGCGCGAAGATATTCTTACAGAACCTAAATAATCGTCTATTAAATATTAATACATCTTTTTTAACCTTCTAGTATAAAAAATACGCTAGTAAGATCAAAGCTTCAATCTTTGCCCATAATTTTCACACGCGAAGATATTTCTGACAAAACTTAAATAATCGTCTATTAAACATCAATATCTCCTATTTCCGCACAACAAGTATTAAAAAGACGCTAATAAGACCAAAGCTTCAATCTTTGCTCATAATTTTCACGCGCGAAAATATTCTTACAAAATTTAAATAATCATCTATTAAACACCAATATTTCCAATTTTTGCACTTCTAGTATAAAATACGCTACTAAGACCAAAGCTTCAATCCTTGCTCATAATTTTCATGTCCGAAAATATTCTAAATATACTTAAATAATCGTATATTAAAAATTCAATCATTGTTCATGATTTCACACGTGAATATATTCTTATAAAACTTAAATAATCTTCTATTAATCAACAATATCTTCTATTTTTTAAACTTCTAGTATAAAAATTACGCTAGTAAAATCAAAGCTTCAATACTTGCTTATTGTATCATGCACGAAAATATTATGTTACAAAACTTAAATAATCGTCTATTAACCATCAATATCTCCTATTTTCGCACGTCTACTATAAAAAATACGCTTGTAAGATCAAAGCTTTAATCCTTGCTTATAATTTTCACGCGCGAAGATATTATTACAAACCTTAAATACTCGTCTATTAAATGTCAATATCTCTTATTTATGCCCTTCTAGTATAAAAAAATATGCTAGTTTTTTTTTTAACGAAATAAAAAATACGCTAGTAAGATCAAAGCTTCAATCCTTGCTCATAATTTTCACGCCCGATGATATTCTTTCAAAACTTAAATAATCATCTACTAAACAGCAATACCTATTTTTGCACTCCTAGTATAAAAAATACGCTTAGTAAGATCAAAGCTTCAATCTTTGATCATATTTTTCACGCGTGAAGATGTTCTTATAAAACTTAAGTAATTGTCTATTAAACATCAATACTCCTATTTTTGCACTTTTAGTATAAAAAATACGCTTAGTAAGATCAAAGTTTCAATCTTTGATCATATTTTTCACACGCACGAAGATATTGTTACAAAACTTAAGTAATTGTCTATTAAACATCAATATCTCTTATTTTGCACTTTTAGTATAAAAAATAAGCTACTAAGAACAAAACTTCAATCCTTGCTCATAATTTTCACGCGCGAAAAAATTCTAAAAGAACTTAAATAATTGTCTATTATACATCAATAGGGAAGGGTTCTTTTCAGAACCAGAAAAAGGTCGAGAATCATGGTAATCCAAGATCAACCAATCATATTTTTTGGATATTAACTTTTTTATTTAATTCAAAAAGGTATAATGGTAAAAATATATTTTTAGTTTTGAAAATTTCTTTTATAGAAAACGTTTTTTATGATCCTGAGTTTTTAAGCAAGTTTTTTTTTTTTTTTTTTTTTTTAATTATTATTTTTGTGTGCACATGTATAGTCTTCTCTTAATGGGCTTTGCACATGTGCATTGCTTTTTTACAAGCTTAGAAAAAAATGAGATATGTTCATGTGCTAGAAAAAAGAGCATTATACTGAAAAATACGTGAAGTAGTAGATTAAAAAATAAGGAAGTTCCATTCATGACCAATTTATTATTCTAGCCACCATACACATGTGCATAAAAATAAATACATCTTTATACTGCATTGTACCTTAGATATACATGTATCTAACATCATATAAAATAAAAATACGTTGTAAATGTCTATGCACGTGTGAACTAATAATATTTAACACGGTTGGGTTTCAGTTACACGGATGCACATGTATTTCTTCTCATTAGTCACTCTTGATTGCATTGCATGCACATATGCACTTTTGTCCATCCGCATCCGCTTGTATGTATCTTCTCCGTGATCTTTTTCTAACACAATAAAAACAAAAGACCTGTGAAATCAAAACATAATGCTTTTTAAACCGATAATTACTAACTATAGAAACTGAAAAGGAGAAATACAAAGTCTAAATTATTTCACACTGAGAATCCATTTAAACATAATTAAACCTTGCAAAATCTTGAGATCGAAAGTAAATAAAAAAAAATACATGTGCTTAATCTTTTAAACCGACTATTGTTTAAAAATACATGTGCACCTTGACCGAATTACATGTGCATATTGATCAAAATGCAGATTTTTGTTTCAAACAACAAGAAAGAATAACAATATTTATTTGTAAAACATCCTAACAAATTTACTAATGCTATACCAAGATAAATGTTCCATCTCCGTGCAACCGTCAACATATCAATAACAATATAAACAAGAAAATCATATAGTGCACGTATGATTGTCTTATTGAATTTGCAATGTTGGTAACAACAATTGGTGTTCATCAATATTAAAAATAATAATAATAATAATAATAATAATAATAATAATAATAATAAATACCAAATCTAGTATGTTTTATCTCTAACGAACTGCAAGTGAATAAACCATGAAAACAATGAAACCCACATATGAAACCAAATACCCAATTAGAATACATATTTAGATTACTTAATTAAAAAGCCAACAAGTATACAACCGTAGTTAAACAAAAGTATAGTGTTCGATTTTTTTACCGGAGATACTCAATCATGGATCTGTTACTAGAATCAAATAAATGAAAATCGAAAAACCTTACAAGGTTTTGACAATTCAGCAGACAACCCAAATTAATTGAATGTTACTTAGATCTTGAGGAAGAATGGATAGAGATGTATGGATGTTGCTAAGGATGGTGGTGGTAACTCATGTGGTGGATTTTTTCAGTGATTTTGTGATGATGAAATGGAGTGGTGGTTGTTAGATCTAGAGGAAGAATGGATAGAGACGTATGGATGTGGTGAGTCATTTTAATATGTAACTGATTCTATTTTTATGGGATCCTATTTTTAAGAATAAGAAAATACCTAATTTGCCCTTTTATTTTTTATGTTTTCTGAAATAAGTTGCTAGTATTTTCAAAAATGCCATCTTGCATTGATATGATGTATATTGTGCATTATTAAGAGTAAGAAGGTGGTTCTCGCGGTTCTCGACCTTTTCTTGGTTCTGAAAATAACCCTACACTACATCAATATAGTAAAATTAAAGCTTCAATCCTTGTTCTTAATTTTCACGCGTGAAGATATTCTTACAAAACTTAAATAATTGTCTATTAAACATCAACAAGGTATTTGCGCCCGCCGCTTTGCGGCGGGTACTTTTGCAATGGTCGAGCGGTGTTTATACCGTAGGTCTTTGCGGCTCATATTGATGACTTACTTCGTAGTTCATGCGTATTCACGTATTCGCATGTTTGTTTTCGCACGCCTTTTGTAAAATCTATTTGTGTTTGTTGTTTTAGGAGGGCTTAAATGGTACTTCATACCCGCTACTGCTCTAGCATTGGTGGCCGAATGGTTTGGCTGTGAGGTTGTTCGATTTGCGGTTGCTGTAACAGAAAAAAGGATAACGCGTGGCATATAAGTATGGTATACAGCAAAGTTGTTAGAAAAAAACTCGTTTCATCATAAATGCAGGAACACCATCAACAACAAACCTGAAGGCGCTGATGTGGAGCCAGCATTTCGCGCACCTCTCACGTATCTCCTATTTGTCAAGCCAGTTGGCCCTCGTGGCGCGCTTGCTGTCCCTATATAACAACAAAAAAAGATCAACTTTTCCAGCATATAAGTATATGAAATACACATGAGCATAAAATAGGACAAAATATGACCGAGATTATAAATTACTGGTCCGAGGATCACTGGAAGCACTAACGCCGAAGTGGCTGATTTGGAGGCATTATTGCGCGTAGGTCTCAATTGTCTCCTTATTTTCGTAAATGCGGATGTTCCATGCAGGTCAGGTCTTGTTACTGTATAACGACAGAAACCCGCTTAAGTTGCAGATGATATGCATATATAAAACTTACAGGATAATATTTAAAGAAAATGGCCAAAAACCGTACTAGAATTTGTTGTGCCATAAATACCGTAAGTGGATGAGGACGGACCAGAAGTAATGACACAAGCACCAAAATCCAGTGTTGTAACTGAAGTAGAACAACACACTGCACTAACGCGGCTCGAGTCTGTGACAGAGGCTGTAAGGATATGCTGTTCCAGCAGGCGTGATGATGAACCTGAAGAAAGGGTAAAAAAAATAATAAGGCAATGAACACAATAGAGGGAAATAAAATAATGCAATAAAGTACCTTCCACTTGTGATGGGACGGTAACATGTGAAGGCAATGCATTTACCGGAGAAGGTGTAGCAAACATCGAATACCCGCCCTCAACTGTCGGTGTCTGAAGTACCGCTGAAGGACGACTTTCCTGGGAACAAAAGTAGGCAGGGGTGCCAACCCGTCCGTGAATAAAGTGAGTCCTTATTCACGTCAACATCAACTGCCATTTTCTGTTTTCCTTTATCCATAATCGAAGAAGTGGCACATGAATTCCCCAAGCCAGCTATAATCCTTTATGGCATACACGGTTCTCTTATCGTTATACCGATAGCAGGCATGTCGGAACTTTTTCGTCCCAAATAACGATCAACAGACTTTCCATCTGCCGTTTTTGCCCCTTTTTTGATTCATCTTTGGAGGTGTAACACGATGCGTCTGGGGATGGTGTAATGTACACTTCTTGCAACTCAGACGACGAAGAAGAAGCGGAAGGTGATGACGATAACTGAGATTGACAAATCTTACAGACAACCTTCGTTTAGTTATCATATTTGGGAAAAAATGACTTCTACATGAGTACGGGGTCAACGTTTGTAGCCTAAACTGTCACTTAGGTAGTAAAGTATACGTGGCCCAAAGGTTTGACGAACAACTAACTTACTATCATTCTGACATCCGGTGCTATCCTTACTGTTCTACTGACTACAATACGGAGACAGCAACATATGGAGAACAAAACGTAAAAATAGATGATAATCTAACCTTAAAAAAACTTAATACCAAAAGACCACGCAAAACTTCATGTGCAGCTAGTAAGTAACACTTTTGAACGATCTCTAACTTAATCAAATGCATACATACTAAAAGAGGAAGAAAGTAACAACAAACAACATATTAAAAGACACGTCAATCAAAATTTGGCTAACGAAAAAGAAAGTTAACATGCAGATCCGTCGCTGAACATGAGCTACATAACTGTGTTTGTGTAACCCCCGTGTACTACCTGGATGTCGTACCTGCAATCTGAAGTCGGTGGTCAAAGGTGGTAAGCAGCCTTGAGAAGCAAAAAAGTGGCCAAGAGTTTCAGCAGATTCGTTGAAAGAACCGAAACGTTATCTTACAAACGTTAAAATCCAAATACTAATCGCATTAGTAATCGCAAAAGGGGCTGGCAAAACTTAACTGGACTAAAACGGGAGCCCAAAAAGTATAATAATAAAAAATTTGCAGCCCATTTGCAGCTGTTTTAAGATATATATAAATATCTCCTATTTTTGCACTTCTAGTTTAAAAAATACACTAGGAAGATCAATACTTTAATACTTGCTTATAATGTACACGGTGATCGAGAATATTGTTAGGAACTTGATGGATTCCAAGTGTCGGTAACCCACGTGTTACTACCGTCTTTAGTCTCTAAAAGTGTATGTCTTGTCCCCAACAGAAAACCTACCACCAAGCACCATTCAAATGTTCCACAAAATCAATCCAACACATTGCAAAAAAATAATCGAACTTTAGCATCTTTAGAGTAGTTTTCTGCTTAGGACCAGAAACATGCTTATTAAAAGTTGTTACGCATTCAGCGCTTAACAGTTCCAAGTAGATGCTTATTAGCGTTATAACAATGCGATTTAACATATTAGTACCGACAAATGTGGGAAAATGAAATTTATCTTTTGCCAATTGGAGTTAGACTTGAATAATTTAGGAGTGAAAGCTCGATTAGGATAAAAAATAGACGTAGTTACCTTTCTAAAATTGTCATCTTTGCTAGTATTAAATTTCCCTTAGAAATAATACAAGACCACAAACATATGTCAGTCTCGCAATAATATAAAATATGAAAGAAGAGCTAAATGCATAAGGTAAATGGGTAAATGGATGATAAGGTTATCCGGGGACTGTGAATATGGACCTCTGACTAAATAAATGCATAAGCTGATAATACAAATATAATAACCTCAAATACATACGCTTGATTTCTTATTAGAAAAAAATAATGCAAAGATATAATAGTGTGTAAATAAATGAATTACCGTGAGAAGGGTCATCAAGAACAAAAAACTATATCCAGAAGAACACGACCAAGATCAATAGGAAGATACATGCTCCCATTCAGACAAAGAATCTGAGGTTGGGTTAGTGTGACGACATGTTTTCACCCTTTGAGTAGACGATATACGTAACATGGTCACAAATGTTTTCAAGAATAACATCATCCAATAACTTGAATAATGATGCCTGAAACTTTTTAAATTAGCAATATTGATCTCAAAAGCGGTTGCTGAAGAGGATATGGCTCAAAGTAGGTAATACCTTTTTTACTAGGTGCAAGCAAAGATAGCCGTTGGTATCTCGTCTGTTTCCTTTAGGAGATTTTTAACCATTTCCATATCATCTTGACCTCCCATAGCGGACCATCTTTGGTTCTCAAAACAACAAACTCTTTTAATCAAATCAGAAGGAAATTTTCAGTGATTCATCCACCATTCCATGTCCCTGGATATAGCCTGTACTTTTGTAGTCCTTCCCGTGAGTGCAATCGAGAATACTTGGTTCCATCCATTAACAAGACTCGATCATTACGAGCTAGCTACCTTACCGAAAGAAATACAATGTCAGCCTCACATATGTGCTTCTTAACATCAGGTTCTTGCCACGACACTGCTTCACAACCTCATCTACGTCTGGTTTGTAGATGGGGAGCTGGTCCACTTAAGTGCTATGACAGCCATAGTTGGGCTACCAACATACCCAGCTCTAGTCTTCACCATCTTATCGTTTTCCTGCAGACCAAGATTCCAAATAAGAACTCATTCATGTAATAGATAAATAATCATCAACTTACAAAAAGGTCCATGTATGTATCAATAAAGATCAAAGATCACATACAATAAAGATCAAAGATCACATTTTGCAAAGTAGATGAGATGTAACGTTCAACTTGAGTTAAACATGCCATTTGTCCGCATCCACTCACCATTGGATAATTTAAAATTAATGGTCAATCACGGTTGAAGGTAAAAATTTACAGAACCCAAAAAAAGGGATGACCCAAGCAGCCTTCCTAACCATTTTTTAAACTTTAACTGTAGAGTTCAAGATAAGGTAAGACAAAAAGTGTTTGTGGGTCAACCCAACCGATTCTAGTTTTGACCCATATTGAGACCCACCCAATCAGCCCATTTCACCACCTCAACAAAGACATAAATAAACAACAAAGAAAAATCTCAGGAAGGCTAAGAAGAAAAAGTAAAAAGCCAAATCGCATTCTAGAAGTTCACCATCTTCCGCGTGCTTTTTCTTCATTTGTTCTCTATTTTGTAGTTCTTTCTTAGTTATATACTGCTCATAAGCTTCCTCCATCAACTCCTCCATCTTTTCATCATACCTGAAAAACGCAGTACCTAGTTGTAACTTGAAGCAGGCATAAGTCTAGTCAAAATGGTAAAGCGTGACTGAGACCGAATCAGAACTAATATGCTTGGTTTAGTTCTCAGTTTGTATTACAGCAAGAAATTGGTTCTAAGTTCCGATCTGTTTCCTGAATGGTCTGGTCTATATCTGATTCTATTTTCCTTGACTTTAATCGAACAACATCGTTTAGACAATGAGACTTGAATCAATTGCACAAAAGTTTTACTTCAATCGAACACAAGCCAAAGATTATTAATAAATGTCTCCAAGTCTAGCATTTATGGTTGATCCGAACCAAGTATCAAGTGGTTAAAACATCACATATGTTCTCTAAACCAAATTTTAAGTTAGCATCTACGTTTTCAGCCTTTGGACTAATGTCTCCGGATTCATGCAGTGTTGCAAAGGCATACGTATACCAACAAAAGTCAAACTATTGGAGTTCAAGATCTGTAATGAAAACGATTCCTCCGCATAGCCAACATATTTTGTTGCATACTAAATTGGTTGAAAGTATTGAATGAAGATTTGTTTATGTTTCATGGTAGGATCCGTCTTGAATGTGTATCTACTTCATGTCGCGCATAGGTAGCCTGATGAACAAGGTGTTGCAACCATTCAAAGTGATCATGTCTAGCATTTATTTTTCACCCATTCCAAGTGATCCCTGCCCCCGTGTCTCTGTATCATACGTCCATTTGTTATTATTCCAGGTTTGATTAGAAAGATGCTTATTGGTAGTGGAATGCCTTACTTAGACCATAAATATATTCACAATTGCTTAAATCTGCTGCTAACAGCAATAGCAATGAAGTAGCACAGTTGAAAGAACTATCTCAGATTCTAAACAAGGTAGCCACAGGTTTATTTCAACTGTTTCTAAATTTGAGAAATTTCTACTTGTATGTGACATAAAGCCATAGCAAAAAAGTGTTCGATATGCAATCCATAGCTGATGTTTTCGCATGTAATGTGATACTACCCCCTTATCCTAAGTATTTTATATTTTTACCAATTAAGTTAGTTTCATTTTATTAACCACATACACTTCAAAAGTATCTGAATTTTGGATTTAGCAGAAAATCATACAAGACATACACTCACCTTTACACAACCATTAGTAAAAGCACTTCCAGAAAATCATACAAGACATACACTCACCTTTACACTCACCTTTACGCAATATTGTTTAGTCAAATAGCGCAACTTCCAGAAAATTTTCATGCTCAAAGATACTCTTACTAAACTTTTCGCGCGCGAAGAAAAATATCTCCAATATTTTCATGCTCGAAGAAAAATATCTTCTAGATTTTCACGCACGAAGATGCTCTTACTAAAATTTTCACATGCAAAGAAAAATATCCCAATATTTTCACCCGCGAAGATACTATTACTAAACTTTTCATGCGCAAAGAAAAATCTCCTATATTTTCATGTGGGAACAAAAATTTATACTATATTTTCACGCGCGAAGATACTATTACTAAACTTTTCACGTGCGAAGAAAAATATCTCCTATGTTTTCACACGCGAAAAAAATATCTCCTATATTTTCACACGCGAAGAAAATATCTCCTAGATTTTCACGCACGAAGATGCTCTTACTAAACTTTTCACATGCGAAGAAAAATATCCCAATATTTTCACCCGCGAAGATACTATTACTAAACTTTTCATGCGCAAAGAAAAATATCTCCTATATTTTCACGTGCGAACAAAAATTTCTACTATATTTTCACGCGCGAAGATACTATTACCAAACTTTTCACGTGCGAAGAAAAATATCTCCTATATTTTCACGTGCGAACAAAAATTTCTACTATATTTTCACGCGCGAAGATACTATTACCAAACTTTTCACGTGCGAACAAAAATTTCTACTATATTTTCATGCGCGAAGATACTATTACCAAACTTTTCACGTGCGAAGAAAAATATCTCCTATATTTTCACGCGCGAAGATGCTCTTACTAAACTTTTCACACACAAAGATACTCTTCATAGACTTACGCAAACTTATTAAGTCGCCTATAACAATCAAGACCTAATTCATAATCTATACATTTACATGTGAAATATTTACAATTAAAACAATAGAAAATAATTTCAAATGCAAAATAATTCACAATTATACAATTAAAGTTACTCAAAAATAGAAAAAAGTGACAGTTACTTGAAATTCATGTGTAATCGGATTTAAAAAGTTCATCTTCCTCATCAATCTCACCTTCAGTTGACCTAATTCCATTAACATCTTCTTCTTATGATCGATTATGATTCCTATAGTGATTCCTGTGGCGATTCCGGTAGTAGACGGTGGTAGAAGGTTTTGACTTAAACGGCTATAATTACGGCGGTATAGTGGTGGTTCTATCGGGCGGTGGACTGGTGGTTTGAACGGTGGTAGAAGGTAGTCGGTTGTTATGATCAACGGTGGAGAGGATGAATCGTGTTGTCACGCTCAAATTTATGATCGGTGTGTTTTTTTTTTAATTTATATTAGTTGTTTGGATTGTAATTACAAAAATACCCTTGTTTAGTATAGAGTTAGTGTAAGTGGTGAATTAATTTTAGCCATTAGATCTAAAAAAAAGAGGGATTAGATGGAGGCTAGGATCTCTTCTCGCTCTCACCAAAATTAAACTTCTCACATGAATGAGTCCCTATATATATATATATATATATATATATATATATATATATATATATATATATATAGGGATGAGATCAAATAAAAGAAAGATTTTGGTAAAAAGAATAAGAAGGATTTTAGACCTTTAGATTAAAAATCAATGGATGAGATTGATCTAAATACTTAATTAAAGTCGGAAGGGCAAACCGTCATTTAGAAAAAATACTAAACACTTAATTAAATCGAATTGATTCTCGTAACTCATTTTCTCTCGAAAAAATGAACCGTCTATCTTGTTTCTCTCTTCTAAGTATCTCCGATCATCTTCCGATCATCTTCTTAAATTCGATCATCTTCTTAAAATCCGATCAATCAATCATCTAGAAAATGGTGTTGAAACGCAAAGGTAAGTAAAATAAATCTAATTTTGTTAATTTTATCTCATCAGTAGCTCGATTTTAATGAATTATTTTGTAAAAATTATCACCAAAATCGGAGTTTAAGTAGTGGTAGGAGAGTATCGATACATATATCTCTGTCGGATAATGAAGAATCAAATGCTAATAAACGGAGGAAGATGATTCACGATCGTTCCTCAAAAACATCAAAATCTACCGGTATTGATGTATTTAAGTGTATTTTTATATAAATTATTTGATTGTTTTGTTCATTAAAATAAATGATTAAAACCAGATTTGAGTACTTTGTGCACTAAAATTAGGTTTAGAAGGCATTTGATTGTTCGTGCATTAAAATTAGTTTTAGAAGGGCTTTGTGTGTTTTGTGCACTAAAATTAGTTTTAGAAGGGCTTTGAATGTTTTGCGCATTAAAATTAGTTTTAGAAGGGGCTTTGAATGTTTTGTGCACTAAAGTTATGTTTAGAAGGCGCTTTGAGTGTTTTGTGCATTAAAATAAGTTTTAGAAGGGGCTTTGTGCACTAAAATTAGGTTTAGAAAGGTTTTTGTGTGTATGAGTCTACACTAGAATGTGAAATACTAATTATAATAAATGAAACTGAGTTGTGATAGCAGAAAGTAGTTGAAGCCTAAGCTGCATAGGGCGTTGATCATCGATATTCATGACTATTAATAATATGAACATTTGCTTAGGACTAGAAACAGCTTTTTTGTTGATGAATGAGGTTTGTAGATGGCTAATTATTAGTTGAAATGGAGATTGTAATGAGGTATTGTTTCTGATTAACTTGATTTGTTAGTTAGTATAGAAAATCGGAACTAGTGTGAAATTGTTGAGTCAGTGTTCATGTGCGGTTTGTATACATGTGACGGTGTGACAAACAGATTGTAGATTGAGGTTGATAGTGTTAGTTTGGTCCACAAGCTGACTTAGTTAGGAATTTGATTATAAATCCACACCTATGAATGCTGGCATTTTTACGGAGGGAGAGTAGTTTTCTTGGGAGGTGTTAGCACATGAGATGGCGGATACACTAGAATGTGGAATACGAATTAGAATAAATGAAAATGAGTTGCTAGAGCAGAAAGTAGACGAATCCTAAGATGCATAGTGCGTTAATCATTAGTTTTTTCGTAAGTGTTTTTGCTTGTTTTGTGCATTAAAATTAGGTTTATAAGTGATTTTGATTGTTTTTGTGAATTAAAATAATGTTTAGAATGGCTTTTAATTCTTCTGTGCATTGATCATTAGTTTTTTCGTAGTAACTAAAAACGTGATGAATAATAAATTTGTGAATTATCTGATTATTACAATTACAATGGAGAAGAAGAAAGTGCGAAGAAGGAAGTGGGGTAGTGAAGATGACAGTTCAGAAAAAGAAAGTAGTGATGATGAAGAATGGATTGATGGGATGATTGATGAACCAAAAAAGTATATAGATGCGGAATTGAAAATACGAACACGGAATCCACCAAAAGCATTAGCAAATGTTATGAAGTTGTTGACTGACGAACAATTAAACAGTTTGAAAGATATGGGGTTTAAGTCATTCACTGGTTATAAGATAAGCAGATTTCCAACAGCATTAGCTCGATGGCTATTGTTGAACTATAATCCAGTTACATCTGTATTACATGCTGGGGATGTAAACATCAAAATTACCAGTCAAACAGTTCATGATATCTTTGGATTGCCAATCGGGGGTGATGAAATAGAGGAGCTAAATCAAGCAAAAAAGACTGATGCAGTTATAGACGAATGGAGGAAACAATTTCATGGTAGCAATGATACAATCAAACCAAACACCGTTGCTAAACAAATTCTTGAAAGGAAGGACGATGCAGGAAGAATATTCAAGCTTAACTTTTTGGTTTTGTTTGTTACTGAAATGATGGCGTCAACAGCATGTGGAACGGTGAATCAGAAATTCCTCACTTGCTTAAAAGAGGACACTGATATTAAAAAGTTAGACTGGTGTGCCTATTTTCTAAAGTGTTTGAAAGAAACTAGGAAAGAGTGGAAAGGTGGTGCTTACAATGGTCCTTCAACTTTCTTAACAGTAAGTATATTATTTTGTGATTCAATATTTTAACGGTAAGTATATTCTTTTATGTATCTTATTTTCTGTATACATTGGTTTGCAGGTATTGTATGCTCAGAGTCTTAAGCCAATTGTTGTTAAGAGATCAACATCAGCAATAATCACAAAGTGGACAACTAGAAAACTGATATCGTTTCAGAAAGAGACAATTGCTGCACATCAAACTCTAAAGAATTCTGAAGTTAACAGACACCCATAAAAATAGGATGACGAGGAAAAGATTCTATCCGCAAAAGTCGCTAACGATGATGATACTACTGGGATTGACAACAATAAGCATGATGATGCTCGTAAATGGTTTTCTAAAAATAGTATATATGCACAAATTAATTTCTTTATAAACTTTGTCCTTAATTGATAGTTTAGGATGTGTATTAGTTTGCTTGGTTATAAGAGTTTGCTAGTATCATTAATTTTTTTGTTTTGTGCCATTTGAGCAGAGATTATCTCGGGTTAACAAAGAAAATAAGGTTGTTTGATGATTATGTGAACGGAATTGATTATGAGTTAGAAAAGGAATTCAAAACATCCCGGAAATAAGGAAATTGAGAATCTTAAGTTGCTTTGGAAACAAAAGTTAGTTAAAAAATTAAGTGAAATGAACGAAAAAGGATCAGAGCCGGTTTGTGAAGAAGTTGCAGTTGATAGTGGTATGGAAATTATAGAATATGAGACAAGAAAAGAAACAGAAGGGCACAAAGAAATGGAAGGGAACAAAGAAACAGAAGGGAACAAAGAAACGGAAGCTGTTTTTCAAAAATCTGATGCACAAAAGAATATTGATGATCAACATGGAGCTTCCGGGTTAAAAGATAAGGACTTGCAGAACAACAGCAAATGCACAGACTGGGAAAAACATTCAAAAATCTCAGCATTAACGCCGATCACGCTCTCTTCTTTTGATGTACAATTGGATCCGGGTAAAGATGCATCTACTGAAAAAGAACCTTCATCAGAGTTAGTCCCATTTGATGGTTCAAGTTTGGATATGAGTCTCACGTCTACTCCTCAAGGTATGTCTACTATGATACGCTAAGGAGAATACAACGTTACAGTTCTGTGATATTTCAAGAACCTTCTTTCGACACTTGTATCAAAGTAACGTATTATTTAAGAGGAGCTAAAATGCTAGATTTAAAGAGTTCGTGTTCTATGAAATTTCAAAGAGGTGGAGAGCTTTTGGTTTCAGAATCTGTAATTAGTTTGTAATTAGTTTCAGAATCGTAAAGCACAAAAGATCTTTCTATGAACTCTTTATAACCTTTTGGTTTTCATGTGCTTGTTCCTACTTTTTAAGTCTACTTGGAGCATTAGTTGCTTTTGAGGTGCCTAAATAGTATAACCATACGTGTGCGTAACCTATAAACAGTAACCTTGTAACAGATTTTTGTGCTCTCTAGATAAATAGAAGAAGTTCGTACTTTAGGAGTACTATATTAGAACATTGTTTCTGTCTAGAAGCTAAACTTGAGGGACAATTTATTTGTTTGGATCATGGGTCCACTGTCACGTCACTAGATCAGATCTACAAGTTGATTAATATTAGTTTCATCTTATAATGTTGGACCTTCTGCAGAGGTCCAACAAGAGTACGGGTTGGTTCTTACCTAAATGATATACATGGGCAATTGCTATCATATTATATACTTGTTTAAAAATCTTGTATTCTTTTAGAAACATTGGCCATGACTGAAATAAAATTACCTATTATATTACGTGAAACATTGGCCATGATTGAACCAAAATTGGCCGAATTTGTAGAACCCATTCTGGAAAAAGAACCTTTGACGTTTAGAAGAATTATAATGAAGCTCAAGTTACCGGCAAAAAGGGGGAAGGAGCTGGAATCAACTGAAAAAGATGCATCTGCTGAAAAAGATGCATCTGCTGAAAAAGAACCAGTCAAAGATTCATCTACTGAAAAAGAACCAGTCAAAGATTCATCTACTGAAAAAGAACCTTCATCAGAGTTAGTTCCGTTTGATGGTCCAAGATTTGATATGGGTCTCACGCCTAATCCTCAACGTATGTATACTATGATACCTTAAGATTAAAAGAATTATAATTAAATATATATATAATAAAATATAACATTGGTCATGACTGAACCAAAATTACGTTGAATTTGTAGAACCAGGGGTGGAAAATGAACCTTTGACGTTTAGTAGAATTAGTAAGAAGCTCGAGTTACCGGCAAAAGGACGAAGGAGCAGGAACCAGTTAGAGATGCATCTACTTTGAAAAAACCTCATCAGATATACTTAAAAATGATGCACAGTGTTTTGATGGACCAAGTTTTGATCTAGGTCTCACGCCTACTCCTCCAGATGTAAATCTTGATGCAGAAACACAAGATGTTTCAATTCAAGGTATGTCTAATGTGATAGAATCTTTAACTATTCTATTACATCAAACATTGGCCATGATCGATCAAATATCGGTGATTTGTAGAAACCATGCTTTGGAAAATGAGAAGTTGAAGTTCTTCGCGAAAAATCAAATGCGCTAAAACCGACCAACACAACAAGTCCAATTCTTTGTTTTGCCAAGATCTTTGCCATGCCAAATGACAAGTCAAGAATCACTCCCGCTATAGAAAAAAAAGAAAGGATGTTGAGAAGGAAAATATCCCACGAAACCTAATGACAAAGAACCAATGAGAAGTAAACGACTATTAAAACCGACGGAAAATATGAAATCTCCTTTTAAAGACCGGTTTATTAAATTGGGAGTCAAGTGTTCACCGATGAAGAACTGTTGTTTGATTGCATCTTTTCTCACGATGAAGAACATTGGTGAGGATTTTTATATTTTATTAAGTACGTCGAGTATGACATATTTTAAGCATAAACTGTATGTTCACAAGAAAAACTAATATTCTTTTATTTCCATGATACAACGATTTTATATTTGTGACAGAAAAAGGATTTGCACTTATCAGAGGCATAATTGAAAGCTTGTATCCAGGCATCACAATTCATATTGGAGTTATAAACATATGGTCACAAATTTGCAACTATAATGAAAGATTGAGAAGCAAAAGTTCGATGCGTAGGCTTTTCTGTCATGCAGGAATGATGGTAAGTTCAATATTAAATTATTCATAATATATATAATTTCAAGAACAAGGTCTAGGTAATAAGCAATTCATGGTTTTGTGCATAAAAAATTGGCTAAATTAAACTACAGAGGTGTAAGACACAAACTATTTAGGGTTTGATATAACACTGTTTTGTGCATAATAAATGGGCTAAATTAAACTACATAGCTTTAAGACACAAACTATTCATGGTTTCATATAACACTGTTTTGTGCATTAAAAATGGTTTTATATAACACTGTTTTGTGCATTAAAAATGGCTTTATATAACACTGTTTTGTGCATTAAAATTGGTTTTATATAACATTGTTTTGTGCATAAAAAATGTGCTAAATTGAACTACAAATCTTTAAGACACAAATTATTCATGGTTTGATATAACACTGTTTTGTGCATAAAAAATGAGCTTTAAGACACAGCTTTAAAACTTGCAGGTAGTTCAATTTCATATTACTCGGCTAAATATGCATAAGCTTTCATTATTTGAAAATAATACTATATTTAATATACGTTTATTGCTTTATTGATTCACTCTGGTATTTTTCGATCGAAAAAATGGTGGAAGAAAAATTTCGTTGCCTTCCTGTTAGGATTTATTGAAAACATGGATGTTGTTCTCAAGAGTGCAAATGTGGATAAGCTATCTAGCATTGATCCGGTACAAAATATATAAATTTTTATATATGTTTTATATCATATATGTTTCCGTTGTAACCAAACATATAATTAATCGTATTCTTCCCTATGCTCTTGGAAAAATCTCATTATTATCTCGTTGTCATCAATTTGAAAACCCAAAGATTGAAATAATAGACAACAAGAAAATGGGACCTGAAGTTGATTTGAAGGAAAGATATGGAAAAAGCTTCAAGAAATTGGTATGAATTAGAACAACATATTTAGACACTATATTTAGATCAATATGCACATTAAAATATTTATTGAATTTAAATTATGTTATTTTGCAGATAAATTTTTTCTTCAAGTACTTGGAGTATATAGGTCATTCAAAATTTAACTTGATGAAGAAGGCGATTGTACAAGATTAGAAATGAGTTGGAGAACAAAAGATAATTGTATAGATTGCGGGGTCTTTATGATGCGCCATATGGAGACATATCTCGGATCAAAGAATTGGAATTGTGGATTCAAGGGTGAGGGCCGTAATGTAAGTCACAGATTTATGAATTGAGGAAGAAGTATCTTTCAAGAATACTCCAATCAGATATAAACACTAAAAGAAGCAATGTGTTGAAAGAATTGGAGCTTTATCGCAAATTGCCAAGTGGCATTATGGAAAATATGAAGAAGAACAGGTTTTTACGTATCCAAGATCGTATTAAGAACGTGTCTTAGTTTACCGTGCTTTGTTTAGGAACGTGTCTTAGATGTACTGCAATTAAAAATGATGTGTATGGAATTCTATACTTTTTTAATTGTATTAGGTTTGAGATCCATTTTGGAAATGGGATCCCTCATGGTATGAAAACACTTAAAGCTGTTGCTCATTAACTTTGCTGTCATTGGAGTATAATTGTTATGACCAAAGAAATCTTTTGATGTTTTTATTTTATTATAGTGGCGGTGCAATGCGACTAGTGTCATTTTGTTGTGCGATTCAAGAAGTGGTCGTGGGTGTGATGTTTCTCGGGTGTGTTTACTTTTAACTTAACAAATGGTCTCATTGGGTTGATTCGACTACCTATGCATATATGTTTTATGGAAGTTCCTTCCGGTTTGTTCCTTCATCGCCTATAACATGTTTACCATAGGATCATTTTATGGAAGTGCCTTCGGTTTGTTCCTTCAAATAGTGCCTCAAGTTTCGTAGATGGGGACCTATTTCTCGCACATGTGTATTAGGCTCATAACGAAAAGCCAACAATGTAGATGAAAATGACAAGCTTTTGTCTATAACAACACAACAAGTAAGAAATACAACGCCTCCTTAACCCAGAAAAAACAATTTGTTCTCACAAATCAGAACCATATATAGTTGTGCACAGTCTGCATTTGACCCTAAGCTTAACTTCATCTCCCGTACAATAACAACGCGTTTCTAGTCCAGGTCTGAATTTCCCCGCCACCATATTGGTATCAAGACAATCGCCCAAAAAGACATGCAGATAAAAAAAATTAGACCCATATTAACATAATTTTAAGCTAAATGTGCATTAAAATTTCAAGAATCAAAACACTACTATAACTGCAAAGATATTAACATAGTTTTTGATACATGATTCAAAAAACAAATCTGTAATTTCAAACAATCACAAGTGAATTATAACTAATGAATGATAGTTTTGATGCACATATAGTATTGTGTAAGTGTAAAAAACTAAGCATCAGTTTTGATGCACAAAATAGAACTGAGAAAACCAAACTAAACATCAGGCATGTTCCTTTTTTTTTGTTGAAATTTTGTGCAGTTTCGAGAGTCATGATCTGCATCTTGATCACCACATTTTTTACATTGTCTTGCCTTCTTTGCACCATCAGTCATTGCACGCTCTTTAGGGGGAATTATCCTAGAATTAGCTCGATCTCCTTTTCTCCTACCTTGAAGTGGATTTTTAATATGAGTTTTTGAAGGTTTTGAAACACCTATTGCAGATGATATGACTTCACGATCAGTCATTGGGCGTTGATTTGGCAGCTCAAGATCAATTTTGACTTTAGATCCCAAGTCGATCTCGGAGATTGCTAGCTCTTTAATGCTTGAAGCCGGTTTGTCCACACAATATTCAATGTAACCAATAATATCCTTCACAATTTCATCTCGAACACTTCCATCACTCAACTTGTTTCTTGCGTCAAATCAACTCGTTTGACAGTGTAATCGCATTTCTTGTCCAACGTTTCAACACATACTTCTTTGGAAATTCATTAACACCACAAATCCGAGTACATAAAAGCGTGGTCGACACAAAGAAACCGTACCTCTCAAACCGCTTACAACTACACGACAACGTAACATCGGAAGGGTGAAAAGAACCTACAATTGAGAAAAGACATAAATATATAAAAACGAATAGTACTTTATGTCAAGTGTGTTCAAATATGTAAATAAGCATTATATGATAAATGAATTTAATTTAACTAGAATAATACCTCAAATAACCCTTGAGAAGTAGCATCTGGTCCTATCTCTTTGATGCAGAATTTGTGAGAACCATCTATCGCCATCACACTCATCGACATGCAATCAGTGATTGATGCACAAATCTCATCTTGTATATCATAAAAGATTGCCCTAGTGTAGATTTCACACGCCTGCTTTTCAAGAACATAATCAGAATAAATCGGTGTGGTGTATCGAGTTTTGTGTTGATTTGTTCGATGAGTATATCTCGAACATCCATTGCGCTTCAAGTGGTCGACAAATTCAACAAGAGTCGGTGTGGTACTAGTCAATCGACCAAAAAGTGATTTTCGCTCTCGCACCAAGACGTCGTGCGCATTAAACCGGACATTGGCTCGTCTACGTAATATGCCGGTATCCGATTATACCTTAGAGCAAACATGTCTCTCAACCGCTTATTGGATTGAAGCTCGAAATCATTAATTATTGATTCCATTCTCGCTCAAACTCGGATGGCTCAATGGTATCGGTCCATACAATATCACATATACGCCTTTTGAACGCCTTATTTTACAAATCATCGGTCCTACTGTTATATTGGTCAAGTGTAAATAAGTGTACATAAAAAATTTGTATGATGCAACTACTAAAATTTGCGCTGCATATCAAGCCACAACTCTACAAACTACTAAATTGCTATACTATCAAATATAGTTTGTTAGTTCAATTTTTGCAATAAACTTCTATGAAGTTCGAACAAAGCGCCACTTGCATTTCAACCCAACCCAACCAAAAATGTAAATATTAATGCACAAAAGAAATGTACAAACCTTAGTAGATAATTTTTCCATTATGTGCCACATACACAAACGATGTCTTGAATTTTGAACTCCTTCTCAATAGCTATCTTCATTGCGGGGTCTTGATCAGAACCACAACCTTAGGTTCACTACCGAAAGCCTTCTTAAAAGCCCTTAATAACCAACCATACGATTCGGATGTTTCTTTTGACAGCAAGGCGGCAGAAAAGTTACACTATGATGATGATTATCTATTCCAGTAAATGGAACAAACACCATCTTATACCTACAAAAACCATATATCAAACCATGAATAATTTGTGTCTTAAAGATTTGTAGTTCAATTTAGCACATTTTTAATGCACAAAACAGTGTTATATAAAACCATTTTTAATGCACAAAACAGTGTTATATAAAACCATTTTAATGCACAAAACAAATTGTTATATAAAACCATTTTTAATGCACAAAACAGTGTTATATAAAACCATTTTTAATGCACAAAACAGTGTTATATGAAACCATTTTTACTGCACAAAACAGTGTTATATGAAACCATTTTTACTGCACAAAACAGTGTTATATGAAACCATTGCTTTACTGTTTTATATGTGATCAAAATATTTACTCGGTATAAAAACTTACTTGTTAGAGCGAAACGTTGCATCAAATGAGATTACATCACCAAAACAAAGGTAATTATTCTTTGCAACCTCATCCGCCCAGAATAAACCCGCAAGAGCACCATCCTCATTGGTGAAATAATCACATGAAAAACCAGGTATATACTCTTTCTTATTCATCAACAGTTCAACAACCATTTCAGCATCAAACTCACCTATGAACAAATTGATACCCCGTTTAAAATTCTTACAGTCAACTGATGTTGCACCTATTTCATCAAACCCACCAAACAACTCTTTCATCATCTTGAAAGCTTTCATCGGACCTATATTGTTATTCAAAACCCGGAATAAAAGTTGTTTTTTGAGAATGTCAATTTCCGTGAAGACTTTAAAAGTGGGATATCATCCTCATCAACAAACGGGTGATTATGCTCCTCATCAAACACATGAACTACATAGTTATTCTCATTTGTGATCTCAAAAATACACTTTGCTAAACATCCACACCTACATGAAGGCCTTTTTCGTTTTTCCTTAGGTTTCTTATTTTCTTGCTTATCAATATTATCAACCAACGTGTCCATAGGTGCAATCGGCTTAAATCCTTCTCTACTACAAACAATATACTTCTGCTTCAATTTACCATCTTTTGTAATATAGTGAGTAGATTTTCTAACCTCAAAACCACTAAGCTTTGCGTATGTTTTGTAGAACTGAAAACCATCCTCTAACGTCTTAAACAATTTACCCTTGAATGGTTTAACATCATCTGAAACATCGGGTTTGTAAAACCTTTTCCCATCTTCCGCCACACCGAACAATACCCAATGATTTTTTCATCCAGAGGTTATCTATAATCGTAGGGTCACAAGCATCAACTATGAAAAGAAAAAGTAGCATAATCGGATGATGACAAGAATAATTATAACAAAATATATATAATAAAATATAACACTATTTAGTGCATGAAAATTCTACTAAAAACAAACTTTGAAAAAATAGACTAATAAAACATAATTGTGCATCAAAATTCATCCAAAATCAATGTTTAATCAAAACACAATAATAACGCTAATTTAATTACTTGAAAAAATATAATAGTAATTTGTGCATCAAATTTACCATAAAATACAAATTTCAATAAAAAAAAACACTAGTAAAAAAAATGTGTCACAAATAAACTAACTTATATATCAGTTTGTGCATCAGATACTGCAATAACACTAATCTCTGTGAGGTAAAATTCACAAATACAGAAATTTATGCATCATTTTCAAAAACTAATCCAATAACCTAATTTTTAGTGTAATAATTCACTTAATAACACTAAAAAGCAATAATTTGTGCATCAGATACTGCAATAACACTAAAAAGCAATAATTTGTGCATCAAATCGCAATAACACAAAAAGCAATAATTTATGCATCGACATCTTGTAATAACACTAAAAGCAATAATTTGTGCATCAAATCCGCAATAACACTAAAAGCAATAATTTGTGCATCGACATCGTAATAACACTAAAAAGCAATAATTTGTGCATCAAATACTGCAATAACACTAAAAAGCAATAATTTGTGCATCAGATACTGCAATAACACTAAAAAGCAATAATTTGTGCATCAAATACTGCAATAACACTAAAAAGTATTAATTTGTGCATCAAATACTGCAATAACATTAAAAAGCAATAATTTGTGCATCAGATATACTGCAATAACACTAATCTGTGAGGTAAAATTCACAAATACACAAATTTATGCATCATTTTCAAAAACTAAACTAATAACACTAATTTTTAGTGTAATAATTTACTCTAATTTATTAAAAAAAAATCCAAAATTGCAGCAACTTACATACCTTGATTATCACTATTATTAATTGTTGACATTATGGAATAATTCGATATTGAGCTCATAATCCTTCTTTTTATTTGTAACCAAAATCCTTCTTTTTATTTTACCGAAATCCTTCTTTTTATAATCCACAATTGTAACCGATTACAAACCCTAATTCGATCACAATTGTAATTCGATCACAATTGTAAAAGTTCGGATTGAAAGGATTGAAATATGGAAAGATTGAAAGGTCGGATCAAATAAGAATCTGTGTGTAGGGGGAGAGATGGAAGTGCGTGTTTTTGTGTGGAGGGAAGAAGAGAACTGATTAAATAGGTTGTTAGCAATATACTTGAAATGTAAAATTACTTTTATGCCCTTAATACTTAGTTAGAATGAAAGTTAATCTCATCCATTGATTTTAGATCAAGGGTCTAAAATCCTTCTTATTCTTTTTACCAAAATCCTTCTTTTTATTTTAACCCACCCCTATATATATATATATATATATATATATACTCTTATTTTTATATATATACGTGGAATTTATAAAAATCTATCCATGACGTGG
The DNA here is from genome assembly GCA_022545495.1 of Chrysanthemum lavandulifolium. Lineage (NCBI taxonomy): Eukaryota > Viridiplantae > Streptophyta > Magnoliopsida > Asterales > Asteraceae > Chrysanthemum > Chrysanthemum lavandulifolium. Next base: position 302,498,893 of record CM040238.1, on the reverse strand, counting down.
CTTACACTTATATATCAGTCTGAATAACATCAATTTTCTTTTACTTTTTTTATAAAATAAGATGTTTTAAACGCAGATAAATATCATAAGTGAAGAATGTGCGAGAACTATTTAATGCGAAAAGGTAACTAAATAAAAATTTCTTTAAGGAGATTTAAACTCTTAATTTGTTAAAACTCTCACATATGTATGACGAGAACAAAAGACTATATTGTCCTTTGGGAGTTTAAGAAACAATGCGGCATTCTTTCCAAACTTACCAAAAAAAAAGATCTTACCTTCAACGATATCAAGCTTTTTCTAACCTTGTTTCTTGCAAGTTATTTCTCCTAGTTTTTTGTTTGGCTTACAGACTTGATATTCAATTGTTCACCATCCAAACAGTCGCTAGCTGGTAACACAACTTTTATCAACCAAAAAAATCCTTTTGAGGAGGCTTTCCGGACTCATAAAAGACGGCTAGGAACATGAATATGGTCAGTAGTCTGTTGTTACATGTCCTTCTCCTCCAGCTGAGATGGACCTCCTTTTTGTTTCGTTTGTTCATCACGGCACGAAATTATGAAGAAGCTGAAATAATTAAGAAAGAGTACAATCTATTAGATGGTTTAGTAGGCTCAAGCCCGGTTTGTGTGCTTAGGGTTTATTAGGGTTTTATGATATTATTATTATAAATAGTCAATCAATAAAAGATGATACCTACGAGGTTAACATCATTCAATATGGTATTAAGAAGATATGATCAAAAACCTAGTCGGCCGTCATTAGCCGCTGCCTCTGTACCACCCCATCAAATTATCCCTTCTTTTATCATAGATCTTTAGGGTGCGTTTGGTATCCCACTATGGAAATGAAACTATGACTATGAAAGTGATTAATGATGTTTGCTTAAGATGAAGTACCACCACTACAGAATGAATGATATATATTATCCATACTCCATATACATCAAGTAAGGTAGGAATAGATCTTTCATAGGTGAGGGACCCACCACTACTATCAAACTCATACCCATTGTCATTCATGAGAGCATACCAAACGCACCCTTATAAATTTGCCGCTTATACTTCATCCATTCATGTCCATGGTTATATTATTTGAGGTTTTATTTTTCATGCATATGCCACCAGCCGTCATTTGGTGACCATGATTTTTTTTTTCTTTTGTTCATTTCATTTGATCCTATCACAATATCTATATCTTCTTTGTACTAGTAGCATAAATTATTTTAAGAAACATAAAATAAATTAAAAATCACTTTTTATTTTCTTTTTTCCAGTTCCTTTTAATTTATCATCTCATGAATTTGAAGTCTCAAGTGGAAGACTTCACTAACAAATTGAATTTAGTTTTAAACTTTTACGTTTATTACTCTAGTTCAAAGCTTTCGCGATTTTATTGCTTGAATTGCCGAAAAGTATTAGATGGTTTAGTAGGCCCAAACCTGATTTTTGGGTTTAAGGTTTATTAAGTTTTTATGTTATTTGTATTATAAATAGTTAATCAATATATAAAAGATGATACCTACAGGGTTAACATATCCAACACAATCACCGTCGTTAGAAGAAAAAGCCTTGGTTTATAACCTCACATACATTGTGTAGGGGTGAGCAAATCCACCTGAAAACTGACGCGAACTGACAAACCGACCGAAACCGGACCGAACTGGACCAAACGGGACCGAACTAACCTTTTTCGGTTCGGTTTTGGTTTGTATATCTATTTCGGTTTTTGTCGGTTTTGGTTCAATTTAGTTCGGTTTCGGTTTTGATATCTATTTCTCGGTTCGGTTTTGGTATGAGTTTTTTCCTTCGTTTCGGATCGGTTTTTGTCTGTAATATTATCGTGTATTTGTTTATCTATTACTACCTCCGTCCTAAAATATAAGTCCACTTTTGACTTTTCAAAGTCTTCTCTTCATATTTTGACCATAATTATTTTTTTCGTGTTATATAATAATTAATGCAAAATATATAAACGGATTCGTGTTTCAAATGTATTTTCATTGATATACTTTTCATCAAGTATCATATAGCACGAAAAAATATAATTACGGTCAAAGTCAGAAAACAAAGACTTTGAAAAGTCAATTATGGACTTATATTTTGGGACGGAGGGAGTAATTATTATATGGAAAAATTCCATCTATTTACAAAACTTTACAATTCAAGTTTACTGTGAATCATGTATTTCACTTCTAACTTCAAACTAAAATCAAGCGAATAAACTTATGTATTTACTAGAGGTGACAATTTAAGACCCAATGGTTAAATTTGAGTCTAGTTGGGTAAAAATTTTTAATGAGATGAGTCTAAATGGGTTTAGTTTATTTTAATAGATGGGTCTAGTTGGGTATAGTTTATTTTAATTAATTAATATTGATGGCCTAGTTGGGTGCAATAATATACCCATGGGTCTAAAGACAATATTTACATGGTTTAAATTGATTGTTAACTAAAATTATACAAATCAATCACAATCAAATTTTATCATTTTCGTCCGTTTTTTTTCGTTTCTTAACGGTTTTTTACGTTTTTGACCGTTTTTACACGTTTTCGTCTGTTTTTTTACGTTTTTGTCCGTTTTACACGATTTCCACAGTTTCTTTACGTTTTTGTCCGTTTTCGTCAGACTTTTTTACGCTTTTGTCCGTTTAACACGTTTCGTCCGGGTTTTTACGCCGTCGGTTTTACGTTTTCGTCCTTTTTTGCGTTTTGTCCGTTTTACGTTTCGTCCGCTTTTTACGCTTTTGTCTTTTGTTTTACGCCACCGCTTTTTCAAGTTTTCTTCTACTTTTTTACGATTTTGTCCGTTTTTACACGTTTTCTTCTGTTTTTTACCTTTTCGTCCGTTTTTGACAGTTTTTTACGATTTTTTGCACGTTTTCGTCATGTTTTTTTTTTTTGGCTGTTTTACACGTTTTCGCCCGGTTTTTAACGTTTTCGTTTGTTTTTTTACGTTTTGGTCCGTTTTTACACGCTTTCATTTGTTTTTGTCCGTTTTTACACGTTTTCGTCTGTTTTGTTACGTTTTTGCCTGTTTTCACACGTTTTCGTCCTTTTTTTACGTTTTTCTCTGTTTTTACTCGTTTTCGCCCTGCTTTTTACGTTTCGCGTTTGCGAGTTTTACGCTTTTACGTTTTGTCGGGTTTTTACTTTTGTCCGTTTTACACGCCGCCGGTTTTAACGTTTTCGTCGGTTTTACGTTTTCGTTTGTTTTTACGTTTTGTCCGTTTTACGTTTTCATATGTTTTTACGTTTTTGTCCGTTTTACGTTTTCGTCTGTTTTGTTACGTTTTGCCTATTTTCACGTTTTCGTCCGTTTTACGTTTTCTCGTTTTACTCGTTTTCATCTGTTTTTACGTTTTCACCGTATTTTAACTATTTTTACGTTTTGCGTTTTCGTCGGGTTTTACGTTTCGTCGGGTTTACGTTTTATCCGTTTTACGTTTTGTCCATTTTACGTTTTTGTCTTTGTCCGTTTTACACGCCGTCCGTTTTTACATTTTATTTCGTTTTTCACGTTTTGTTCGCTAGTTTACGTTTTGTTCGTTTTACACATTTTCGCCTGTTTTTTTCGATTTCGTCCATTTTTTAACATCTTCTTGCGTTTTTATACGGGCGAAAACGTAAAAAAACGGACGAAAACGTGTAAAACGGACAAAGGCATAAAAAAAAAGTAAAAAAACGGATGAAAATGTGTAAAAACGGATGAAAACGTAAAAAAACTGACGAAAACGTAAAAAAAAGATGAAAACGAGTAAAACGGAGAAAAACGTAAAAAACGGACGAAAACGTCTGAAAACAAGCAAAAATGTAACAAACAGATTTAAAACGTAAAACCGACAAAACGCATAAAAAATAAATAAAAAAAGGGACGGCGTAAAACGGACAAAACGTAAAACGGACAAAACGTAAAAACTCGACGAAAACGTAAAACGTAAAACCCGACGAAACGTAAAAACTGGGCGAAACGTAAAACGGACAAAACGTAAAAACCCGACGAAAACGTGCAAAAGTGTAAAATAATGTCCAAAGCGGACGGCGTAAAAAAGCATTTAAAACGTAAAATTGAGAAAATCGTTAAAAATAGACGAAACTTAAAAACAAAGCGAAACGTAAAAACGAACGAAAACATGTAAAACGGACAACAACGTAAAAACGGACGAAAACGAGTAAAACCGACGAAACGTAAAAATCGGACGAAAACGTAAAACGGACAAAACGTAAAAAACGCATAAAATTGTCAAAACGGTCAAAAACATCAAAAAAAAAAAAAAAAAAAAAAGCGGGCGAAATCGTGTAAAACGGACAAAATTGTAAAAGCAGATTTAAACGTGAAAAAAAGCGAAACATAAAAGCGGCGAAAATGTGTAAACCGGACAAAGACATAAAAAGCGTAAAAGCGGATGAAAACGTAAAACGGATAAAACACGATGAAAACGTGCAAAGCGGACAAAAGCGACGAAAACGCAAAACGTAAAAACACACGAAAACGAGTAAAAGCGAGAAAGCGTAAAAAGCGGACGGCGATGTGAAAGCAGCAAAAGCGTAACAAAGCAGACGAAACGTAAAAGCGGACAAAAGCGTAAAAACGGACGAAACGTAAAATCGGACAAAACGATATAAGCGGACGAAACGTAAAACCGACGAAAACGTAAAGAACCGGACGGCGTGTAAAGCGGGCAAAGCGTAAAAGCGTAAAAACCCCGACGAAAACGCAAAAGCGGATAAAACGCAAAAAACGTTAAAAATAGGACGAAATCGAAAAAGAGACGAAAACGTAAAGCGGACAAAACGCATAAAAGCGAATGAAAACGTGAAAAAGCGGCGGCGTAAAAATGGACGAAACGATAAAACCGACGAAAACGTAAAAATGGATATTGAATACTTTTTGTCTTTGTTTACAATAATTAATTATTATGTTCCATGATGAAAAAAAAAACTAGCAAAACCAAAAAAAACCCGACCCGACCCGACTCTTACCCATTTATACCCATACCCATCTAGACTCATCTAGGGCTGAGCACAAAACCGATCGAACCGAGCCGAACCGGAAAACCGAGCCGAACCGGACCGAACCGAACCGGACCGACCATTTTCGGTTCGGTTTCGGTTCTAGGTCTTATCGGATGTCGGTTTTCGGTTCGGTTCGGTTCGGTTCGGTCCGACCCAAAACCGACCAAACACGCACATAAAGCATGTAAACCGGGCCGAACCGACCGAACCGACACAAAACCGAACCGAACCGAACCGATTCGGTTCGGTTTCGGTTCATGTTTTTTGTGAAATCGGTTCTCGGGTCACGTCGGTTCGGGTCGGTTCGGTTCGGTTCCGGCCCGTTGCTCAGCCCTAGACTCATCATTCCAAGTGACTCATCTAGACCCATACCCATATAGACCCATACCCATCTAAGACCTAAGACCCAACCCAACCATTTTGCCACCTCTAGTATTTACCATGATTCATACTCACAATTCTTGTTGTATGTCAACGTCCGTGTCTAAGTCTTCAACCACACTTAACATAATATTCTCAAGCCAATCTATATAAATGTTCTCATTGTTAACTGTTTCACTCAAATGTTTATTTATTTGCCGGATTGATATGAAAGAACGTGTTAAGTGTTAATTACAGTTTGTGTTTGCAGATCGACGATAGAGTGAGGATACAAGTTGCGCACACCATTATCAGCTGCTTGCTCGTTAATCCTTGTCATGTTCGACATGATTGATAGGTTATCGTTTTTAAGGAGGGTTAACTATGATTAACGATAATCGTTTTTAAGATTTATGTGAATGACATTATGTTTTAAAGTTTGTATAATATCCTCCTAATTTGATTGTGTGATTCTTTCCGCATGAATATCATAAAGGCATGGTAACATCCTTAGATTAAAATTACTAGTATTTGTATGCTGTTTGGAATATCAATGTTTAAATGTTAGAACCACATAAGTTTTATGAAAAATATCCACACAGTGATATGACATGTTTATTTGTGGATAGTATATATTAGAGAGAATTCAAAAGAAAGATAGAAAATGCTACAATTTAGAAGACATGTTATTTTGTGGATATTTTTTTATAATATTTTTTTTAATCGAGAAAGAAAGCAAGCTGCTAAAAAACAAAAAAGTAAAAATGTATAACAAATTAAAACGTGGCATGGGCTTGTGACCGAAGCTGTTGCAGGCCAATGGGCTTTTAGCCAGAAACACCCTCATATAAATGATTTTACAGGCCCAAACTTCAACTAGATATTTAATTGCTCTTTCAATCTTTCATGCACGTTTTCCATTTTCGCTTTAACACATGATCATCCCTACGTTTTAACTAAACTTATATTAATCTCATTTTATGTATCACGAAGTATGATCATAAGATATATGGTCGAGAAATAGTTGTAAAACCGATATGTATCCTTGTAGAATCGACGCACATTTTTTTTTGAACGGCGTAAAACCGACACACATATAAGCTAGTGAATAATAACAATGAACACAAATGAAGCCTAATTATGATATGTGTTAATTCCTAAAATAATTCGGAAGGCGGTTCTAAGACTAGTAATTCCTATATCCTGACTCATTTTTGTTCTTTACAACAAGTAGCAGACATCCACAAACAATTTATATATTGTATCTATTATATTCGTTGTCAAAATATGAACATTTTGTGGTCATGTTTGTCAGATGCACACAATCTTTACTTGTTTCATCTCCATACATCCCATGTAGTTCTTATACTTTTTGAATGGTCAAAGGGGAACAAATTTTCAAACTCAACAGCACAGATTGATGGCTGCCCATTTGAGCTAAGTTTAAGTAGATTCTAACGTGTCTATCGTCGAGTGTTGCTATGTTCAGTGTCTGATTTTAGACACATGAACATTGCACCATGTTTTTCCTTACATAAACTACATACCGTACTCGTTATAAAATCTTAAAAAGTTGCTTGATCATGTACTTTAAGATGATTTTTTGGTGTATCATCTTTGCTTAATTTCTTGACCAAAATCCGAACACAGATCTAAGCAAGTAATATCAACCATGTATCGAATTCAAACCACATAACCAACTCACTGAATATTGTATTCAGACTGCATTTCGCTAAAAAAACACATCATTAATTATAAAGCAACATGAAACATATGGCGTGAAGGTGTTTGTGTCAATACAGCAAATGTATGTGGTATGCCGAAGAAGAACACAAACTATGCGCCCTACAACGGAATCTAAGCCAGCAAGGAAGTAGGGACGTAAGGTACCTGGTCGATCAGGTTTTCAAATGTGAAGAGTACTAGCTATCGACATGTTAGTGGTACCCAACGTGCCCATATCATCTTGTCATTCGTTTAGTGAGTTGACATATCATATATTAAGACTGTTTAATTGATTGAACAAATGAGAACTATATATAAAACGTTAAACGGATGTGGTTATATGTATATAAAACGTCAAACGGATGAGGTTTTTCATGTTCGTGTTATTTGGAGATGGCGAGTCTTTGACTCAAATGTAGTCGCTACAACCGAGGTATCACATATCCCGAGGCCATTTTCCGACTTTCAAATATTACCGAGTGAGGTTTGAACAAACTTCTTGTTAGGCTGGACACATTCGTGCTTTTGAAAACGGTTGGGCACCAATATTTTGCACCCTCGACCGATGTGAACTTCGGTTGCCTCGTCTGTGGTGATCGGTTGCAAGATCGGTCGAGGCATCAAAAATGCCAACATCGAGTGAAAAACTGACCGATGTTAACGTTTGGTTTTTGCATCTTTAATTCACTATTAATTTAAAAATATGACCGTTTGGTCATTAAAAAAAAAAAAAAAAAAACTTTTTAAAACCTAATTTACCACTCTATAAATATCAACTTCTCTCAAACACGATTCACCACTCACCATTTATCATCTATATTCAATCAACCATTCTAACGAAATACCCACGAAACACAATTTTTAATATGTCGTCATTCGGCAAGATTTATTCGGTTCTTCGCCTTCCGACGAGGAAGAAGTTTTAGTGAGTTTGTGGAGTTTGCGGATTTTGCTTGGAAGGCTTACAAAGCATCACGACCAAAACCCAACGAAGGTACATACGTAGGGATCATGAGGGTGCTCATAATCGTTTAGTGGCGGCATACTTCTCCGAAAACCCGCAGTTCAACGTAAGAACATTCTCTCGGCGGTTTCGTATGAGCCGAGAGGTATTCACAGAAATTGTTCGAGAGATAACCGATCACTCTACTTATTTTCGACAAACTCTTGATGCTAGGGGCGTACCTAGTATTAGCCCATTGGTAAAATGTAATGCGGCCATTCGTCAATTGGGATACGCGGCCGTTCCTGATTCTCTTGACGAGAGTCTGGCACTTGGTGCATCCACAGCCCGTGAATGTCTTCGTAAGTTTTGCGAGGTTATCATGGAGTTATATGGCCGTGAGTATTTGCGAAGACCCACGTATTCTGACATTGAAAGAATATATGCTCATCACGAGCATAAGCATGGCTTTCCTGGGATGATGGGAATCATTGATTGTACAAGTTGGGAGTGGGAGAATTGCCCGAATAGTGAGAGAGCTCAACATTGTAGGGGTGATCACGGGCCACATCTATTCATTTTGTTGGAAGCGGTCGCTTCCCAAGATTTATGGATTTGGCATCGTTCTTTGGTGTCTCCGGAATGAATAACGACGTAAGCGTTTCGTCGTTCACTGCTTTCAATGATATCAAATCTAGGAGAGTACGGACCTTGAATTTGAGGCTAACGATGTGGCTTATAAAAGGGATATTATCTTACCGATGGGATATATTCACAATGGTCCATTCTTACGAAGTCTATTTCAAATCCTCCCGGGTGATCGAAAAGAATATTGTACAAGAGGAGGGCGGGCGGCGAGGAAAGATGTGGAGCAGGCTTTTGGTGTGTTGAAGAAAAAGTGGAAAACGCTTAAAGTTCCCGCCGGGGTTTTAGAAATGATATCCAAGATATTATGTATATATGTATCATATTACATAATATGATCATCCGACGAAGAAAGGCGATATGTCTACATGGTTTGAAGATGAGGACACCAAGATCATGATCCCTTAAGAACGCGTGAAGAATCGTTGGTGGTTCTTCGGGAGCTAATGGACTCATCAACTCATCAAAACTTAAAACTGATTTGGTCGAACACATTTGGAGAAATCGTCGACATCACGTCGAGCGATGAATCAAGTCGATAGTGGCGATGTGAAGGCGATGAACAGTTTTAGAATGTTTTAACGTTATTTGAATTTCGATTGTAATTTTTTTTTTTAAATTCGTAGTGTAATTTTTTTTTATATTTCGTAATGTAATGTTTTTTTTAATTTGAATGAAATTTAAATTTAATGTTAAAAATGTTTGAATTAAAAATAATAATAATAATAATAAATAAATAAATAAAATAAACTTGGGTGGTCATTTGGGCGTCCAAATTTGTCTCGGTCATTGGAAAGAGAAATGACGCGTGTTGGATGATCCAGATTGTCCCAAGTCACGACTAGAACTAGCCTTAGGAAGTCATGTAGCCACATGCAACTGTACGACTTGACATTAGATTTACGGTGGATATAAAATGATAAATGTAGAATAAACAAATAGGCCCTTTGACATCACATGGAGTACAAATTTCCTAGCTAGTGTGCATTTAAGTGGAAGTAGGTGTCTTATTTTGTTGGTGAATAATTTATACAAAGTTGGTTACACCTAATTCAGTTAACTGGAATTGACATTTTTCTATCTTATTTAATGAAAAACATTACCAATCTAGCACTCTATGATAACGAACACCTTTATACTTGCAACAGAAACCTCACTTTCAACTTGGATCCAATATAGGAAGGTTTTGATCATGTTATATGAATACACACATGCATAACCTATCTATTATGGTCGAATCGGCATGGTCTCTCATGCCTCACGAAACGTAGGTCGAAAGGGACGTAAATCTAATATTTAGGCTTTTACGGGTAATAATGTTAAAGACCAAGTTTTCATGTTTTATCAAGGTTTGTGATTGGCATAACATATATTTAACTTTAATTAAACTCTATTAGTCCAAACTAAAGGGAAATTTTTTTTGTCTCATTCCCTCTTATAATTAGTCTTCTTTTTATCCTAGTAATCTTTTGAAATATTTTAACCACCACTTTTGTCTAGGTTCTTAGCATCATACATTACGTTAATAACAAACTATAGCCAATCATAAACCTTAAACATGTGTAAACCTGGTTAAAATATTATCACCCGTAAAAAGCCTAGATACACTTTTAAGTTTTAACAATAACTTAAGAGCACAATATTAGGTTTACGTCCCTTTCAACCTACATTTCGTGAGGCGTGAGTGCAGGGACGGAGCTTCAACACATAATTTTGATGATATAAAACTAGTAAATTAGTAATCACCGCTATTATACGATTATAACAAATTAATGAATAGCCATTTTAAAGATTCGATGATCACTCACGCAAATCTATTAAAGAGACGAATTATGTTTCTACAAGTGTCGTCAGAACTTCGAAAGCCTTAAATTGAGCTTGAAATTGAGTGTCCTTGAATTGAGTGTCCTTGATTCGAGCCTGTCGTATCCTTCCCAACCCAAGACAAGTGTGACAATCAACAATCAATGTTAACTCTTAGCTTATATAATCACGATTAGCACACCAGCCTAAATTTAAAAGTTGAATGAATGAACTAAGGGTGCGTTTGTTTTGTTGTTATGAATCACAATCGGTAAGGGTGTTGGTATAGAGTGGAATGGTAATGGAGGGTATGATGAAACCACCCACACACATAAGATATGAGGAAACCTTCACATTTGGGTATCCTCAATCCATTGTGGTAGGCCCCATAACCAACCAACCAACATGACTTTCAAAGTAATAAACTCATACTCATACACTCTAACAAAACGGGCCCTAAAACCATTATTTAGAGATGCAACGAAAAGATACACCTTGAGTCCTTGACATGTAAATGGTTGCACATGAAACTAAGGAACTCTATCAGAGTATACTCTTGAACTATTTTGATGAAAATTGTATTACTATTTATTCGAATATAGTTTTGCTTTTAAAAAGTATACAAATACTCCCACTACTAGAAACAGGAGAACAAGCTATGCATCTATTGCCGACGACACAATGTCGTCGGCAATATACACTAAATGACAAAAAAAGCTTGATCAAGCCTCCAGTGCGTTAAAACTTTATGAACAACTTATACCGACAACATATCGTCGGCAATATATTGGTGAAATTTGACTTTTCCCCTCGCCTCTCAATAATTGCGAATAGTTGGTCGGGAATTAACCCCGCCAAGTGGTACCGACGACATGTCGTCGGGAACATATATAATTAAAAAATTATCCCGCTTAGCGTTAATCCTTGTAATTAGTGTTTAGATCCCGACGACATGTCGTCGGGAAGTATTTATGCCAAATTTGGTCTTCCCCCGCTTGTAAATAATAGAGAATAATTGGGCGGGATCTTTTCCTGCTAGTTTGTTACCGACGACATGTCGTTGGGATTTTTATCGTCTTATTGCAACTTTATCTCGCCAATTTTTTACTTATATAACCAATCATCCTCAATACAACAAAACGCACACATAACCCAATCGTCAATTCTCACAAAACACATATAACAATGGTTGGTTATACGCCGGAAGAGGAGTGGTCAAAGGTTTTATCGAACCTACCACTCTTTGATGAAGTTCTTAATACATATGGCGATGAAATTATTGAGGAATATGGTTCTCATAAGAACATTAGCTCGTGGATGAGAGATGTTATTCTGAAATGGTTGAGGAAAAAGCCATACTACATAAAGTTTTTGGCCGAAGCTGATAGTGAAAGAATGGAGGCAAAAGTCGATGAACTGGGAATGAGGATAACAAATCTTGAAACTTTGTTTGAACATTTCATCAAGCAAAAGAATGCAAGGGATGGAAAAGGTGGTGCAGGTTCTAACAAAGCAGGTTCTAGCAAAGTGGGAAAAGGTGGTACATGTTCTAGCAAAGGAAAAAGTCGATCAACTGCGATGTTTGTTATGGTCTATGTTGTGTGTTTCGTTTGCTTGTTGAGCTGTTTTGTTTGCGTTATTTCGTTTGCTTGTCGAGTTATTTCATTTGAGTTGTTTCGTTTGCTTGTCTAGTAGTTTCGTTTGAGTCTGCACGAAATGTATGTGGTTGAGAACTCTTGCGTGTTGAATAAAATGTTTGCCTTCATATTTGTTAATTGTGATATTGTTCCTTCAATTCCAGTCATTATGCATATGTAATTTAGTGTTGGAAAATTGCATATTTGAAATACCATGCTGTTTAAAGGGGTGTTTGGATATGGATTTAACAAGCAGATGATTAATGTCAAATACCAAGTGTAAAATATATATACGAATCACATTACAAAGCGAATTACATTACAAATCGATAAACATTCAAACATTAATTAAAGCATACGAAATTATATTACAAATCAATAAACGTCCAACAACAACAACACTACTACATATGAAGATTGTCCATGTCACCTAACAACTCACAGGGTATTGCAGCCGACTCACATGCGTGGTCGTGGTCGTCGGCAACATAACTAATTATGTTTGACTTTCGTTGACTTTTGCTAATTAAGAAGTAGATTTTAGTACTATGATGCCGACGACATGTCGTCGGCACAATACATTCCAGAAGACGTGTGGGACCCACATCGTCGTCGGCACGATTATTATTTTGTCGTTGGGACAGTAACTTCCGACGTGGAAATTACGACTAATTGTGGCCTACGTCATGTCGTCGGGATCATATCGTGCCGACGACATGGCGTCAGCATGGTTAAAAAAATATCGCCGGGAGAAGTGGCGATTATACTAGTGTCTGGATTATAATTGAGTAAGAAGATGTAAAGCAATTAAATAGGAAGTAGTTCTTCCTATTTTCTTGAGAACGCTACAAGTAAAGTTTTCCTTTATATCGAACAAAACTGCTCTAGTTATCTGAATTTTTTGAGGGGACCATGCCCCTCCGCTGCCTTCATAAAGCTTCGTCCATGCATGAGAGACCATGCCAATTTGACCATACAGTAATAGATAGATTATTCATGTGTGTATTCATATAGCTTGAAGAAAACCTTCATATTCGATCCATATTGATAATGAACTTATTTCTGTAGCACGTAGGGGTGTTAATGGGGTCGGGTTGGTCAAGTTCGGTCAAACAGATCGGGTCCAAGTCAGGTCGAAGCTAAAAATAACATACCCGAACCAGACCTTATTTGAAGTCGGGTTAGTCAGGTTCGAGTTTGTGCCATTTACAAAAGTCTGTGTCATTTACAAAATCATAAAATTTGATTTCTTAAACTTAGTAGTTAAACTCATTTAATTTGTTTGTTACATAAATTGTATATGAACCATAAGTTATTTAAATTTAACCAAAATTGCTCATTTCATTATTTGACCCCTTTTGATTAAAAAACACAACCCAACTTTTAATCTATGCTTGATTTAAACTTTCTTGCACCCAAATTGTTACCATAGCTTTTAACCATGTTTCAAACTAAGTTTAACACCCAACTAAAATAATAGAGTAAATTGCAAAAATCATCCCTGTGGTTTGTGTATTTTCGTAAGAATCATCCCTATCTCAAACCTTCAGCATTAACCATCCCCAAGTCCACAAACGTTTAGCAATAACCATCCCTGAGCACTAACGTCGTTAGTTTTACCAGTTAAGTGTTAAATAATATTTTCCCGTTAGTCCCTCCGTGAATATTTTTTGCACCGTTAGTCCTCATTTTACGTTTTCGTCACTTTTTTACGTTTTTGTCCGTTTTTGCTCGTTTTCGTCCGCTTTTTATCCGTTTTGTCCGTTTTTTATCCGTTTTTTGTATGTTTTCGTCCGTCATTTTTACGTTTTCGTCCGTTTTTTTACGTTTTCGTCCGTCATTTTTACGTTTTCGTCCTTTTTTTATGTTTTCGTCCGTTTTTTACGCTTTTGTCCGTTTTTTTACGCTTTCGTCCATTTTTTTTTACGTTTTTGTCCGTTTTTATTCGTTTTCGTCCGCTTTTTATCCGTTTTTATCCGTTTTTTGTATGTTTTCGTCCGTCATTTTTACGTTTTTTACTTTTTCGTTCGTTTTTTTACGTTTTCGTCCGTCATTTTTACGTTTTCGTCCGTTTTTTTATGCTTTCGTCCGTTTTTTTACGCTTTCGTCCGTTTTTTTACGCTTTCGTCCGTTTTTTTACGTTTTTGTCCGTTTTAAATCGTTTTCGTCCGTTTTTATATGTTTCATCTGCTTTTTATCCGTTTTTTTTATGTTTTCGTCCGTTTTTTGAGTTTTTTTCCGTTTTATGCGATTTCGTCCCTTTTTTTAATGTTTTTGTCCATTTTTTACGGTTTCATCCGTTTTTTTACGTTTTCGTCCGTTTTTTACGTTTTTGTCCGTTCTTTACGTTCTCGTCCATTTTTTTTACGTTTTCGTATGTTTTTTTACGTTTTCGTCCGTTATTTTATGTGTATTCGTCCATTTTTATTGTGTATTCGTCCGTTTTTAAATGTTTCGTCCGCTTTTTATTCATTTTTTTATGTTGTCGTCCGTTTATATACGTTTTTGTCCACTTTTTACGTTCTCGTCCGTTTTTTTACGTTTTCGTCCGTTTTTTTTACGTTTTTTTTTTCTGTTTTTTACGTTCTCGTCCTTTTTTTTGGTTACATTTTCATCTGTTTTTTACGTTTTGTCCGTTTTTACCCGTTTTCGTCCGCTTTTTATCTGTTTTCGTCCATTTTTTATGTGTATTCGTCCGCTATTAAAAAACAGATGAAAATGTAACAAAAAAAAGGACGAGAACGTAAAAAACAGAAAAAAAACGGACGAAAACGTAAAATAACGGACGAGAACGTAAAAAATGGACAAAAACGTAAAAAAAGGACAAAAACGTATATAAACGGACGACAACGTAAAAAATGAATAAAAAGCGGACGAAACATATAAAAACGGACGAATACACATAAAAAATGGACGAATACACATAAAATAACGGATTTAAAACGTAAAAACATACGAAACATAAAAAATGGACGAGAACGAAAGAACGGACAAAACGTAAAAACGGACGAAACGTAAAAACCGATGAGACCGTAAAATGGACAAAACATTAAAAAGCGGACGAAATCGTATAAAAAAAAAAAAAACTCAAAAACGGACGAAACATAAAAACGGACGAAAGCGTAAAAACGGACGAAAGCGTAAAAACGGACGAAAACATAAAAACGGATTAAAACGTAAAATGACGATTTAAAACGAAAACGGACGAAAACGTTAAAAGGGACGAAACGAAAACGTAAACATGACGGACGAAACATACAAAAACGGACAAAACGGATTAAAAGCGGATTTAAAACGAATAAAACGGACAAAACGTTAAAAAAAGCGGACGGCGTAAAAACGGACGAAACATAAAAACGGACGAAACGTAAAATGGCGGACGAAACGTAAAAAAACGGACGAAAATGTAAAAAACGTAAAAATGACGGACGAAAACATACAAAAAACGGATAAAAAGCGGACGAAAACGAATAAAAACATAAAAAAAAACGGACGAAAGCGTAAAAAAACGGACAAAAGCGTAAAAAACGGACAAAAACATAAAAAAGACGAAAACGTAAAAATGACGGATGAAAACGTAAAAATGACGGACGAAAACGTAAAAAAAAGGGACGAAAACGTAAAAATGACGGACGAAAACATACAAAAAACGGATAAAAAGCGGACGAAAACGAGCAAAAACGGACAAAAACGTAAAAAAGTGACGAAAACGTAAAATGAGGACTAACGGTGCAAAAAATATTAACGGATGGACTAACGGGAAAATATTATTTAACACTTAACTGGTAAAACTAACGACGTTAGTGCTCAGGGATGATTATTGCTAAACGTTTGTGGACTTGGGGATGGTTAATGCTGAAGGTTTGAGATAGGGATGATTCTTGCGAAAATACACAAACCACAGGGATGATTTTTGCAGTTTACTCTATATAATATGACTAGTTCGTGAAATACTTTTGACCTAAAATGTACCTTTGTCAAACACTCATGATTTCACCATCAAACTTACACCAATTATAAACTCAGTAACCAAAAGTTGCGAATACACATTATTTTGGTCGAAACACTCATGGTTACCTGAACTTGATTTAAAATAATGTGTACTAGTAAGTTTTGAAAAAGTTGCTAATACACATTATTTTAAATCAAGTTCAAGTGAATATAACTTCAAAATATAAGTCTTATGAAAGGCCATAATCAAACAACATCCATCAGTTTAACACCCAACTACAATATTTGTATAAATCATGCAACAAACGCTAGTACCTTCATGCAGATCAGTAGGAAAATATGCAACGTCAGTAGGCAATATATGCATTTGATGCAATTTATGTTCATGCACTAACTTGGGCCCTTCAATTAAATAAAGTTTGGAAAAAGTTTAAAAAAAAAATACATAAAAAAAAAACTAACTCGGGTTAGTCGGGTTGATCTGAACCCGAATAGACAAAGTATTTTGAACCCGACTCGATCACTTTATTCGGGTTATTGTCCGGGTCCTGGTTGGGTCGGGATTTATGACACCCATAGTTGCAAGTATAAAGGTGTCCATTAGCATAGAGTGCTAGATTGTTAAAGTTTTTCATCAAATAAGGTAGAAAAAGGTCGATTCCAACGGAGTTAAATCAAATTGAATGTATTGCCTTGTACATACACATTGTACCCATGCTATGGAAAATCGAATCAATCGGATTATATTTTATCCGAGTTCATGATATATACAAAGGTTTTGTTAGTGAAAGAACTATGAAGATATTTAAATTAACGGTATTTTATGTTTGGGGTAATAGCAAAAAAATCTTATATTTATTCTTTCTTCTTTAGGGTAGCGACAAAATTTTTTTGCTACATGGAATATACATTCAAATTCATCCTCTTTAGGGTATTTTCATGAACAGTTGGACGTTTTGCCCTATTACCCACAAGAGCAAATGGCAAGATGTAATCTTTTTTTATCATTCTTCTAGCTTTTTATTATGTTAAATTTTGGATATGTATTAAGATAAATTATTTAATGATTTATAATTGTGTTAAATCTATGATAAAAATGTTTTGTTTAAGTTTACACTATTTACTTATTAAGATAATTTAGTCCACCACCCACTTCCATTTGCAAAAGACATGAGTTTAAATAAGTATATGCGTGCATGGCACGTGTGGGGTTCAAATAAGCGGTTTAACCCTTACTATTTAAGCGGGAAAAGCGTTCATGACCATTTCATCATTTCATTTGTATATAACACAATTCATTTCACATTTGTAAGCGGTTTGATTTTGTAATTCTCTTGTAATAAACTTCTACAAGTCGAAGCCATAACAAATCCCATTAACTAATTCTTGAGCTCAATTCTTATTTGAATCTCGTTGATTCTGTAAGAGTGTATCAACTGTATCAAAGCGGTCAATTCCGATCTTAACCCATAAACCTATTGAGTTTGATCGTTGCCGATCAAATTCTCGCCAAAATACATTCGCTTCCTATCACAAACACGTTACCCTTGTTAATTCTTATTCCGTTTCTTAGCCAAAACACGCTTTCCGTGCAATTAAGACATTATTTATTATTTTAAAAAAGTATCATACTTGCCATTTGCTCTTGTGGGTAATAGGGGCAAAATTGTCCAACTGTTCATGAAAATACCCTAAAGAGGATGAATTTGAAAATATATTACCCGCTGAAGCAAAAAAATTTGTTCGTTACCCTGAAGAAGAAATGGTGGCAAGTATAGTACTTTTTTTTTACTATTACCCCTTTATGTTTTAATGATGACAAATATATGACTTGTAATATATAACGTAAAATGCGTAAGTTACTCGTAATCATAAAATCGTCAAACCATATATTCCTCAACACTTCTCGTCTTCGACGTTTCAAATCTTCTTGTGCTTCAACTCAAGTTCGAATAAGTTTGTTATATTGCATTATGATTAAAACATTTAACAAACATTCTCATACTCAATCAAGCAAGCTAGCTCTAGTATATGCATCAAAATGATTTTCATCATTTACATTAAATCATACTTGCATATTTTATAAAATGATGCATTAGTTTTAATCTCATATTTATAACATACCTTCAAATAAAATGTTTTAGTTTTGCATTTTGCAACTAGCAAGAATCTTGCTCTTTAAGTAAGAATGAAAATAATGCAAACAAAAGTTGAAAGACGTCTCAGAAGCGGCTATAAACTTTTGTTCAAATCTGGTGACCCACGGATCTGAAACAGGGGACGAATCCCTGCAAGGATCCGTGGATTTTATAAGTCTGAACATTTTGTTTGCATATTTAAACAACTCCTTTGGCCACCATTGAAGGTAAGCTTTTGCAATTTAGTGTTAGGCATTCTCAGGTCTTAAAAACACTTACTAACCATTGATCATAGTGCTTCTAATTCTCTTTCAATTAAAGCATATTAGCATTTGAAGATCCACCAAAATAAGTTTAGAGTTCTTGTCGTCTTCATCCAATGAAAGCATACTAGCACGTGAAGATCCACAACAAGTTTATAACTCTTGTCATCTTCATCCATTGAAAGCTTCTTATCAAGAGAATATCAACCATATCAATCTTAGAGTTCTTGATGTCTAGATTAGTTATTCAAATCCATTAGAAAATCATGTCTTGTATCACCATATACAACACCGTGTATCACAACCTTACAACACCTTGTATCACCCATTATATCTCAAACTAGAGTTTAGATATGTTTGTGTTTAGGCATTAAAACACAAGAGTTATAGGTTTGTTGTGTTTGGGCCTTAAAACATAACGGTTCTGATTGTACCCAAATAAGAACTCGATATCTAGATTAGTATCAGTAAATTTGTAAGCGATGTTGTAAGATTTTCTCCGCCAAAAAATGAGCTTGTTGAACTAGAAAAGGAACTCTCGAATAGGAAATCCATGAAGTGGAGTAGGGCGAAGAGACATTACATGTCGAACTATCATATATCATTTTTGTATTGCGTTGATAAGATTTCTTTTTACCCCCTATTATTATTAATGTAGAATTATTATTATCACTTATCATACTGCATCATATTTAATTGATTATTTGATACAAAAGATAAATTTTCTTTTAAAAAAAATAAACGTATTCACCCTTTTAAGTTTCCACATGTTTTAACTCGGATAGCTAATGGAAATGACGGTATATAGCATACACCACTAAAACCAAAATGAAATGTGTTGTCACTCACTAAGTGATACACTATATGCCCAAATTCATGCAACAATTTCCCCCATCTTGTGTTAATTATGCATGTCAATAGTTTGATCATGTGTGAGTCACTTAACATGCTTAGAGCAAAGGGTATGGGTTGTAGTTAACATGCCAAATGTAAAAAATATGAGTTGTTGGCATGCCAAACCATACCATGCAACATGCCAATCATAAGCCAAAAATTGTTTGAGTTGGTTGAGTGGCTCGAGCCAAAGGAGAAGATGACAAATTTTTGCTATTTTTTTTTAGTGTATTGTGAGTGAGGGGTATTTTTAGTGGGGTATTTTGTGGACCCAATAACATGTTATTGGTGTGTTATGAGGGAGGGTGTTTGAGTTATTGGTGAGTTATTGGGAGGTGTATGATGTGGTGATGAGGTGGCATACCAATAACGTGTTATTGGTATCCACGATACCTTGTGCTCTTATCTTTCAAGATTTGTTGTTTTCTTCTTTCTACCACCATAGAGTCCATGTGCACATGGACCAACCTAATATACCAATTTATGATGTAAATCAGACCCCACCAAACAAAATGAAAAAAAGCAAGAAAACCAATTTCAACTCATCAATAATTGTTTAAATGAACCCTCAATACCTCATGTTCTTTAATAATTTGACACTTATTTGTCTACTAATATACTCTATTTCAACTAAGTAGTACTATTCTCTAATTGAGGGCAATGACAATGGTCTCTCAACTGCTCATACACCTCATGTTTGGGTTTATATATCATGGAATAAAGGTTATACATTATTTTGATATAAAGGCAAGTGTTTTATGTTTTTTTAAACAAGTGATGTTAAAGAATTTGGTAGAAAGTCGTTTTCTTTTAGATGAGTTTGAACATAACATCCATTCAGTTTAATTTGTTATGCTATATATGATATGACTACATCTTATTGCCAAGGGTCATGTCATATTAAACGAACCATTTTAGAATGATGAACAAAACATGGAATCTAATGGACTAAATTATGTTTGATAGGTGTTGTATTATAAAAGACACTATTAAATATGGCGAGACAATTCTATGTAAGATTATGTTATATAAGTTGTAGAGTATTTTATTTATAATAGGCTAGGTAGTTGATAAGATAAAATAATTAAACGTCTAAAATTTGTACACTTAGTACAAAGCTTGAGTAGAGTTGAGATTCCCGGGTACATTGCATGCAGCATGCTTCATTCTTTCGCTAACCATTATGTTCGGGGTGGAACCATGACACAATTTAACTAAATGCGTGAAAAAATGTAGAAACGTAAATTATGGCCCAGGTGCTTATACAAAAAATCGTTGTTTAGTTTATGCAAAACTTAACCTTACGCCGCAAATTTTCATAGGTGTCCTCATGAGACCCCATTGGCCCCTGGTTCCGTCACTTATTAAGTTTTAGATAAGTAGAAATCAATTATGTATTTTTATTGCTCTCATAATTACATACCACTATAAACTTAGAGTGGTGCCAAACATTAAGAAGCTTTGTTCGTGTATATTAACCTAAACATTTTATTTATTTATTTATTTTTTGGTTACGATTTTGTGATCGATTAATTTTATGAGGTTTGAATCTATCGTCACAGAGACTTACTTTAAAGTTGTTTGTATCAACCGAGACTTAAGCTGTACATTTTAGTAATAATAGTGACGATCATTTTACCGCTTGATCACCCCTTAGTGGTTAATGACTTCCATTAAGCTCCATAATTCTTCTAACACTTAGCATATTGGATTAGAGTTACCATGTTACCATGTTGTAAATATACGTAACAAGTACGTATATTTACAACATGGTAACATGGTAACTCTAATCCAATAAGCTAAGTGTTAGAAGAATTATGGAGCTTAATGGAAGTCATTAACCACTAAGGGGTGATCAAGCAGTAAAATGACCTTTATATGGTTAGAGTTTAATCTATCAATAATAACTAGCAAATAATTGACCTTGATGTATACGAGTATGACATGGATGTGATCTCTCATGGCCTATAAGGGGCATTTCAAATAATTGGTTTCAGTGGGAAAATATATTTCATATTCTAGAACTAATCACGTTGGTATGTCAATTTTTATAACTAAGAACTCCCATACAAGTTCTATAAGATTATATTCGCACATGCATGCCTATTGATCTTTAAATAGTTAATTTCAGATTACAATATCTGCATAATCGGATCTATGATGATTTGTTAAGTTGGTTATTAAGGCCTCCTAAGAAGGGCGAGCTTAACTCGAAACCCTTGATCACAAAACAAAAGCTATAGAAACCTTAAAGTTTTTAAGTTCGATTTTTCTTGAGCTTGATTGTTTAAATGTGATGAAATTACGGTTCTAAGTTCAAACATCATATTTTTTGGACCATTTCTCGATTTTAACATGTTATCTTTGCGCATGGGTCTTAATAATCTTCACTGTTTCATTTCAATTTTATCAGATATTCCCGAAAGGACGTTCAAATATCATAGTAAGCAAAGAGTACGGACGTAATTATCTCACCGGTGACATAAGACGATGAAATAATTCATAAACACTCATTACTATCCTAGATAGCTTATGAACATCACATGTTTTATGAAGCTAGGCTGTGGAACTTGTCTCTTTGGGTTTCTGTTGGAAAATATAAAATGTCTTTTGCCAAACTTATGAAGCTTCAGGGGTCTTTTGGTAAATGTTGTTAGTTATATTTTACTAACAACTAATGTTTGGTATGTCTTTATTAGTTTCTTATTGTGCAGGGTCTAAAAGTGAAATTCCCTCGCTATATAAAGACAAGTCCTGAGGTAGGGTTTTATTACGTTTTCTCTCTCAAGTATTTCACCTACAAAAAGTTGTTACAGTTTCTTGGTTTTCTGGGTTATTAAGTTTAGATCATCTTGATCTTGTATTGGTTTGGTTATTGGTTTAGAGAGTGAGTTTTGTATTATTGTTACACCTTTGTAGAGGGATAACAGCTTTGTGGTTGTATTGTACTTGGTAAGCACCTATTTAGGGACTTATCTTCAGTGTTTATCATTATAATAAAAGTATCACCAAGGGGTGGTTGGTTGGGTGATTAGTACTTGTGTCTTTTGGTACCATTTTAACATGGTATCAGAGACCTAGGTTCTGATCTGTTGCTCGTTTGGTTCTCTCGTGGTTCTTGACGGCTTAATTGGAGATTCTTGGGTCGATTGAATTTTAGGGTTTTTTTCTTGAAACCCTAGAATTTGGGGGTTTTTTTATTCTGGTTTGTTACTGAGCAATTAAAGTTGTTTGGTGGATTCTTCTGGTGCTAATTAGTGATTCTTGGTTGGTTTTCTTGAAACCCTAATTTTTGATTTGGGGATTCTTGGAAATCTTGTGATCTGGGGTGTTCTTGGCCTGGTTCTTAGTTATTTCCGCTGCGTATTCTTATTAGCACTGTAAGTTGTTCTTCTTCCTTTAAGAATAACTGGTTTAGAGTCTAGAGGGTGCAAACAGGTTGGTTAACATCTTGATCTGCCACCGTGAGTGGTACGAATACCTGCTCTGGCCAACCTCAGTCCTCTGGGCTTTATCCAAGTTAGTATTGGGTGTGAGTTCTTAGTTTTAGGCTTATTTAGTTTCTTGTTGTTGTGTCTAAGTCGCTGGTGGATAGGATTTGGGCAGTCTTGGAAGTTGAGATTGTTTGGTTTGTTTAGTTTGTTTGATTGTTTCTTGCTTTATTCTGGTTATTTCTTTGTGTTGCTATTATGGCTATTATGATCAGTAGTTTAGATCAGAGCAACCCTCTGCATCTCCATCCTAATGACTCTAATTGTGCTTCTATTGTTACTCTTAAACTGACTGGGGTTGAAAATTATAGAATATGGGCTAGCTCTATAAAATTGGCTATTCAGATTAAAAATAAAATGGGTTTTTTGGATGGTACATGCACTAGGGTTGCTTATGCTGCTAGTCCCCTATTGGAAGCCCAATGGGATAGATGTAATGCAGTTGTGTTAAATTGGTTGTTAACATCTTTATCTCAAGATGTTTATCTTGGTCATGTGTTCTCTGATAATGCTTATGTTGTGTGAAAAGATTTAAAGGACACTTATGATAGAATTGATGGGTCTGTTGTGTTTAATTTGCTTCAAAAGATAAATAGTTTTAAGCAGGGTGGTTTGCCTGTATCTGAGTATTATCATAAGATAAATTCTCTATGGAGAGAATTTGATATTCTGACTAAGTTGCCTGATTGTACTTGTGAGGCTAGACAAGAGCTAAGTGATCATAGCAAGTTGTTGAAATTAATGCAGTTTCTTATGGGTCTTGATGACATTTACCAGCCTATAAGGAGTAGTCTTTTAACTAGGGATATTTTACCTGAGGTTAAGGATGCCTTTGTTATTATTTCTAGGGAGGAGTCTCATAGAGGGATTCCTACTACTACTGTGAAATCTGAAAAAGCTCAGGTTTCTGCCTTTGTTTCTAGAACCTTTGATAATAAAAATGTTAACTGGAAAAGAAATAGTGGTAATAACAATAGTGGTAGTAATAACAGAGGAAATTATGATAATTTGTTGTGTACACATTGTGGGTTAAAAGGGCATACTGTTAAGAGGTGTTTTGAGATCATTGGGTATCCTCCTGGTTTTAAAAAGAATCCTAATCTTAAACCTGCAAACAGTTTTAATAAAACCAATGATCTTAAATGTGCTTCTAATATGAATAATATGGCTAAGTCTGCTGTTGGCAATTTGTCCTTAAGTAATGAACAGGTTATGAAGCTTATGAGTCTTATAAATGAGAAACACGGAATTTACCTTTCGATCCAACATGGCGGTAGTGCCTTATGTTCTTTCTTTAATGGAAATGTGTTCTTTAATGACCATTTTATCGGTTTTTTGTGCCAACTTAAAGTTAATGGTGTCGGTTATCATCGGGTTGGATAATTGATTGGGGCAAATCAACACTTAACTAATTACGCTAAAAATATGTTTAATGTGATTGATATTTCGATTTAAAATTATTGTTGGTCACCCTAATGGCACTTTAGCTAAAGTTACTCATGTTGGGAATCGAGATTGAATAATAGTGTTGTTTTGTTTGATGTTTTGGTTGTTCACAGTATTGTGTTAGTTTGATGTCCATTAATAAGTCGATTAAAGATAGTAAGTTTAGGGTTGGCTTTGATGAGACTAAGTGTTATATTCAGATTTGAATCGTGAGAGTGTCTTTGGGACTAGTAGTGAATATGGTGGTTTATATTTGTTTGATAAGCCCTCTTGATATGTCTTCTCATGTTGTTAAAAGTGAGTTTTGTCTTGTTTTGTTACTAAAGAAGTCCGCTGTGAGTTGGGTCATCCTGCTAACCAAGTTTTGAAATTACTTAAAGGGTCTTTAAAATGTCTAATATTGATCATAATGGTCCTTGTGAGGTTTGTTATAAGGCAAAACAAACAAGAGATCCTTTTCCTATAAGTGAACATAAATCTGTTGTTTTTGGGGAACTCATACATTTGGATGTTTGGGGGGTCCTTACAAAGTGGTTAGCAAGGATGGGTACAAATATTTTTTAACTGTTGTGGATGACTTTACTAGATCTGTTTGCGTGTATATGTTGAAGAGGAAAGATGAAGTGTTTGACATGTTTGTTTCTTTTTATAATATGGTTTTTACTCAGTTTGAAAAGAGAATCAAGGTTGTTAGGTCTGATAATGGTACTGAGTTGTTAACAATAAAATGAATGAGTTTTTTTAATAATAAAGGTATTCTTCATCAAACTAGTTGTGCATATACACCACAACAGAATGGTATTGCTGAAAAGAAACATAGACATCTATTAAATGTTGCTAGAAGTCTTATGTTTGGGGAATTCTCTTGTGTTATAGTGCGAATGTGTTTTGATTGCTACCTATTTGATTAACAGGTTGCCTTCCTCTGTGTTAAATGGGAAATCTCCTTTCTCTCTTGTGTATGGTAGGGAACCTAGTCTGTCTCATCTTAGGAGTTTTGGGTGTCTGTGTTTTGCATCTATTTTTAAAGAATCTGATAAGTTTATTGAAAAATCAGAAAAATGTATTCTGATTGGTAAAAAAGCTTATAAACTTTTAAGCTTAGAAAACAGGTCTATTCTTTATTCAAGGGATGTAAAGTTTTATGAAACTATTTTTTCTTTAAGAATGAGTCAGAGTGTAAGTTCAGAACCTGTTTCTGAGGTTACACACTTAAACTTCTTTGATAATAATGAGTCTGAGTCAAAAACCAAAACTCCTAGTCCCATTCCCAATGATGCAAATTTAGAAAATGTGAATAGAGAGTATGCATCTGGTGGTAGAGAAGGTAGTCCTTCCAGACTTGGTATGGTTGTGAGCAGTGAACAGGATAAGAGTCCATGGCAGATACCAAGTTCTGTCAGCTCACAGCAACCAGATCTGGAAGTGACTGCAACTCCTTTAGATGAAAATTTTGAGTCTGAGGGAAACAGTTTCTAGAATCCAGATGAGTCTAGGTCCCAAAATGTTTTTCAAAATCAAACAGAGGAAGGAACCAGTAGAAGGTCTTCTAGAGCTTCTAAATTGCCTGCTAAGTTGAATGATTATGTTCTTGATAACAAAGTTAGATATGGTATTGGTAAATATGCCAATCATTGTTTGCTTAGTTCTGATAACTACTGTTTTGTATCTAATCTGAATAAGTCTAGTGAGCCTACTTCTTATTATGAGGCTTCCAAAGATGTTAATTAGAGATGTGCTATGAATGATGAAATGCATGCTTTATATGAAAATGATACTTGGACTGAAGTTGATCTTCCTTTTGGAAGAACTCCTATTGCTTCTAAATGGGTTTTTAAAATAAAATATAAAGCTAATGGTGAAATTGATAGATATAAAGCTAGATTAGTGGCTAAAGGTTGTACTAAAAAAGAGGGTCTTGATTATGATGAGACTTTCAGTCCTGTTGTGAAAATGAGTACTGTTAGATGTCTCATTAGTCTTGCTGTTCAGTATGATTGGAAATTGTTTCAGTTAGATGTTAATAATGCATTCCTTTATGGTGATCTGAATGAGGATGTTTACATGCTTCCTCCTCCAGGTTATTATAAAGAAGGTAGTACTAAAGTGTGCAAATTGAAAAAATCTTTATATGGTTTGAAACAAGCTCCTAGACAGTGGAATCATAAACTGTCAGAAGCATTGTTTGAAGATGGTTTTGAACAATCTAAAAATGATCATTATTTGTTTATAAAAAGAAAAGGGGATACGGTAATGTTTCTTCTTGTATATGTTGATGATATGGTCATTTGTGGAAATAGTGAAGTTGAAATTGAAAGATTTAAAAAGTTTTTGAACAATAAATTCAAGATTAAAGATCTTGGTGAATTGAAGTATTTCTTGGGTATTGAAGTTTTAAAAACTAAAACTGGTTTGTGTTTAAATCAAATGAAGTATTGTTTGGAACTTTTACATGAGTATGGGTTACTTGCTTGTAGACCTGTTATGACTCCTTTACCTGGGAATGCTGTTTTGAGTTGTAAAGAATCTGAAAATGATAAGTTGTTGAAAATGTTACTAGTTATCAGAAGCTTGTTGGGAAGCTTATATATCTTACTATGACTAGACCTGATAT
This sequence comes from Chrysanthemum lavandulifolium, assembly GCA_022545495.1. NCBI lineage: Eukaryota > Viridiplantae > Streptophyta > Magnoliopsida > Asterales > Asteraceae > Chrysanthemum > Chrysanthemum lavandulifolium. The sequence goes on along the minus strand of CM040238.1, from coordinate 302,471,965 downwards.
TGCTTATGTTGTTCATTGTTTAAGTCAGTATATGCATGCTCTATTACAGTCTCATTTCAATATTGGGTTAGGACTCTTAAGGTATCTTAAGCTTGCTCCAGGAAATGGTATAAGTTTTAAGAAGAGTGAGAAGTTCAGTATAGTGGCATTTTCTGATGCTGATTGGGCTAAATGTCCAGTTACTAGAAAATCTGTTTCTGGATATTGTGTTTTTGTTAATGGTAATATTGTTTCATGGAAGAGTAAAAAACAAAATACTTTGTCTAGATCTTCAGCTGAAGATGAATACAGATCTATGGTATCTGTTACTTGTGAGATCATGTGGATACTTCAGATCTTAAAAGATCTTGAAGTGTCTGAGAATTTGTTGCCTGTTATGTTGTGTTGTGATAACAAAGCAGCTATGCAGATAGCTGCAAATCCTGTTATGCATGAAAAAACTAAACATTTTGATATTGATGTGCATCTTATTAGAGAAAAGTTGCATCAGGGTTGATTCAAACTGTAAAGGTTGATTCTAAAAATCAAACTGCTGATGTGCTAACTAAAGCACTTGGTACTGCTCAACATGCAGTTATGGTTAAGAAACTTGGAATGGAAAATTTGTTTGCTTCATCAGTTTGAGGAGGGATGTTGGAAAATATAAAATGTCTTTTTTCAAACTTATGAAGCTTCAGGGGTCTTTTGGTAAATGTTGTTAGTTATATTTTACTAACAACTAATGTTTGGTATGTCTTTGTTAGTTTCTTATTGTGCAGGGTCTAAAAGTGAAATTCCCTCGCTATATAAAGACAAGTCCTGAGCTAGGGTTTTATTACGTTTTCTCTCTCAAGTATTTCACCTACAAAAAGTTGTTACAGTTTCTTGGTTTTCTGGGTTATTAAGTTTAGATCATCTTGATCTTGTATTGGTTTGGTTTATTGGTTTAGAGAGTGAGTTTTGTATTACTGTTACACCTTTGTAGAGGGATAACATCTTTGTGATTGTATTGTACTTGATAAGCACCTATTTAGGGACTTATCTTCAGTGTTTATTGTTATAATAAAAGTATCACTAAAGGGTGGTTGGTTGGGTGATTAGTACTTGTGTGTTTTGGTACCATTTTAACAGTTTCTTTACAACTTGGTCATGTGAGATATGCTAGAATAATTATAAACTTTTGCTCAAGTTATAATTTCTTAAAGCATATAACCACATGAAACTATGCTCACTTACTTGTCTTTTGTACCTCATCACATGACAAAATCTACTTGTAAAACGCACCATATTTTATAACTATAAAAGACCACCATTTTTCAAACATTGCATTCCCAAACACATACACAAACACGATCTACTCTTGAAACTTGGGTCTTGACCCATTTTCTCCCCACAATTTCTTGTCATTCCCAACATAATTTTATAGTATATAAGTGTATAGTTACCTTAAATCTTGTCTTATCATATCTTGGTTAAAAGAAATGGGAAAGAAGATGATGAGTATTGGAAGGTTTTTAGACAGTTTTTGTCTATCAAATGGTGGTGCAAGTTCTTGTCTTTGTTGCGTTAACAATTTTGAAATCCAAGATGATTACGAGTTTGAGACCGAACCACTTGTCGATCAGTCCAAAGATGCATCAGATAAACCTCAGACTCTTGCCTTCTTCCTAAAGCCAAAGGTATTTTCTTGAACTTCGTATTTGTTCAGAAATATGTCTTCTTTAAACGTAACATGTACGATTTATAAAGAATCTATGAAGCCTCTAAAGCACATGTGAAGTGTAACTTTATTAGAAAAATGTTTCATTACTAAACATATAAGCTCGGGTTTCTAGCTTATTCTATATTAGCAGTTCACCTTACTTCGTTTCTGTATGATCTCTTTTGAGTGTCTACCAGTCCTTTTGTTATGGAAACTATATAAGCCTTATTGATAATTGTCTCGAATGCTATCAAAATATGAAACTTGATAAACCATGGGATATGCTTGTTTTAAGTTCACTTTTAGAATGACAACCTCTCTCACACACACCCTTAAACTACACATTGTCACATACCTCGCATTTGTCCCTAACGAGACTTGAACCAACAAACACCTGAATGAGAACATTAATCTCACCCTAATACCATTGGCCGGTCAGGGTGAGATTAATGTTCTCATTCAAATAATATACAAGTTTGTGAACTAGTTTTGCATTCAAGTTTATTATTCTTATCTTTTGATCATGTGTAGATGGTGGTACTAAGGGTGTCCATGCATTGTAATGGTTGTGCAAGGAAGGTCCAAAGACACATCTCCAAGATGGAAGGTAACAATTCAAATTATATAATATAGCTTTTCATATGATAACATAATTTATGATGATTGAGTTTTCCAATAATAAACAATTGTATTGGTAATGAAAAACAGGAGTGACATCCTACCAAGTGGATTTGGAAACCAAGATGGTGATAGTAATGGGAGACATTGTTCCATTTGAGGTGTTGGAGAGTGTTTCAAAGGTCAAAAATGCACAACTTTGGACTGCCCCAATCTCATGAATTTTGTAATATTATGTTTCAAGTTAGCAACTACTATTAAAACTCAAAATAATGTCAGTTTTAGACATCTTTTGAGTTGGGCTTAAGGTCATTTTGGAAAGTCACAGTGTTTTATTAAAGAGCTGTAATCACCTCTATTTGTATAGTTTAAGTATTGTTATGAATTTATGATTAATAATTATTAATCTTCTGTTTTAAAACTCTTAGGAAGTGGAACAAAGAGGCATAGCCAAAGTTTCGTATTTGGATCGACCAAAGTCCCAATAGGATGTAACCGAGTTGAATCGAGCTTAACTCAAATTTTCTATTCTCTTTCAAGTTTGAGCTCAATGAAATATATTGCTACATCAGAGCTCGGCTCGAGTTAATGGACAAAAACTTGCCATATCGTTTACGGTTTAATGTGTTTTTCTATGAGGGGTAAGGTTAAATATATCCTATATATTGTATCTAATCAATCAATACAAAAGTGAGAGGTTTAGTTCATAACATTTAACTATGAACAACTTTCAACCATTTATATAAGTATAACTTCGATTTTATCTTTCTTTTGGGCTTGAAGCATTTAAAGATGTTATACTATATGGGCTTAGATTTTTGTAAGCTTAAATAAAGTCCAACTTTTTCAGCTCACAATCACAATTCACACAAGTCACACAATTAGCTTTGGACAAGGTACTGCAAGTTGTTTATCTACATTTTCTATGCATGAAAAATCAATTGTTAAAATAAGAAGTAATAAAAATGATAAATCATGAAGCATGTAATAGTTAAAAAAAAATTTTGCTAAAAGACATCACAGAAATAGTAACGAAGAACATAATTAACCACACATTGTTTGTTGCTTACATAGCCAGAGTAATGTAAACTTGTGCATATCACTGAATAATGAATTTGAGTATAATATATATAATGTTAAATGATCAAACGGGCTTGGCCCGATACAAACGATGTTAATCCTCGATACTAGTTGTCTTAGCATCAAACCAATAGAGTGCCCATTTCAAATTGGTCAGGGTGTACTTAAGAGCTTTGGTCCAGTTCTCCTGTTTGTTGAAGCTCTGCATGATTGAAAAGCTTCCTACTTTGTCGGCCTCGATCTTGTAAGGAAGCTTAAGACATTCCTCCTGTGGTACGTTGTTTTCTTTGTCTTCGTTGTTTGCAAATTCTGCAAAGTCTTTCAGACATGCTAAGAACAATGTCATTGCCTTGTCATATTGAGTGCTCCAAAACTTATTTACTGGACCAAACAACTTATAGGTATTGTTATCACTATCCCTAATCCGAGGGTAACTTCCCATTGGAAGAATTTTTATTCGGTATTGGAATTCTGGCTCGAAATGTTGAGCCATTGTGTCGAGCAGAAGGCAAGCTTGACCCCATGCAGCATTTATCTCCTCCCACGTAATCTCAATTTTAGGGAGCCTTCCAAGCCTAAAAGTGTTAATTGTTCCAAATTCTCCTTCACACGAGATTGGAAAGGCGTCTTTGAGAACATTGGTTTTCTTGAGGAGTTCGAACTGTGCTTCTGAAACTTCAGTTTTGGCCAATAACTCGTCTCTCTTTTCCTGATTAGATATTAACCGAAACTGGAAATTATTGAACTCATGCCAATACCGTTCCTCCAACTCTTTAAAGCGGTTAGATTTAATCTCAAGTTCCTTCAATTCGCTAGTTACTTCACTAGACTGTTTTTCAGTTTCTTTAATCGCTGCTTCAAGTTTACGTTCTTCTTCTTCTATCGTAAGTTTTTCCCTCAAAAAGTCGGCCTCACTAAGCATCATACTCCTTGGCTCGCCCTCCAATCGTTGTAGACAAGCTTCGTATGCCTTTATATCTCTATTTACATCTTCAACCTCCTTATCAAGCTCACTAGATAACACACTCATGCACTCGAGGCATAAAGGTTGCTCAACGTGCGTTTGGGTTGTGGCAATCTCAAATGCACGCTTCAAGACAGTTATGGTTGAGTGAAACCCTGAATTATTGTACACCGAGGTAGGAGGTGGAGGCAATACCACAAACGAGTCTTCCATAGCGCGCCCCTTTCCAGATTGATTTGGACGAGGAGGAACGTTCCTTTGTTTTGGCAACACAACAAACGACTGGTCCATGCGAGTGCCATGCACGCTGCCTGCTCCATGCATGGAAGACCCCTGCATTCCTGATCGTAAGAACTTATCAGGACACGAATCAACCGAAAGACTATGATGGCAGTTCTGACACACCCATCGTGGTAGATTCGTGTCAACTGCTAAGGTCCGGTTCTTACCCGCTACAATGTTGTTATTGCTACTATTGCTCTTCATACAGTGTTTTTTTTATGAAGTGATTTGGTTGGAGATTTCGCGAAGGGTTAGGGTTCAGGGATGATTGATCGGGTGATATGTAATTCGGGGATTATTCAATTTGTGTAATTGTTATCGGTTATGAATACAATATAAATAAATGCTAAAAGACTAATGGGCTTGGCCCAATACAAACAGCAACGTTAATCCTAAATAATAAATAATATGGAGTAGTCCACTAACAAAGTAACAAGTGTACATGGTAAGTAGGGGTGAGCAGAAACCGCATCGCAAACCGCAAACTCGCATAAAACTGCAAAACTAACACCGCAACAAAAGCCGATGGGTGTGGTTCCTGAAAACAAAAAAACGGCACCGAACCGCAAAGTCATATACAAATATATTTTTATTTTTATTGTTATTTTTAAATAAACCAATCTAATTTCATAATTTTGTATGATTAAATACTTTTGTTGATATTTTCATAATTAGTAATTTCAAACGTATTTTATTGGTAAATTATGTATGAATTTTTATATCATATAATTTTATTTTTGTATCAATTTATCATCGAGATTTTAAAAAACTTTCATCTGATTTGACTTTTATTAGTGTAGAGATTTATAATTTCATACTAGTATATTATATATATATATATATATATATATATATATATATATATATATATATATATATATATATATATATATATGTGTGTGTGTGTGTGTGTGTGTGTGTGTGTGTGTGTGTTTCTACCATTATGCAACCTTATGATATATTTATTCTATAATAGATATATACTAAAAATAGAATTTGAAAAAAAAAAAAAAACTTTACAAACCGCAAAACCCCGCAAAATCAAACCATAAAAACCGCAAAACTGCAAACCCGCAAAACCGCGCGGTTGTGGATTCTCATTTTTAAACCGCAATTGCGGATGTGGTTCGGGTTTTACCAAAACCGCACCAACCCGCACCATGCTCACCCCTAAATTGGTAAATATGCTTTTTTTACAAATTACAATGCTTCTATAAAGAAAAAAAGTGTAGTTGGAAATCAAACGTTGGAAGCTTAGAAAAATATTTGAATAAAAAAGAAAGACAACCAGACAAGAAAAAAACATGGACTTAGGTTTACCTTTTAAATCTTAGGTTAATCTCCATCATTAGATCAAACTAGATGAATGGTGAAAATTTGTCCTTTGGTAAGCATGGATTTGTTGGTAAGTGTTGATGCATAATCTGGCGCGGACTAGATTCAACGACTCTCCTTGGCCGTTAGTCGTCTTCTCGAGCCCTAAGTAGACCTGTCAACAAAGAGAACCCGTTAGGAGTGGACCCGAGGCCGTAGCCCCGGGGTCCACCTCCGACGGTCAAGTTAGTGTCGGTGCGATGTGATGAGTTAGGGTTAGAGTAACTCGTCATCTTGTGTATTATGTCCTTTAGAAGGAGATCCACCATGTATTTATAAGGCATGGATTAGGGTTTAAGCGTAGAGTGGGCGTTGTCTTGGGCCGACCCATTCTCGCCCGGTCCGGACTATCGTCCACAAGCCCCCAAGTTTAGTATGAGATAGCGCATGGCTATGTTATGCTAGACTTAAGTTCTGATTCATGGCGCGTAGGCCCAATCAATCATGACATTGCGATTGTGAGTGGATCCCGTATCCGCATCTTGGGTAGGCGTACCTTTTGTACCGATGGCGACGGAAGATGGTGCGACGAAGGCGATGTCACATGGCGAAGTCGCGATGCGCGCAACAAAGAGGTGCAACATAATACGTGTACAGAGAGTGTGCGGTTGTCTTGTGACAAAGAGGTGCAACGAAGGCGTGCTTCAGAGGTAAGCAGTCTTGTTGCGCGCACAAAGAGGTGCGACGAAGGCGTGCTTCGCGCGCATTACATCCGTCTTTACAACCGACATAGGACGTCTCCCTGCGGCAAGATGGTGCAAATATTTAAACCGTCTTTGTACCGGGCTTGCAATACCTCTTACATACGATCGCTTCCAAATATACTGCGTGACGCGTCTGAAAACGGTGGTAATATATACCAGTAGCCCCCAAGTTTGATGGTGCTACTCATGTAGGAGCATTAAACTTATGTATGCCTGCGTAAAACATTTAATGCAAATATTAAAAGTATATGCCGCGAATCGCAGGGTATAAAACCTAATGAAGTGAAACAATAAACAGCACATAGCATGAATAATATATTGCGATAGCATAAATAATATATAGCACATACGAAAAGTGGCGGTGCACACCCGTCGTGGGATGCGCATCAAGCGAAATAATTAATTGTGTTTTTTTTTTTTTTTTTTTAATGTATAAAATAAAAACTCGGATGGATGTCTTGTGACCGCGACTAATAGACGCAGATGGATTTATCGTAACCGCATAGACTCGAACGTTTATGGATGATCGCAGATGTATATACCACGGCCTTTGTCCAGTGCGCATCATGGCGATTGACTAGCATCGTGGTGTTCGCGCGTACGCGTTCTCTGCGAAGATGTCTGAACGCACGGTCTTACACGGGTAGATTTATCGTGACTGCGTTGTTCGAGCGCGAACAAGCGTACCAACCGTAAAAACAGTATCTGCGCGAATTAATTCGCGGCTAAAAGGGAAAATAGCTCCGATCGTGCGGATATTTTCTTAGGTCCAATCGTGCGGACGAAAATATAAAATAGGTCCGATCGTGCGGACTTATTCTTGTATCTTATGTAAAGAATTAGTGTCAATATCTTATGTAAAGAATTCAGATTCTTGTATCTTATGTAATTAACGTCAATATCAAAACATTGACGCATCCGAATATTATTTTTATAATAATTATCAAAACATTGACTCATCTGAATTTAATTATTTTATTAAATTCACATGATGTTAGGCAAGTTTTACGCATAACAGAATGCAAAGGTATTTAGAGTTACCGACTTTAGAAATTGATTTACCTTTTCGGTAATATGAGAACACGAAACATAGTTTATTCGTGGTCGCGGATGGCGCCAACTTGTTGATCGATAATCTGGCTGGACTAGATTCAACGACTCTCATTGGCCGTTAGTCGCCTTCTCGAGCCCCAAGTAGACATGTCAACAAAGAGAACGTTAGGAGTGACCCGAGGCCGTAGCCCCGGGGTCCACCTCCGACGGTCAAGTTAATGTCGGTGCGATGTGATGAGTTAGAGTTAGAGTAACTGTCATCTTGTGTATTACGCCCTTGAAGGAGATCCACCATGTATTTATAAGGCGTGGATTAGGGTTTAAGCGTAGAAGAGCATTGTCTTCCTACCGACCCATTCACGGCCAATCCGGACTATCGTCACGATAAGTAAAATAAAATGCCTCTAACTTTAGTAGTTATTAATGATTATTGATATGCAAGGGGCATTTGATTTCCTCGTATCGTGTTTACAATGTTAAGCGAATAAAGTAAAATCAATAATTGGGCTAAGTCCATACATAATCGAGTGAGGCTAAGCCTTAAGGACTTAACGAATGAAAGTATAATTGCTATAAAAACATTATAATTAACATTTCTAGTTCATTTATCACTTGCATATGTTATTTTTTAAAGCAGTAGCATTTTTTTTAATATAAAAACGGTTAGTAACGTAGCTGTAGATTTAATCATAATGTGTAAAACAACTTCTAGATCCTACTTCATGGAGCGTCTGGAAATAGCATTTCAGGAAAAGAAAAAATAAAGCTACTTACTGCTTGTCAAACAAACATTAAAAATTACAACGTTTCAAACTTTCAACGTCTACCGTTCTAAATGCTTTTAAACGCTCTACCCAAACACGCCTATTCTTTTTAGCGGAGGCGAAGCTATTGTATAGTGAGAGGGATTAAAAGATCCAACTTATGACGTGTTTGTTTTAAATGTTAATTATTATAAGATATCTACTAGTTATAATACCCCGTGCACGCATTGGGTTTTGACAAAAAAAAAAATATTTTGTATTAATACTGAATATTGTGTCTTTAAAAGTAATTGCATATAATTATATACTTATAAGTTTCGTGCACGCACGAAATTTACACATAATTCAAATTTATTTTAACATTTTAGTTCACTATATACAAGTATAAGATTTTGCCCATAAAAATTGTGATATAAGTACAACTAATACTTATGCACGAGTTTTTCATTATGCATTAATATTTGTAAAAATTTCTGTTAGGTAACTCAAGATTTAATTTTATTTAGCAGACAAAGATGTTGATGTTGTTATTTAAATTTCACTATTGATGTTATGTTGTACACATGATGCAAGTTTAATAGCACATAATTAGCATTGATAAAGTTAAAGTATACTCTTTAAAGTTTTTTAAAATGTTTTTCTAGATATCCCTATATAAATAAATAAGAATTACATGAGTCATTGTTATAAGTACAATCACGTATATTTATTTTTATATTAAAGTAACCCGTGCTTACAATTTTATAATTATATTCCCGTTTTCAGTAATTTAGCTGTATTTAAAATGTAAACTCGTGTCCACATAGGTTAAACTTTTAAAAATGAAATAAATAAGTCTTTATTGAACATATATAGTAAAAAATTGATAGTTATAATCTTATGCAAATTTATATGTTGTTATTTTAAAACAACATATACATTGTATTTTTTAAGATATAAAGTATAAATGGTATAAAGTATAAGGGGGTATTTGTTTATAATCCAAAATATTTATTAAAAAATATGGAGGCTTATAATATTACACTTAACTCTATATAATTTTTAAAAATTCAACCACTAAAGTTTTATTAATTAACTCATCTTTTTTCAAGTTTTTTGTTTTCACAAATTTGACACCTATATTTTTATGTATTTTTTTATCAACCACATTTCTACACCAAATTTATTAAAGTTTGACCGAAATCAATTTAATTTTGACTTTTATTAACCAATCACATCACACGATTTTGCTTACGTGGCGAAATCGAGCTCTTCTATTGGCCCGATTGTTTTTTCAATAAAAATGAATTAACAAAATCACTCCGAAATGATGTAATTCATTTATTATATAAAAGATTAAGTGCAGAGAAATTAATCTTTTTTAATTTTATTTTACTAAACTGATGTGGTTCAAATTATAAGTTGCTTGGACTCGTTGCCGCCACCGAAACTGCAAACATCACCTGTAAGGCTGGTCCTAATCGCAACCCCAACATTGGTTGGGCAACGGAAAAACCACCCTCAACCGATATTGACATTGGTTGTGTGGGTTGTGGTGCTCGGTTGCCACATCGGGCATCATGGCCAATTACGTGATATCGAGCTACTTTTCGACCGATGTTATTGACATCAATTTCCAACCAAATTTGCCCGTTTGGGCTAAATTCAAAAGATTTTTAAAAATTTGACCGTTTGGTCATTTAAACTAAAAAATAATAATAACTTTTTTTTAAAACAATTTACCACTCTATAAATACCAACTTCACCTCAAACACAATTCACCACTCACCATTTCTCATCTATATTCATTTGAATCTAATTCTCATCCAACTTCAAAATGTCAAAGAAAAATACCCCACAATAAAAAAACCTACGATCACGACTACCCCAAAATGCCCCGAATATGAATTTCTCGCCAGAAAACAACTTCGAGTTAACCGGCATATCACCACAACAAAACCGGCCTATTCGCTTTCGTCCACAAAGTTTTGATTATCAATCACAACTAGCCCAACCAAATCAAAACCAAAACCCGTTTTATGTTAACCGTCCTTTTGTCCCACCGCAACGTCCTTACCGACATTAAGAAGAACCTAGTGGGTCCTCGTACCATTCAAACATGGACTTCATTTATCCTTCTCAACCGTATCAACCTTATTCCCCGATTCGAAGTACTAATCTTGACATGAATTTGGAAGATTATTTGCCGGAGTATAATACACAAAACTACCAAAGTCAAGATGCTTCGATGGGCCAAGGTTCGGGTCACGGTTCGCACCACGGTTCGTTCCATGATTCCATTCCCCTTGAAGATTCTGATGATGAAAAAACCACTTCCGCTGAAGAAATGTCCCCCATCAAACCAAAGCAGCCATCAAGACGTGCTTCAAAGGCCAAGGACAAAGGCAAGAAGCCCAAAACAAGCAAGGGGAAAGCCAAGAAGCACGTTGAACCATGGACAAAGACGGAAGAGGTCGCGCTTTGTAAAGCTTGGGTTTATGTGTCGGAAAACTCAGCGAGAGGAAACGCCCAGAATCGCTTCAAGTTTTGGGAGTTAGTGATGGACTACTTTAAAAAAGAAACTGGCTCAGACCGAACCTATGACTCCATCACTACCAAATGGAAGAGTAGGATTCGTAATAGGGTTGGTAATTATTGTGCTATCATGGAGAATATCAAGAATACCCATGGAAGCGGTGAGAATGATATAGACGACACTTCAAAAGCTCTTAGAGAATACCGTATGACGTACGATCATGATTTCACTTTGGAGGAGTGTTGGGAGGTTTTAAAGGGTCATGCTGCTTGGAAGAACATTGAGATGCCGGCTTTCGAAACGAATAGTCGGAAGAAAACATAGGGTTCTACCACTACCTCTGGTTCAACCCAAGCTCGTGATCCTTTCGATGTCCAAGATGTTGATGATTCTGATGAGGAAGGGACTAGAGAATCACGACCAACCGGTCATGACAAAGCAAGGAAGAAACCATCCTCCTCCTCTCATGATGATGATGTTCCATTAGACTCATTTGTACAATCGTTGGCCAAAACTTTCTTCAAGACCAAGAAGCCGTCAAAAGGGGAGAAAGGTAAGAATAAGGAGGGTTTAGAAGATACTTGGTTACGGTTGAGGGAAAAAGAGCTCGAGATGAAAAAAGAGAAACTTGAGCTCATGAGGCTATCAAAACAAGAGTCCGACATAATCTTCTACAACACCCCAATCGACCCAAAATTGACTGGCCGACAACTAGAAGAATTGATGAAAGTCAAGGCAACAATCAAAGCACGCTACAATTTAGATTATTAGTTTAAGTATTGTAGTGTTTATTTTAATTTCGTATTGTAATGTTTTTTTTTAAAATTCGTATTGTAATGTTTTTTTAATTTCGTATTGTAATGTTTTTTTTTAATTTTAATGAATTTAAATTTAATGTTAAAATGTTTGAAAAAAAAAAAAAAAACTTGGGTCATCGACTATTGCATCCGAGTCATGTCCGGTCATTTGTAGAGAGAAAGGCGTGGTACTGGTGACTGGGTCATCCCAGTCACGATTGGGACCAAACCAAAATCGTAATTTTTAAAGTTTATTGGTAAATTTGATTTATTATCAACTGTATTGTGTGTTGGTAATTTTAACGTTTTGTTTATAGATATGTAGATATTTTCTGAAGATTTGAAGTTTCATTAGATTTTTGCCATCTTTTTATTTCGGCCACTGCCTGCTACCACTTGCTGCCGACATCCATTGCTAGAAACCATCGTTGTCACCACGTATTCAGTTATCGTTCCAATTTTTAGATTGTTGGTAGTATTTGTGCAAATATTATTTAAGGTTTATATTAATTTTGATAAAAGTATACTTAAGAGAAAATTACCAAAACAGTACAATTTTTTATGTTTGATCCATTATTTGACTTTTTCACAATCCTTTTCCCAATTTGGTTATACTTGACTAATAAACTGCTCGACTCCATCAATATTTAAACATGTGTCATTTTCATATTCCAAAAGTACATCTGACATACTTTTTGTCTTATTATAATACTAGTAAAATGTAGAGTAAATTACACCGTTCGTCCTTGTGGTTTGCGTTGACCGCAGGGTTTAGTCCTTTGATCAAAAAAATTGCACCGTACGTCCTTAAGTGTGAAAACGTTATGCACCGTTCGTCCCTTGACCAAACGACGTTAAGTTTGACCGTTAAAAACCCATCATGTGACTTGCACATGAGGGTAAATTCGCCATTTCAACACCATAAGGACGAACGGTGTAGTTTATGAGGATAAGACCACTTTTCTCTCTCTCAATATAAAGCTTATCATATTGTTGGTAGACAGATGGACCGAGATGCTTTATCATTTCCATGATGTTTTCCATTAAACCACTCTCAATGATTTCACCATTTCTTTCTTGCTGCCAAGAATCCATAAGTGTACCTTTTAGCCTCATTTGAAGATTACTAGACTGACAAACAGTATCCACCCACAGGCTAAGACCAAGCTCAAGAATCGGAGGCTTGTTTGTACCGGAATTACAATATCTATCCATTCTGGCGAACAAGTTTCTGATTAATTCCAATGCCTTTAACAAACCCGGGTAGTCTCAGGTCTCGGGTTCGAAACCCACAGGGCGTGTTTGTTTGTTTGTTCACGTCCAAGAGAAGACACCAAAAGGAGCTATTTGTGTTGGCTTAGCCTCGGCTCACATGACCACACCCATAGGGTGTGTTTGTCTCAAAAAGCTGTTTAATTTGGTTTGGTATTTGGGAGCTAACGGCCTACCCCAAGAGGGCGCTAACGGACCCATCAACGAGTTACCAAGAAACACGAGTCAAAACTCGTGGGTTTTAACCTACCTTTGCTTACAACACAAAAAGAGAACCGGTGGTGGCGTTGTGGTGAGGTGGTGGTGGCACGTGAGTGTATACCAAGAGGTGGGGGAGGGTTTTTAGGCGCGTGACCTAGTGGATCGGAAAGAGGGGAGAGTGGGGAGTGTTTTGAGGTGGGTGGTGTAGTGTGGTAGGCGGCGGTGTGGCGGTGGTGGTGGTTTAAGGTGGTTGGCGGATAGGTTAGAGAGAGAGAGAAATGGTGATGATGATGATGTGTGGTAATGGTTAAGAGAAGAAGATAGTGAGGGTATTTTAGTATTTTTACCCGAGTTTAACAGTCAAACTTAACGTCGTTTGGTCAAGGGACGAACGGTGCATAACGTTTTCACACTTAAGGACGTACGGTGCAATTTTTTTGGTCAAAGTACTAAACCCTGCGGTCAACGCAAACCACAAGGACGAACGGTGTAATTTACTCTAAAATGTATAAACTTTCCTTTATTATATTCACTCTCTCTTTATTAATTAGTCCACCTAACTTCATCTACCCCACCACCTATTCACCACCACTAATCTCTTATCTCTCAAAATAAATTTATTATTTCACCACCCATATACTCAATTCTTCTCCGGCAACCTCCGCTTGCCACCGCCATTTGCCGCAATCATCGGAACGCAAAAAAGTAATCAAAACCCAGATCTTGATCTACACAAAACATACAAAATCCCGTCACCAAAACCACAAAAAAAATAACCCACAAAATCTACGGTCGAGGCAGCTATGGTCGAACAAATAGGTAAACAACGCTCGATCTAAACCAACAGCCGATCTCTGGTATACTTCCCCAAATACACATGGAATCTCCGGTATACAAACCTAGCAGCTATGGAATCTCCGGCGATAACTCCGGTAAACAAATCAAAAAAAACACCCACCGCTGATATAACCTTTCTTGACAACCAATTTGACTTCAAGTTCATAAAACCCACAATCACAAAACAAGAACCAAAAGACATAATCAATATTCGTTACATTCAAAGAATCTTTCAACCTTCTTCCAAATCCCACTTCCCCAAATACACATCAACTATAATTTTTTCAGAAGTGAAAGTCAATAATTTACTCCATGATTTTCCGGCGAGATTTATGTTCTCCTGCAACGGTGGACGGCCGCGAGTGTAAATGTCTTGACTACCTTTGGAGCACTTGTTTGAAATTCTGGAGTAGATATAGCAATATGAGCTCGATTTTATATTTTATGCTGGTTTTGACTTTCATTCTCATAACAATGTAAATGTATGTTCTAACATCCATGGCACCAAGCATTCATAAATATGTTTGTATTGAAATTTGTGTGGTTTTTTTTAAAGTAAATATGTTTGTTGGTTATTGTTGTTATAATAAATGTTGTCATGAGGTAGATGCGTGTGGTCATTAGAGTGGTGGTCGTGGTGGACTGGTGACGTTGGTGGGTGAGTTTGGTGGCGTTGGTTGGGTAGATGAAGTTAAGTGGGATAATTAATAAAAAAAGTGAATATAATAAAGAAGGTTGACTTAGACATTTTACTAGTGTTGATAATAAGACAAAAGGTATGTCACTTTTGGAATATGAAAATGACACGTGTTCAAATATTGGTGGAGTCGAGCAGATAATCACTCGAGTATGACCAAAATGAAAAAATGGTTGTGAAATAGGTCAAATAGTGGATCAAACATAAAAAATGTACTTTTTGGTAATTTTCTCTACATTTAATTATGTAATAAGTTTGTGCGTAGATCTATTATTTTATTTTAGTGTGTAAAGTTGATTGTAAGGTTATTTGTGAGTTTTTATATTGTTTAAATTTTTTGATAAATTTTCTTATATAAATTGTAGTTTTTTGTTTTTTGTTTTTAGATCTATTTATGTATTTTGGTGCGTCATCTCAAGATTATAGCGGCATATAGTTATAATTATATTTAGGTTAAGTTTTTTGTGTAACCAAAATATTATTATAACTATGCCGCTAGAAAATCCCGTTGCTATGCACGGGTACTCGTCTAATTTCATTAAAAGTCAAAAAGCACATCAAACCATAAAAGTAAAAAATATAAAATGTATTGCACTTTAGCCGGAAACCATTTCACACACCTTGTATGGGTTTTAAAAACTTATGTAGGAGCCTTCTCCTAAATACCCAATTCTACATAAGGTTATACTAACAGTGTCAGGGCATAAACATAATGAACCCAAGAACATTTGAAGATACATAATACATATGAAGACATAAACATAAGAACTAGGGTGCAACACCCCGATAAAGCAAAAACGTGGGGTGTAGTGTAACATAATCAATAATCATCACAAAATAGATGTAGAACAATATCATAATTTACATTAAAGGAAAAATATATCATTACAACATTGTTATAGCCAACATCGGCAATTAAAATACAAAGTTTAGTTCCCAAAAGATAGCTTTGTAATACATAACGATTAGTATTGACATGTGAAAACTTCATTATGCAAAACACCTTGAAGAAAAGCTTACTGACGATCACATGAAATGCATGAGAGAAAACGGGTCAACTATGAATATAGTTGGTGAGTAAACACGTTTTATAATATGAAAACCTTTTTAAGAAAGTTCATATAGCAAATATCCTATCAACTTATCATGTTTCAAATCCCGCCCATACAAGACTTGTAACATATAAGTTCATATATATTTTCCTAATAAAAGTACTTTCAAAGTCTTTAAAAAAAGTCCACAAAGCAAAGGCGATGTCAATCCATTCAGTAGCAAGTCCCGCCCATACAAGACTTATAACCTATGTGTTCACAACCCATTGCATAAAAAGTCGTATGTCTGGTAGTCAAGCACACGCGGTCATGATAGTACACAATATAAGCACTGCGTATATATCAATGTATGCCAGGAAAAGCCCCAAGAATAAATAATATGCGTCCCGTAACATAGTGAACAAGAGGTTGGCCAACCTCTAGTAGCGCTATCCATACTACTTACTAATAGGAGACTAACAATGCGAATGTACGAACGGTACATCATAAAACTATTATACACAATTAAGAATGCTCCGAACATGGGAGACTTTACACGCTCCACCAATAAGGCGAGACTTTTAGGTAAAGAACGCTCCACCGACATGGCGAGACTTTTAAGTCAAGAACTCTCCACCGACATGGCGAGACTTTGCACGTTCCACCCATAAGGCGAGACTTTAGGTCATAGTGCGTACGGTTCATTAATTTCAAAACAAATCATAAGTTTGTAATTAAATTCAAGACTTTAATTTAAGTTCAAAAGTTCAAGTCAAAAGAGTTCAAAAAATAGTAATCAATTTAGTTCAAATATGGTTCATGCATCCACCCCAAAACGATTAAAATAGTTAGAGAAAGGGGTTCATGAATACTCACTATAAAGCAAAGCGATAGTGAAAGTACGACGATGGAAGGCCGAGAGAATCCTAGGAGCAACAACTTTTGGCTTTCAAAAGAAAGGAATAACAAGATCTAGGACTAGAACTAGGATTTGAGCACTCTCCCACACCTTAGCAACCTTCTACACTTCTTGTATTCTTGAAGGGATTGTGATGAGATCTTAGGTGACTTGAGTGGATTTAAACTCAAGAAGATCACCTAAACTTGCAAGGATTCGAGGTAGCTTTCTTTGGCCTTTAGTTTCTCTTGGAATATTTGAAGTAAAACTTGAATGAAGAGTGTTTGTGTTTGTTTTGTGTTGTGAACGACTACAAGAGGGGGAGGGGTATTTATAGGGTCTTAAGGAGGTTAGTTTACACTAAGGTGTGGTCTAGAGTGGAACACATGATGCATACTTGGTTAATATTTAGCCTTATGACTTTCTATTGCTCCTAATGTAACACATGATGCTCTAAATGTTCCATGGCTCTCACCAAGCCACCAAGGCCATGGTGATACACCCTATACACGTTCAATACAAGGGGGAGGGACTAGGTGTGTAACACCCCCAACTTCGTGATACGCAGTGGAATTCAAAGTGGGTGTTACTTCATGGCACAACAGTCATAACAATAGAAAACGAACTCTAATGGAGTCGTTTTAAAAGATTTATCATTCGATTTATATAAATATCAAAGTTTACAAAAATGTGGTCCCAAATGATTCCAAGTTTACAAAATACATTAAATTGGTTTTCGAATGATAATAAAATTTATAGCCTTCTTGAGTATTCGTGCTCCTCCGTGCCAGCCTCATACAATATGGACCTGAAATACATGCTTAAAACTGTCAACACAAAGGTTGAGTGAAATTCATAGACTTTAGAAGATCAGTTGAACACATAAGGTTTGTGTGGGTTACGTTGTTATACACCCATAATGTTGAAAACAAAACAGATATTATTGCACTAAGCTCATGATACCGAAAACGTTAACAGCTTGTCAATAGAAATTGATAGTAACAGTTGCCCTAATAGGTAGTTTGCCAATAAACCTATAGATCTTCAAATATAGTGCGTTTTTTTGCCTACCCGGTCAATACAAACGGGATTCGTCAATCCCAATAGGCCTATCCACAATATTCGCGTTCACTCGCAAGTGATTAATGGTTCATGATAGTAGGGACTTAAGATTGGAAATAGTGGTACTTAGTGCAAATAATACATTCAGATAAGCATACAGTTTGAAAGCAATGTGTTCGATTTAAAATAAAGCATGTATCTCCCCCAAGGGTTTGTAAAACAATTAAGTAATAGAAAGTGGGGCTATGAACTCACCTCAGAGTAAATGATAGCAAATGTATAATGAGAATGATGGATATGCCGTGATAACTTCTACGAGCAACCTAGAATAGGATGTTGCGACTTAGGTTTGAAATAATGATGCGAAAGAAATAACAATCCTATATACGTCTCTATGTTGATCATGATGTAGTACATGGTATTTGTGTATGTCGTTTATAGAAATGGTCTAGTTGTGAAAACGTGTTTAGTTTATATATATCGTACTACCGTTCGGGCCATCACAATTCAGAGGTCATGTAGTAAACGTTCGAGGAGCTAGGACAGTTTAATTCATAAATCCAGCAACTCGTCGATCCGTTTACCCAAATGAAACCCTCACATGAAGCTCCCTAGTTTTGTAGCACATAGTAGATAAAACATAGATTTTGAATGAAGATTGTTATATCATAAAGTTTATCATGTTTTTAGTAAATATCTAGTTTTTACAAGTTCTCATTGCTTACTAGTGGTTACAACTTATTAACATGTTCAAGAATAAAGTTTTGGTAAAAATCGTCGGAAAATGGTAAAATTGTCATTTTTCCGTTACTTGTGAAAACACTATTTTAAAGATTAAATGAAGTTTTGTTAAGTTAATATGTAACTAGCTATGAAAATAACTTGGTTTTGCTTTTAGTTGTGACAAAAGTATAGTCGTGAACTATATATATAGGGCAGTTTCAGTTTTTGAAAAATAATGGCCTATTAAGCGTTTCCAATGTCCGAGCTTCTTTTATTTTGGAGGAAAACGTCGTTCCGGACAACTTTCGTGTTTTAACTTTTTGATGATTCGGACCAGAAGTACTACTTTCAAAACGATCAGCTGCTTAACAGCTTGTGTTAGGCAGTTTTGGCGTTTTGGTTTCGCTAACTTCTTTTGACTATAACTTTTGATTCATTTATCCGTTTCGGGTGATTCAAGTTGCTATGCTTATCTTTTTATCTTGTCTACCATATTATGTAAGTTAGAAAGTCCATATGTGATACGCTTACACAGCGAGTTCAGGGTCAAAGGAACTTCCTTTTCGTCGAGCAAGTTTTTCAACACCCTAGGCAGTGAACCTAATCGTTGTAGTGTATTATTAGGGTAAGCTACGGGTATTGATATCGTTCTCTAGGGGAATAGTGTCGTTAGGCTGAAGTGTATGTCGATTTAAGTCTAAAGGTGAGGGATGATTATTTTTGTATTTTTATATTTTATGAATCTCGGTTTTGGAGGGGAGGGTGGAATTAGTTGCTAGTCAACTATCCCAAAAGATACTAACTAAATTATGGGTCTACCAGAACGTGAAGCGTATCTACTTATGATGTATTACTCCTTGCTAGCTATCCAATTCTACCCACTTGAATTGTCACGTCCTATTGATGGTTGAATTGTCACGTCCTTATTCTTAAAGCGTTGTGTTTTCTAAGGTCGTAAGGTGTGCATTCCCTAACTCTTTGAAGTCACCTTTAAGTGTAGTAAACGAATCCACTAAGTTATTCATAAACTAACTTTGAGGTTATCTTTGGGTTTAGTAAGCGAAATCCACTAAGTCATTCATAAACTATCAAAGATTTGTCAAGTATTAAATACAACGATAGCCTAGTCGCACTCTAAGCCAATTACAATTAAGATAAGAGACAACCAATCAAACAAGAGATGTGGGATGCAAGAATTATAAACTAAACCAATTAGACTCATTGAAATTGTCACACCCCTAATGATGAAGATAGACACAAGCATCACTAAGAAATCAATAAGATCTAATTAATTACATACAAGTTTCATACAATCATAAGCAAACACTAGGTGAATTAGCCAAGCATAATTAATGAAGAGCAAGCAACAATCATAATTGAAGACATAACATAGGATTGGATTAACAAACAAACCATTACACGATGTTTATAGAGTGTTTGAAACCCTTTAAGTTGCTGGAAAAACACCTACCTAAACCCCAGAATCGGACTTAGGGTTTAGGGCTTACAAAAAGTGAACTTATAATATTATATTTAAAGGAAGATTTTCTGTCGGCAAAGGGTGATGGCGTCACACCTAAAGAGTGATGGTGTCACAACGATTTTTTCACCAAACTGTAGGTTTTCTCGTTCTGGTCGCGTGGGCTTTTGAATCACCTAAATCCGAGTTCGTATGCAAAAGTTATGGCCAAAATAGTATCAGCTACTTCGAGCGCATGTTGCAGCTTGTGACGGCGTCACCTTATGGTTGTGACGCCATCGGCTTCATCTTTTAAAACCTGAAGCCGTCACTTGTAAATGAGCAATTTGGCTTCTGAGCCATCACAAAAGTTGTCCGACGGCGTCACCATTGTGCCTGACGCCGTCCCCTTCAGTTCCAGCAACCTGAGTGTCTCGATTCTTGACTTTGGCCATTTTCTTCGTATATTCGCTCCTTTTCGTCCGAATAAGTGTCATTCCAGCATTTTGCCTTCAAGATACCTAAAAAGTGAAAAGGAACGATATTAAGTAATAACAGATACAAAAGTGATCAAATAAGGGCTTAAACGACCCCTCAAAAAGGTACATTTTAAAACCTTATCAATATGTAACTAGTTTTAATGGTTTCAAACGTATAGAATATGACTAGTTTACTAGTTTGATACTTTTACGATAATATGTGAATTAAAACATGTGATTGAGTATATGTACATTATGAATCAACATAGTAACTATATATATAGCATGAAATTGTTAAAATTATGAATAATAAAGATGAGATGATGGTGGTGATTAGTTGCTTACAACTTTTGGCTTTCAATTAAGAAAGGAGTAACTAGTAAGGATCGGACTTTGATTGAACACTTAGGAACTTGAATTGAGCTAGCTTTCTACACCTTGGCACCCTTGTGATCTTGAAGAGTTGGTGATGAAGTACTAAGTGAATTGAGTGGATCTAAACTCAAGAAGATCACTTAAACTTGCTAGAGATTTGATGTAGTAACTTACTACTTGAAACTTCTTTGCATAAACTTGGAGTTTATAGATCAAATTATGGAAGATATGATGGTTTTATGATATGAACGACCCAATTCAGTGTTTTAGGGGTTTTAGGATGTATTTCACTTGCTATTTATAGGAGGGTAAGTTTGGTTAACCATATATTAGGTTAAATATTAACCATGGTTAAGTTATGACACATGTAATGATCTAAATGAACCATGGTTAGGATGATGCCACCAAAATAATGACTCCCCACCCTAAGGTCGGCCATGAAGAGATAAGATGACTTAGGTAGATAGTTTTGGTATTATCTTGGTTACGGAGTGAGTTTTAGTTCCATTAATCGCTAACTGTAAGCCGTTAAGCCATAAAACGTAAAACCGGGTATCGTAAAAATATGAAACTTATAGGAATGATTAAACTCATCATTATACTCCATCTAAAAATATAAAATGGGTGATAAGTCTCATTGGGTGCAAAAACGCTGCTTAAAACTGAAATTACGGGTCAAAAACGCTTAATTCGCAATTTATCAGAAAAGAACGAAAATTCAGGGAAATGACCGTGAATTTATTTAAAGTAGACTAAAATTAGTCTAAAATTGATATGAGATGTCAAAATGTGGTTTTCGTCGTACGTGGGATAACTTAACAGTTATACGTGAAGTTTAAAAGTTACGCGATTTAAGCAAAAATGTAGAACGTACAAGCTTAATTTCTTTATGGTCAAAGGAGAAGGGAAATATGTTTTACTTTTCCAAAAATGTAAAAGTTTCTAAACATCTTAGAAAATACCGTGCAGGAATGGTTAAGTCCGGGTCACGAGATTTGTTTAAAACGTAAGTTTAGTTTAAATCTGACTCGGGGTTTATTTGGTAACATTTAAAAGAAATCTTAAAAATTCTCTAATTAATTATGAGTGATCTAAAAATTAATCTGATGTGAGGAAAATTGTCCGAGTTGATTTTCGTTATGCGTGGGATGTTGAAATGGTGTTCCGACCAAAATGAAACTTTAAAACGATGTTTTCCTAATAAGTTTTGCGAAAATGATCTAACGATTGTCGAACTCTCAGGTCATTACTAAAATAATTTATCTTACGAGAATGTGAAATAAAATTTTTACGGGATGAATAGTGAAAGTGAATAGTAAAAGTGAATAGTAATTTCTCAAGATGAATAGTAAAAATTTGAGAATGGATAAAAATCCTGAAAATGCGAATTGTTACAGTCTCACCACCTTAATGTGTGTTATCCGATGTTGAAGTGTCTAGAAAAATGAGAGTGTATACGCCGAATTCTAATCTTTGCGTTCTCAAGTTTCTGGTCATAGAATGTGGCTTAAGTTGATAACCTAAAGGGTTTTGTTAAAATCTTATTGAGTCTAATATACCTCAAATTTGGCTTTTCTCGATTCTCAAAACGAATCATATCTTATTGTATCGAGGCTATCAATAAAACCTTAATTTCTAACATGGAGTTTTTGGTGATAGTGTACGGCATGGAGCCTAATTTGTATTTGTATGGTTTCCTTAGTAGTTTCGTGGGTGATCTCTGAACACCTTAGTCCTGCAAATGGTTAACTAACACATTCGTCTATATAGTGCCTCAAAATGGAATAGTTTTGTTGTTGTTAGGGTAACTGTTGTTAAGCAAAGGTGTAAGATATTGTTGATGTGAAATGGTTTGTAATGATGTGATAACTGTCGTTGTAGGGAAAGTCTTGCTAGTGGCAAGTGGTTATCCAAACCATTTACAAAGTTGATCATGTCTTAGGTGGTTTCGAGATGAAGGCTATATCGTATAGTGTTTATGCCTACTAGTATTTGATAGAAACGTGGTATTATGAAGTTTTACATATTGAATTTCAATGGGGTTCAGATAATGATGTGATATGTTGACGATTAGAAGAGTGTAGCGTACGCTTACCATTATTCTTAGGTAGAGATGTCAAGTTTGCTTTAAAATCAAAAATGAATTTTAAAGGATTATGGCGGAATGATATCCTTGAAACCTAATCAGGCTAGTACTTCTAAGAAATGACGAGAAGATTTGATGGCTATCCCAAGATAGTAGTTCGGATTATCTCATGTATGAAAATTTCAAGAATGAAATTTGATAGCATAAATAAGATGTTAAGATTTTGCTGAGTGGTAAGACACTATCGCGTCTCTAGATCTTTTTAATGAATTATGGTGGTTTATCGAGTTTAAGTAGGAAATTAACCTGAATATAACCCTTGTATAACTGTTCTCAGTGTTTGAAAAATTTAAGTCGAACATAGTTAGTCAGACTATGTTCCACTATCCCTAGGTTAAATATAGGTGACTAGACTATATTTAGCCGATGTTCGATAAATTTTTCAAATACCTAAATTAGGTATACTTGTGATATGTCCATAGCTTTTGAGAAATTGTCCACTAAGCAAAGGCGATATCAAACCATCCAGTTGCAAGTCCTGGCCATAAAAGACTTGTAACCTATGTTTTCACATTCCATTGCATAGAAGATAGTATGGGTAGATACGTGTGGAAAGGAAATCTTAAGTAATTCTAAAATAGTCTATACTTGGCTAGCATCACGGACCTTTAACAATGAAGGTTTCAGAAGAGAATTTTTGATGAATGTAGAGAAAGTTGCTGAACTTCAGCTTTTATAGATGATGAATTAGTTTGTCCTTTAGAAATTTTATTTCTTGTATTTCCATTAGGGAAGTTGATAGATTGTGACGGGTTTCATGTAAAACAATATCATATAATGTTTATAAGATAATTTTTAGAGACTTTGTATAACTTACAATGTCTGTGAAGTAAATTAAACCATTGTGTAACTCACAATGTCTTGAGAAAATATGGAGAGGTCATTGTGTAACCCACAATGTCTTGAGAAATGATAGAGAGATCATTGTGTAACTCACAATGTCTTAAGAAATGATGGAGAGACCATTGTATAACTCACAATGTCTTGAGAAATGATGGAGAGATCATTGTGTAACTCACAATGTCTTGAGAAATGATGGAGAGATCATTGTGTACTCATAATGTCTTGAGAAATAATGGAGAGACCATTGTGTACTCACAATGTCTTGAGAAATAAATGAGACCACTGTTGTAACACCCCCAATTTCGTGATACGCAGCGGAATTCAAGTTGGGTGTTACCTCATGGCACAACAGTTATATCAATAGAAAACGAACCCTAATTGAGTCGTTTTAAAAGATTTATCATTCGATTTATATAAATATCGAGTTTACAAAATGAGGTCCCGGTGGTTTCTGGTTTATTAAATACGTTTTGAATGATAATATAGCCTTATTGAGTATCCGTGCCTTCCGTGCCATCCTCGTGAATTATGAACACGAGATAAACATGCTAAAAGTGTCAACACAAAGGTTGGTGAGTTCATAGAGTTTATAGATAAAATAGTTGAGTTCAGTAGTTTCGAGTTTGAGTGATAATCGTAATAAATACAGATATCGATAAAATAAGTAGTGGGCTACGCTGTTATAGACCCATAGTTCGTTTGTTTAGTAATCAATTGAACACACGTTTCAAGGTTGGGCCACGTTGTTGCACCCGTAAATTCAGTAGTTGCAGCATTTGTATCATTGCAACACCGTATATATTGCCTTAAGTCTCATGAACGCAAACCTTAACAGTACGGCATCATAGTAATGAACTAATGATGTAAGTTACTGACATAATACAGATGATGTAAATAACAAGGCCCTCGAGTAGGAGTTTGCCAACTTCCTATGGGGTTCTCAAATAAAGTGCACTTGGCTACTTATCCAGCAACACAAGTGGGGCGTCAAGTGCCAATAGATCTATTCACTATATTCGCGTTCACTCGCAAGTGATTAATGGTTCATGATATGAGGGACTTTTAGTGGCAGCATTAGGTAACTTAAGAAATAACAATTAGGATAGTATACAGATAGTACTTGTGTTCAGGTTTGTAGCAAAACGTATAAAGTGTGATTATGAACTCATAGTAGTATGTAAAAGCTTTAGAGTACTTGTGAAAGTAAAAACGAGTAGTTAAGCATGTTTCTCCCCCAAAACAGTTTAAAAGCAAGTAAAGGTAGGGGCCATGAACTTACAGTAATATGTAAAAGTTTTTAGAGTACTTATAAAAGTAAAAATAGGTAATTGAGCATGTATCTCCCCCAAAACATTAATAAACAAGTATAAAAATGGGGCTACAAACTCACGGTAATTCATAAGAGTTTAAAATAAATGTAAAAATGTAAAGCAATATTTGAGCATGTATCTCCCCCAAAGCATTCAAAATAAGGAAAAGAGGGGCTATGACTCACCTCGGTGTTACCGTAGTCTGGATGGAAAATAAATTAAGTAATGTGAATAAACGGCTCCGACTCGTGACCTGAGTCAGTATGTCATGTTTTTAGTATTCGAGTTCAAGTATATGCGATGATAATGCTTTATCGGTAATTGGGTAAACATGAAGTCTCTTCAAAATTTAGTAATACTTATCATTCTTATTTTTATGGCTCGGATGATTGTTAATAAATTTATCGAAACCCAGGTTGTTAAATATGATATGTTTCCAAAATGTTATGTTTTACAATTTTAAATATTTACGGTTTTTACCCTTGTACTTTCAAAAATGACACTTTAAACCCTCAACTATGGGTTATTGACAAAATCAGCCCTTGTATAATTAACTTTGCAGAAATTACATTTTTAGCTCAAGAAAAACTTTATCTTACAAAACTTACAATTTTTGTGCTTGAAATTTTAAAAGAAAAATTTACTTGTTTTTTGCCTAAATGGATAAAAGTGTGGGTGAATAAAAGCGAGGCCTTAAAAGGTTTTTACTATGTTCTTTATCCCATCAAGTGTTTGTCCGGTGATCTTTCTAATGGTTCAAACTAGAGGTCTTAAGCTCTTACGGTTTGGTCGCAATGATTCTCTAAAGTAGGGGGGGTTAGGTGCCTTTTGTTGGTTTTGGGCGATAACAGGGTCAAACGAGGGCAGCTTTTACACGAGGAAAGCTAGTGTTTCTACAATGCATTTGACCCTTTAAACACTTTGCTGTAAGCTCTTCTAAATGGTATAGGTCTCATGTCCTAATCATCTTTGATTAGAAAGATACAAGTCCACGAACATGGCCACTTGGTCACGACGCGTTTTAAGAAAATTTCATTTTTAACTCGTTAACTTTCACGGTGTCATCTAGGGATGTTGTAATATGTTTATTAACTCTTTTTAAGTTATTTCCCATCATCCTATAACTACCACGACTCAATTTTTGAAAAGTGTACACAAGGCTTATTTATGAAAATTCCTGCGAGTCACCCTCTTTGTGGTTAATTATAAAATAGACTATAAGTGATTTTAAAGACATTATTGGGGATTAAAATCTTTGCGGTGAGTCCTTTAAAATTGTTGTTAATACAAATATCGTCATTAAGCGTTATTTATATTTTTGATCTTTGCCTAAGTTTTGTTAACGACAAAAGTAAATTTAATTTATAAAAGCTTAAAGCTTGTCAAGTTTATTAGATATTAAAACAAGCTTTCTCAAACAATATATTCATCATTCAAGCATTTACATTTATGATTAGTAACATCTTGATATGACTCTAATCATTATGTATGATAGTAGTTTGTAGAATGTGTTAGGTTCTTAAAACCAAACACTACTTAAGCATTGCATATTTCTATTAATAGTAATACAACATTTGACATCATGTATTACATCATGGAGATCATTGGAAGATTCCATTAGATATTTTGTGAAGATTTGTACTCTTCATATCTTGCACAATCTTACTTAGATAGAGTTGACTTTAGGCAAGATTTGATATCTTATTTGTCGATTGGCGGTACCATTTTGGTACAGGCGGAACCCTTTTAAGGGTCCGCGGTCCGTCAGGCAGCTCTGTCAAATTGGCTATAAATAGCAATGCCAAGCCAAGTAGTTTCTCATCCCTTTCTAACATACTCTCATACATATCTCTCTCTAACCTTTCTAACTCGGTTTCATATCATATTAGTGATCTCTTTTGTAGCAAAGAAGATCAAGTCATATTCAAGCTTCAACGAGAAGTTGGAAGTCTTGTTTGTTTAGTGTTGTATGATCTAGTATTGATCCATACTTCATTGTTGTATCAAACCATCATAATCTTGTGAGTGTGAGTGGTTAGTATTTTAGTCCTCAAAATACATTGTGTGTGGGAGTAGTTGTACCCTTGGAAAGAACTCGACATCTAGCTTAGTGTCGGAAATAGTGTAAGCGAAGTGTAAAGGTTTTCTCCGCGGTGAAAGGAGCTTGTTGACTAGTGAAGTTAAACTCTCGAGTGTGAGACTCGGGGGTGGAGTAGGGCAAGGAAAAAGAGTCCTTGTAGGCGAACCACTATAAACAACTTGTTGTGGTTTGATCATTTCTTTCCTTATTTACTTATTACATATTGCTTGCATATTTCATTAACATACTTAAGATCAATATCAATTGATCTTTCAATAAGTTCAAAACAAAGATTTTAATCGGTAAACTATTCAACCCCCTTCTAGTTTTCTACAATTGGTACGAGCCTCGTTGCTCAAGAATTTCTAAAATAACTTGTATTTTATAAACTTGAAGCGATCCATGGATTACGAAAACTTTAAAGAAGGGCAATCTATGCAAAGACCACCACTCTTTGAAACCAATGGATTTATCTATTGGAAAAACCGTTTTGAAACATATGTAAAATCAAAAGATATAGATCTTTGGTTTATTATTGTTAAAGGAGATTTTAGTTCTACAACAAAGGATATTTCCGTTGATGAACAAAAGAAATTAGTTGCTAAAAATAATGAAGCTAAAATGATGCTTTACAATGCTTTACCTAGAAAAGAATATGAAAGAATTTTATGTGTGAAAGCGCCAAAGATATTTGGGAATCTTTAATTGTTACACATCAAGGTAATTCACAAGTCAAGGATAACAAAATTGATCTTCTTGTTCAACAATATGAACAATTTGTTATCCACGAAGATGAAACCATTGATTGTGGCTTTGCTCGTTTAACACTATCATTACATCACTTAAAGCACTTGATGAATCTTTTCGTAGTAAGAACTTTGTCGGAAATTTCTTAGAGCACTCCATCCCAAATGGAGCTAAAGTGACCGCTATTGAAGAATCAAAGATCTCTCAATAATGTCACTAGGCGAGCTAATTGGCAACCTCAAAGTTCACGAAATGGTAATGGAAAAGATTCGGAGATCATCAAAGGAAGAAAGGAGAAGATCAAATCCGTTGCTCTTAAAGCAAAGGCGGAATCAGCGATGATGGTGAATCTTGTTCCGATAGTGAAGATGAAGAGTATGCCATGGCGTTAGAGATTTCAAGAAGTTCTTTAGAAGAAGAGGAAAGTTTGTAAGACAACCTCGAGAAGAAAAGAAGCCATTCGAAAGATCGGGATGATAAGAAGATTAAAGGTGAAAGAAAGTGTTTTAGATGTGGTGATACAAGTCATCTCATAGGAGAATGTCCCAAGCCACCTAAAAGCAAAACTCAACGAGCCTTTGTAAGTGGTGCTTGGGTGATAGTGAAGGCGATGAAGAATCAAGCAAGGAAGAGATCGCTCTAATGGCACATGAGTCAAATGAGGTACTTTCCGACTCTTCTTATTCTTCTATAGATGATGATACCTTGCAAAACAATATAATCAATTGTGTGAGCTAAGTCTAAAAATCATAACTAAAATAAATTTCTAAAAACCAAAAGGAGTTTTGGAAAATGAGGTATATGAGTTAAAAGAAAAAGCAAAACGTCTTGAAAAGGAAAAGCAAATGGCGATGATTGTAAATCATGTCAAGAGCTTAATCTTGAAATAGAAAAACTAAAGCTCACACAAGAAGTTTTAATAGAAAATAATTCTAAGTTTAAAAGGTTTAACAAGAACATCGCTCTTGCCGATGAAATAGTTAAAATCCATAAAACACCGGGAGGCGAGGAATGGGCTAGGTTTTAATGAAGTATTAATCTCAAAGAGTCAAAACAAAGCGGCGAAAAGGGCGAACATTACATCAAAATTGTTTGCGATGCAGCCACGGACGAACGGAACCAAAATAAGGGTTCCGTCCGTTGTACAAAATGGTACCATGGTACTTGATGAAACAGAATGTTCGCATAATCTGGACCGTCTTGAATTTGTTAAAATAACAAAGAAAACCAATGATAATGTTAAACTAAAACCAGCCATTATATCGGGAGTAGGACTTGTTAAAAATGAATTTAGATCAAAACTACTCAACAACGATATAAAACTTCTTTTGCCAAACGCCCCTTTCCTAAGAGCAACCACAACGTTCAACCTAACTACCAACACAACGGTTGGAATCAAAACTTTCTAGACCATATCAAACTCAGTTACATGCCATGGAACCCTTACCCATCATTTCCATACATGAATCAAATAAATGGTATGTTTAACCCAAACGGACCCATGAGATATTGGGGACCAAATGTTTGAGTTATTTGCTTCTTAGGTATGCTTGAAAGTTGGATTGGAACGATGAATGGATAAAAGATAGTGGATGCTCACGACACATGACGGGCAACAAAGTCTCTTCTCATCATACCAAGAGTATGGCGGAGGTAATGTCACTTCGGTAGCAATCTCAAAAGCAAAATCATTGGCAAAGTACGATTGCTCATAACTCTCTAACTATTGAAAATGTTGCTCATGTGGATAGGTTAGGATTTAATCTACTTAGTATTAGCCAACTATGTGATAAAAAGTATAAAGTACTATTCGATGAAAATGGTAGTAAAATACTAAAGATGGCATCACCATAGCTAAAGGAGTTAGGAAAAATAACATATCGTCATGAAAATAGATAAAACATATAATGACAAACTTTGCCTAACAACATTAGGCGATAGCTCATCTCTTTGGCATAGGCGCTTAGGTCACGCTAATATGAGACTTATACAAAACCT
The DNA here is from genome assembly GCA_022545495.1 of Chrysanthemum lavandulifolium. Lineage (NCBI taxonomy): Eukaryota > Viridiplantae > Streptophyta > Magnoliopsida > Asterales > Asteraceae > Chrysanthemum > Chrysanthemum lavandulifolium. Next base: position 302,441,975 of record CM040238.1, on the reverse strand, counting down.
ATCTTCAAAAGAGTTGGTTAGGAATTTACCAAAACTAAAATATGACCAACACTTTTGCGGCGCTTGCAAAATTGGTAAACAAACACATAGTAGTCACAAATCTAAAAATATGGTGTCCACATCTAAGTGTCTAGAATTATTACATATGGACTTGTTTGGACCATCCGCTATAAGAAGCTATGGAGGCAACTTATACACTTTGGTCATAGTAGATGATTACTCAAGGTTTACTTGGGCGTTGTTTTGAAAACCAAAAATGAAGCTTTTGATAAATTTGAAATACTTAGCAAGAAAATTCAAAATCTTCTAGGTGTCAAAATTGTGTCGATCCGAGCGGATCATGGTCGTGAATTTGACAACGAAACTCAATTTGGAAACTTTTGTGATACAAATGGTATAACACATAACTTTTCCGCTCACGAACACCTCAATCAAATGGAGTAGTAGAGCGTAAAAATAGAACAATTCAAGAAATGAGTAGAACAATGCTTAATGAACAAAACATTCCTCAAAAGTTTTGGTGTAGCATGATTGACACTTCTACATATATTTTAAATAGAGTCCTAATCGTCCTTTCCTAAACAAAACACCATATGAACTTTATAAAGGTAAAAAGCCAACATTAGGATATTTTAAAGTCTTTGGTTGTAAATGTTTTATTCTTAATACTAAGGATTATCTCACCAAGTTTGACCCAAAGTCTTATGAAGGTGTATTTCTTGGTTACTCTCAAACTAGTAAAGCTTACATTGTCCTAAATAAAGAAACAATGATAGTCGAGGAATCGTTGAACATAACATTTGTGAAAGTCCACCTCCTCTAAGACATCACCTTTGGTAGATGATGACTTAGTTGAAAGTCAAATAATTGAAAGTCAAATTAATAATAACAAGGAAGATGAACCATTAAATAAGGAAATTGTCAATATAAAAGAATCTAAAAGTCATCCATTAGAAAGGTCATAGGAAAACTTAATCAAAGAACCTTAAGATCACAAGCTCAAAATCAAAGTAATCATTTTGTTTTGTATCCACCATTGAACCAAAACCATAAATGAAGCAATAAAAGATGAATCATGGGTAATTGCCATGCAAGAAGAATTAAACCAATTCGTTAGAAATGATGTTTGAAACTAGTTCCAAAACCCAAAGATCAAACTATAATTGGAACAAAATGGGTCTTCGAAACAAAATGGGCGAAAATGGTGTAGTATCTAGAAACAAAGCTAGGCTTGTTGCACAAGGTTATAATCAACAAGAAGGAATTGACTATGATGAAACTTATGCACGGTAGCTAGACTTGAATCTATTAGAATATTACTTGCTTATGCATGTGCTTATGATTTTAAATTATTTCAAATGGATGTTAAAAGTGCTTTCCTTAATGGGTTTATTAACGAAGAAGTGTATGTTGCTCAACCTCCGGTTTTACCGACTTTGAGAAACCACATTATGTCTTCAAACTCAAGAAAGCATTATCTGACCTTAAACAAGCACCTAAAGCTTGAGTACGACCGTCTTAAGACTTTTCTTATTGATAACAAATATACTATGGGATTAGTAGATAATACTCTTTTACTAAGAAAAGGAATCGCAAATTATTATTGTTCAAATATCGTTGATGACATTATATTCGGATCAACTTGTCAAGAGCTATGTGATGATTTCTCTAAAATCATGCATGACGAGTTTGAAATGAGTATGATGGGTGAGTTAAACTTCTTTCTAGGACTTCAAATCAAACAACTAGATGATGGTATTTTCTTTAACCAATCTAAATATATAAAAGACATGCTTAAGAAATTTGGTCTTGAAGATTCCAAACCAACTAAAACACCCATGTCCTCGGACACTAAACTCACCAAGGACGAAGAAGGTGAATCCGTAGATAACACTAAATATAGAGGAATGATTGGTAGCCTACTCTATCTTACGGCTAGTAGACCCGACATTATGTTTAGTGTTTGTCTATGTGCTCGCTTTCAAGAAAACCCAAAGGCATCACACTTAGAAGCATTAAAAGGATTTTTAGATATATTAAGGGAACAACGTGTTTAGGATTATGGTATCCCAAAGGGCGGGTATAGAAACCATAGTGTATGCCGACTCGGATCATGCCGGTGATTATGTCGATAGAAAAAGTACAAGTGGTATTTGCACTTTTGTTGGACATTGTCTCACCTCATGGTTTGCAAAAAAGCAACGGCTTTAGCCATCTCTACTCTGAAGCGAATCGTCTCGGTAGGAAAAGCATGTCAACAAGCTCTTTGGATGAAGCAAGCTCTCGTGAACTACGAATTCATCTCAACGACATTGTGATACTGCGACAACAAAGGAGCCATCGATCTCGACAAGAATCCCGTTCAACATGCTCGTACAAAGCACATTGAAATCCGTCATCACTTTCTTGCGACAATGTTCAAAAGGAAACATTTCAATCGAGAAAGTATCCTCCGAAGACAACATTGCCGACATCTTTACTAAACCTCTTAAGCGAGAACCTTTTAATCTTCTTAGACTTGGTTTAGGGTTAATGGAACCAAACATGTAGGATAAACATAGCCTAAAACATTAGAATAGTCAAACCAAAACAATTTTGTCTTGTATACGCTCTGTAGCCACGGCGCAAGCGACAACACGGACGGAACCAAAATTTGGTGCCGAAATCGGTCCGTGGTGTCTCTGAAACAAAACGACTTTATACATAACATCTTCTTCCTCACAACCCACTTTACCAAAGCGTGTAAAACTTAAACCAAGCTCATTATTGTCATCTTCCCACTCACTAATCATGAAGATAACATCATTGTAAGTATCCTAACTACATTTCATCTCTTAATTACGAGTCTAGGATTCTTATTTATGCACAAAACTATCACAAATCATTACATGGGGTTTTATGTATGCTTTTATACCAAATATGAATTCAATTGGCAAATTGCATAACTAGTCATTGAAATTAGGTACTACATTATCATATTGCATAAACAAATCATGTTTCCCACTAATTGATAGATAATAAATATAAGGCCTTATTCAAACAACCAAACACCCCATGTCAAAAGTTTTGAAAAGCTTCTCACTTGTAGGAAAACATTTTCATTGCTAATACAAATAGAAGCGTTAAATTTTCATCACTTGCATGCTCTTGAATACTAAAGGTATTGCATAACTAATATGCACTCCGGGTATATTCAAATGTAGCCACATTGAATTAGGAGCATTTGGGTTATCTCATGGTATTTGCCAAACACTCCACTAAAACCATTTTGTGCATAAAATGAGTCGAGATAACCCATGACTCAAATTGTTTTCATATAGGCACACACTAGAATCAAAAGCGTTAAAATTTATTTTTTTTAACATGTTAATTCTTGTCCTTAGGAATAACCATGGTAGCCAAGATTCTATGATCACAAAGACACTCTTAACTACATTCCCAAACACCACAAAACCAAAGGACTCACCAAGGAACAAGTAGAAATATTTAGGGGTCTAGAATCAAGGTATTTCCACGAGGGTAGAACCATTCACCCATCCTTCCTTGAGCATACCAATCTTCGTGAAGAACTAGCCGCCATTCAATTCGATTGTCTTCTTGACATTGATGAACCAATTTGTCCTAGGTTCGTATTAGAATTCTATGCTAGTGTGACCGGTTTTAGTGATGAAGATGATGATGAGTTTTGTCTTAGCTTTAGAATCAACCAAAATGACTACACCATCACTTTAAGTGAATTTGCTAGAGTACTAGGAATTCCCAACCGAGGAACTTGTGTCTACGGATAAGTGGTCACTCACGCCCTTGATGCAATCAACGACCGCACTTCTCCTTATCTAACCCGTTTAGCCGATAAGGATGTCATCCGTGAACACCTTTTAACCCAAAAGCGGATACAACCCGAGTAACCCGAAAGGAAAAGAGGTAGACCGAGATCCATATGGAATGGAGCTCAATGAACTTAAGCAATTTAAGAAATGGGAGGAGTTACTTAGAGCAAGCGTCATTAGCACCATAGGAATAGGGATCACATAAGCGCTTGTCTTTGCCACATGCTTTACAACTTGTCCACCGACAACCATTCAACAGCCTACTACATAGCTAGGAGAATGATTGATATTCCAACTCGAGGATCCGTTGCTCTTCCATACGGGATGCTTCTCACCCGTCTCTATAGAAACTTCGCTCCAATTCCACCAACCCCAAAGGGATGCATCTTCACTATGAACTCATCCCACATCTTTGTACCTTTGAGTGATGCTCGAGTTGCTAAGACTAAAGGCAAGAGCTAAACCTCCAACTCCTTCATCATCATCATCAAATAGCTCAGGATGGTCTTCCAAGCTCTCATCTTCCACCTCAAGAGTATTACGCATCTCTTCCGAGATTGAGAATGAATCGTGAATTCAAGCAAACTAAGGGAATGTTCAAGTGCCTTGGTAGGATGATGAACAAGATTTACAAGAAATTGGACAAATAAGGGTACTTTAAGGAGTGTTTGGAACAATGCATTATCGTTAATGTTTGATACTATTTAGTTGTTTTTATTATGTAGGATGATAATATAACTTGAAACAATGGTGTATGCTAACAATCTCATGCGGGGATAGCACAAGTATGCTATCAAATTTTACCCATTTTCACTATATTGTGAAAATCAATAAGCCTGCTCAAAATCTATGCTCCTCTATGTTTAGATATGTGTTATTTACTTTTCCTAACTAGAAATGTTTAGTATAATGACTTTTAAGAAAAATTTCGGGTTTGGAAATTTGCCGACACCTAAAAGCGAACTCTGTCCAAATTTGACCTCCACGGATCCGGCGGCACCAAAATTTTGGTACCGTCCTTTATATCGTTTGGTACCGCCATACACACATGCAGGCGGACGAGACGGCAGCCCCCACAGGGTACCGTCCGTGTATTATTTTGGTGCCGTGGATTCTCCGGTAATTTTACGAATTTCGACTTTTCGTGATTCCAAATTATCTTCCATCACTTATAAATCAATCTTAACTAGTTTTCTTGTTATTAGAACTAGTATCATTTACCAAAGTCTATAAAAATCCATTTCCACCAAAATTCAAAATTTGAAAAATCCACCCAAGGAGCCCTTTGGCATAAAGGAAGGAACCAAATTTTGGTACCTTCAATCCGTGGGTAATCTGAATATTAGGAAATTCCACTCACTAGAACACATTTATTGCATATCTTTTCTTCTTCACTCCATCTTCTTTGTATGGATTGACTTGGGTGATATGACTAGCATTCAACCCACTTCCAAATCATTAGGAACCTCATCTCTTCAATGGTTCAACATCAAATCAAACCTTTTCTCAACAATTTCTTACCTCTATAAATTGAAAGGCTTTACCATGATCATCCTCACACCTTCTTCATTCTCACTACTATCTAGCAAATCAAAACCCAAGTTAAAATGACTAAATCATCACCAAAACCTTGCAAGAAAACCGCTAGAATGAGCGTAAGGCCTTGTTGTTTTGTTCATCTTAGCTCATCATCCGAATCTTCACCACTCACCATCTCATCTCCCATTAGAGATGATACACATCTTACTTAGCTACACCCACTTCATCACACATTGTGATCACCACTCCACCACCAATAAAACACCTACTTCACCTCCACGGCACCCATCCAAACATCAAAACACCTCACCACCTTCACCAAGGTCTCCCTCTCACTCCCATGGGGTTATTCTCAACTCCACCAACATCACCAAATCCTTTCCTAGAGGACTTGGAAGACTTGCCTCTAGGCCAAGTCATCCACCACCATTGCCATCCTTTGGCACCATTGAGCGAATCGCTCATGAGTCACCTCGGTCATCCATTGACCCAAACGCCCCATTAGGGCCAAGACCTCTCCTTTTCCACCCCATTCACAAGGACATTCATGGTCCTTTATACGGGATCATCCACTTCCATCATCAATGTCCCTCATATTGAGGACATTCCGGAGTGCATGTGGGATGACAATCCCACTAGAGAGGAGATTCAAGCCGAACTCCACAACCTCCACCAATTCAAAGGCATGGTGGATTCTCACTAAGTGAGACAATGCAAATGCAAAGTGCTTTGCTTGCATCCATCATGACCACTCCAAACATCCCAACACCACCAACACATCCACCATTCCACCACCACAACCTCCATGAACTTTCTACCCTCAAGGCATGGTTGCTCAACTTGTGAGCAAGCGGGTCAAACCGTGGAACGGACCGGATTATGGTCCATGACTTCCACGAAGAAATGAGGTTCATCCTCAACCGCATTCTTGGCGTCTCAGCGCTCTTTCCCATCCACCATCACTTTAGGATGGTTTTAGAATAGTCTTTCTTTTTACTTTCTTAGGATAATTTTTATTTTCCTTGTACTAAAACACATCATTGTGTTCTCTTTTCATGATCTTGATTCATGAAAATTTTAACTAATGAATGTTGTTTATTACATTGTTGGTGTCATTACATAGTGTTTGGAAATGCTTGTGAATGATCATTATTACTAACAATTTTTTGTAGCTTTATTTTCACAATCCATGTATCTTCCCATTAAAGCACCCAATTTAGGGGAGCTTTGAACAAGGGAGATAATAGCTCAGCTCATTACATTCGCATAGCCTCTTCTTTTGTTGAGACAAAAGGGAGAAAATATAGAACTTGGAAATTATTTATATTTGACTTTTACGAAAAGTCAAGCGCATACAATTGACTTTCTAAAAGTCAAACAGAACCCTCATTGATAATACTTGACTTTTCTTAAAAAGTCAAGCGCATACTGACTTTACGAAAAGTCAACATCATGCATCAACTAGTGAATTCTTTGACTTTCATAAAAGTCAAAATTCATACACTGCATTATCATTTCCTTTTCAAAGTTCTAAAACTAATATTTTATAACTCTTGTACAAACTTTGTTTCTTTTATAAAATAAAATTTATATTTTGTCCTCAACAAAAGGGAGATTGTTAATACAAATATCGTCATTAAGCGTTATTTATATTTTTGATCTTTGCCTAAGTTTTGTTAACGACAAAAGTAAATTTAATTTATAAAAGCTTAAAGCTTGTCAAGTTTATTAGATATTAAAACAAGCTTTCTCAAACAATATATTCATCATTCAAGCATTTACATTTATGATTAGTAACATCTTGATATGACTCTAATCATTATGTATGATAGTAGTTTGTAGAATGTGTTAGGTTCTTAAAACCAAACACTACTTAAGCATTGCATATTTCTATTAATAGTAATACAACATTTGACATCATGTATTACATCATGGAGATCATTGGAAGATTCCATTAGATATTTTGTGAAGATTTGTACTCTTCATATCTTGCACAATCTTACTTAGATAGAGTTGACTTTAGGCAAGATTTGATATCTTATTTGTCGATTGGCGGTACCATTTTGGTACAGGCGGAACCCTTTTAAGGGGTCCGCGGTCCGTCAGGCGCTCTGTCAATTGGCTATAAATAGCAATGCCAAGCCAAGTAGTTTCTCATCCCTTTCTAACATACTCTCATACATATCTTCTCTCAACCTTTCTAACTCGGTTTCATATCATATTAGTGATCTCTTTTGTAGCAAAGAAGATCAAGTCATATTCAAGCTTCAACGAGAAGTTGGAAGTCTTGTTTGTTTAGTGTTGTATGATCTAGTATTGATCCATACTTCATTGTTGTATCAAACCATCATAATCTTGTGAGTGTGAGTGGTTAGTATTTTAGTCCTCAAAATACATTGTGTGTGGGAGTAGTTGTACCCTTGGAAAGAACTCGACATCTAGCTTAGTGTCGGAAATAGTGTAGCGAAGTGTAAAGGTTTTCTCCGCGGTGAAAGGAGCTTGTTGACTAGTGAAGTTAAACTCTCGAGTGTGAGACTCGGGGGTGGAGTAGGGCAAGGAAAAAGAGTCCTTGTAGGCGAACCACTATAAACAACTTGTTGTGGTTTGATCATTTCTTTCCTTATTTACTTATTACATATTGCTTGCATATTTCATTAACATACTTAAGATCAATATCAATTGATCTTTCAATAAGTTCAAAACAAAGATTTTAATCGGTAAACTATTCAACCCCCTTCTAGTTTTCTACAGTCGGAAATTAAAGTATAGCTAGGTTCCGTGCTTTAATGACTTGTACTCTAGGTATAAAATGTTGTACTTTACTATTTATGAAAAATCGTAGTTATAATAAATTAGGGTTTCATGTAAACTCAAATAAATGGTTAACATTTAACTTGAAAGTTTAATAATTGTACGTTAACGTAATAACGTAAAGTGGTAAATAAAAGTTGAAAACTTTTATAGTTTTACATATAAAGATGTTTATGTTTATTTAAGATGAGTTTCATCACATTGGCTAGTTGTTGTGATCAAATAAAAGGATATCGTTTCTTAAAAAAAATTTGGACGTGGAAAATGGATAAGCATTCTTTCGTTAGAATATTATATTAGTTTAATACGAGGTGAAATTTACCGATGGTAACAGTCTCCCCTCCTTAAATGGAATCTCGTCCTCGAGATTCACTCGGGGTTGGTTACGGTGTGGGAAAAGTGTGGATATCAATGGAGCGTTGATTACAAGAATGTGTATGAATAGTTATCTGGTTACGAAGTTTTGCTTTTGAAAGATTGTTTTAGGAAATATGTGATGACGACTGTTTTCTTCATGACATGATTCTTCCTAAATTAGACATAGGTGATCAGGCTACGTATAATTGAGGACAAATGATGTGATGCTTGATTCAGTCAAAGTAGTATTATGTTTCTCGAAAGTTTTAGAAGGTGTTCAATGTTTTGCTTTTATAAAATGGCAGCCTAAACAACTTGTCAAGGTACAAGAAATATCTACTCAAATAATGATAGTATATAGGATGACAAGATATAAAATCCTGGGTGACGGCAAGAGAACTAAAATAGACAGAGTATATTCTATAATACATGGGGAAAACCTTACAGGATAGTTAGCCTAATCCTATTATAATAACGAGGTATTGTTATAACTAGACGAAGGTTGTGATTATCATGGAGATAGTAAACATAGAGTTTTTATTAAATATAAGGGTACTTATCACAACTAGGTTATGAATTATGGAGGTCGTGAAAAATTCTAGTGATGATTAAAACCTAATTACAATGTCTTAGGAAAATTCTATAAATCTCAAAAGTATAGAAATAGGTACATGCTCGGGGAAATACGTGTAAGCCGTAATGCCTTAAAATAGACATATGCAGATAAGTTTATTTATATAAAGTATTCAGAAGTATATGCATATGTATCAGTATACTAAAATGTAGCATAAATTACCTAGAAATCACGTAATTATCTGGAGGATGAAAGGCACGGACAACGAAAGGATATAAAATGTTTTCTTTGTAAAAATAGTTATAGTTCGGACCTCAACTAGACCCGTTTCTCTATAACTGCAGCTCTGATACCAATCTGTAACACCCCCAATTTCGTGATACGCAGCGGAATTCAAGTTGGGTGTTACCTCATGGCACAACAGTTATATCAATAGAAAACGAACCCTAATTGAGTCGTTTTAAAAGATTTATCATTCGATTTATATAAATATCGAGTTTACAAAATGAGGTCCCAGTGGTTTCTGGTTTATTAAATCGTTTCGAATGATAATATAGCCTTCTTGAGTATCCGTGCCCTTCCGTGCCATCCTCGTGAATTATGAACCTGAGATAAACATGCTAAAAGTGTCAACACAAAGGTTGGTGAGTTCATTGAGTTTATAGATAAAACAGTTGAGTTCAGTAGTTTCGAGTTTGAGTGATAATTGTAATAAATACAGATATCGATAAAATAAGTAGTGGGCTACGCTGTTATAGACCCATAGTTCGTTTGTTTAGTAATCAATTGAACACACGTTTCAAGGTTGGGCCACGTTGTTGCACCCGTAAATTCGATGGTTGCGACATTTGTATCATTGCAACACCGTATATATTGCCTTAAGTCTCATGAACGCAAACCTTAACGATGCGGCATCATAGTAATGAACTAATGATGTAAGTTCTTGACATCATCTGAGATGATGTAAATAACAAGGCCCTCGGTAGGGTTTGCCAACTTCCTATGGGTTTCTCAAATAAAGTGCACTTGGCTACTTATCCGGCCAACACAAGTGGGCGTCAATTGCCAATAGATCTATTCACTATATTCGCGTTCACCGCAAGTGATTAATGGTTCATGATATGAGGGACTTTTAGTGGCAATGATGAGGTAACTTAAGCAATAACAATTAGGATAGCATCTGGATAGTACTTGTGTTCGGGTTTGTAGCAAAGCGTATAAAGTGTGATTATGAACTCATAGTAGTATGTAAAAGCTTTAGAGTACTTGTGAAAGTAAAAGCAGTAGTTAAGCATGTTTCTCCCAAAGCAGTTTAAAAGCAAGTAAAGGTAGGGGCCATGAACTTACAGTAATATGTAAAAGTTTTTAGAGTACTTATAAAAGTAAAAATAGGTAATTGAGCATGTATCTCCCCCAAAACATTAATAAACAAGTATAAAAACGGGGCTACAAACTCACGGTAATTCATAAGAGTTTAAAATAAATGTAAAAATGTAAAGCAATATTTGAGCATGTATCTCCCCCAAAGAATTCAAAATAAGGAAAAGAGGGGCTATGACTCACCTCGGTGTTATCGTAGTCTGGATGGAAAATAAATTAAGTAATGTGAATAAACTGCTCCGACTCGTGACCTGAGTCAGTATGTCTTGTTTTTAGTATTCGAGTTCAAGTATATGCGATGATAATGCTTTATCGGTAATTGGGTAAACATGAAGTCTCTTCAAAATTTAGTAATACTTATCATTCTTATTTTTATGGCTCGGATGATTGTTAATAAATTTTATCGAAACCCAGGTTGTTAATTATGATATGTTTTACAATTTTAAATATTTACGGTTTTTACCCTTGTACTTTCAAAAGTGACACTTTAAACCCTCAACTATGGGTTATTGACAAAATCAGCCCTTGTATAATTAACTTTGCAGAAATTACATTTTTAGCCCAAGAAAAACTTTATCTTACAAAAATTACAATTTTTGTGCTTGAAATTTTAAAAGAAAAATTTACTTGTTTTTGGCCTAAATGGATAAAAGTGCGGGTGAATAAAAGCGAGGCCTTAAAAGGTTTTTACTACGTTCTTTATCCCTTCAAGAATTTGTTCGGTGATCTATCTAATGGTTCAAACTAGAGGTCTTAAGCTCTTACGGTTTGGTCGCAATGATTCTCTAAAGTAGGGGGGGTTAGGTGCCTTTTGTTGGTTTTGGGCGATAACAGGGTCAAACGAGGGCAGATTTTACACGAGGAAAGCTAGTGTTTCTATAATGAATTTGACCCTTTAAACACTTTGATGTAAGCTCTTCTAAATGGTATAGGTCTCATGTCCTAATCATCTTTGATTAGAAAGATACAAGTCCACGAACATGGCCGCTTGGCCACGACGCGTTTTAAGAAAATTTCATTTTTAACTCGTTAACTTTCACGGTGTCATCTAGGGATGTTGTAATATGTTTATTAACTCTTTTTAAGTTATTTCCCATCATCCTATAACTCCCACGACTCAATTTTTGAAAAGTGTACACAAGGCTTATTTATGAAAATTCCTGCGAGTCACCCTCTTTGTGGTTAATTATAAAATAGACTATAAGTGCTTTTAAAGACGTTATTGGGGCATTAAAATCTTTGCAGTGAGCCCTTTAAAATTGTGTAAACCCCGTACTTTGAAACCCTTTAATTAGCAAAATATTAACGATGGAAAAAGGCTACTTAGGCTATTCTTGCCAAATTGCAATTTTCGTTTTTAAACCATAAAACTCTATATCTTTTGCATGCAACCTTTTGAAATGTTGTTTTACCCATTTCTAATGCTTATAATATAGTTCCTAATCAAATTTATCAAAAATCCCGTGTTTTCCCACATACCCGTTGTAAGAAGCTTTTGGTGTTTAGGACTTTTGGACAAAATAACGGGTTGTCTTTAAGCATAACGACTAGGCTTTTTAACCGGGTTATGGGGGCGTTTTGTAGTATCCTAGGTGGTGTTTACAACGGTACTTTGGTTGGCCTTAATACCTTTGACATGATGTAAATAAATAGGGCGCAAGTAGAGGGGTGTTGGGCTGTTTTTGTAACTCATACATAATAGCTATTGGGATTTTTATTAAATTCTGGCTTCGTTATGTGTTTTCTAGACCCGTCCTCCTGAGCTTTTGAAGAAAACGTCGTTCCGGACAACTTTCGTGTTTTAACTTTTTCATGAAACGGACCAGAAACGCCTTGAATTGCGTGTTCGACGCTACATCCGAAAGTTTCGGACGATTTTGGCAACTTCTTTAGACCATAACTTTTGACTCGTGTACTCGTTTTAAGTGATTCAAATTGCTACGTTTTCCTTATAAAATCCTTTTTAACAGTTTACAATTAATATTAAAAGTTAAAACAAAATAGGATGAGTTTAAAAGACTTACATGCTTGGGATTTTGACAAGAACAACAGTGAGAATAGGTTGGCTTCTAAATGGAACAAGACTCTTTTCCTCCTTCCTTTACTTTACCTTGGGACTTAAGATCAGTTTATAAGTGTGTGATTGAGTGGTTTGTTGTTAGAACAAAGAATGAGGTGAAAAGTGTGTTTGTGTGATTTATATAGGCAAGGAGAATTTGAGTTTGTGGAAGGAAATTTGGCCACTTGCATTAAGTAGTAGCCATAATAAGGAATGTGGTGAAGAACAAGGTGATGTGGTGTATTAGAGATTGTGTGGTTCTTGTGATGGTGATGAGGGTGGCGTAGGGTGGTGGTGTTTTTAGCCATGAGTAGTGCCTCAACTTTTGACTATGGCAAATTCTTAAGGTAAAAGGAATGATGTGTAAATATTATGTGCAAGTAACTAATTGTGGCTAGGGTTTTTACATGTAGTACTAGGTAACTAAGTGGTAACTAGTTAGTTCATTTTTAACCATGGTAAAAGGGGGTGTTAGGCATTGAAGGGTAGTACCTTGGGCTTCTTAGGTTGTACCTATTGTGTAGTCATGTAAAAACTTAGTTAAGTTTCTAATTTACTTTAGGTAAAATCTAGTTTAGGTTAATTTACATGTAATAAATAAAAGTAAGGGCTTAAGTTTGGTGCATTATTGTTTGTACATTAGCATTGTTTTGTTGTACTTACTAAGAAGAAAATATATTTTTAAGGCTTGTGCTTGAAAGGTTTGTACTATGTGCTTTAAGGTAGGTACATTGAGGTTTATAATGTGATTTTATGTAAACATTAAGCTTTATGCATTAAGGACTTGTACATATGCTTGAAAGACTTGTACATTAATATTTTGAAAATATATCATGTACATAAAATCATGGAGTTGTATATTAGGGCTTGTAACGAAAATTAAAGTATAGCTAGGTTCCGTGCTTTAATGACTTGTACTCTAGGTATAAAATGTTGTACTTTACTATTTATGAAAAATCGTAGTTATAATAAATTAGGGTTTCATATAAACTCAAATAAATGGTTAACGTTTAACTTGAAAGTTTAATAATTGTACGTTAACGTAATAACGTAAAGTGGTAAATAAAAGTTGAAAACTTTTATAGTTTTACATATAAAGATGTTTATGTTTATTTAAGATGTGAGTTTCATCACATCGGCTAGTTGTTGTGATCAAATAAAAGGATATCGTTTCTTAAAAAAAATTTGGACGTGGAAAATGGATAAGTATTCTTTCGTTAGAATATTATATTAGTTTAATACGAGGTGAAATTTACCGGTGGTTACAATTGTAGGATTTACAATGTCCGAGAATGTAATGGAGACCACCGTAGGATTTCTGATTAATCGAGAATGTAATAGAGACCTTTGTAGGATTTCTGATGTCGAGAGATGAATGAGACCATTGTACTCACAATGTCTGGGAAGAAGGAAAGACCATTGTAATCAGTTACAATGTCTTGGATAAAGTTTCGTAATCCTAAAATGCACGAGTAGATGCATGATTGGGAGATTGGGAAAATATGATTGTGCCGTAATGCCTTAGAATAGGCATACTCAGATATGTTTAATCTATCGTTTATGATTGAAATTAGGTCGAGTGTATATATCAATATACTAGTATGTTTGTATAGCTTAAAATGCCTAAAAGTCACATAATCGTCTGGAGGATGGAAGGCACGGAGAACGGAAGGCTATAAAATGTTTTTGTTTGTAAAAGTAGTTATAGTTTAAGTCTCGATTAGACCCGTTTCTCTATAATCGTGGCTCGATACCAATCTGTAACACCCCAACTTCGTGATACGCAATGAATTCAAACGGGTGTTACTTCATGGCAATGATCATAACAATGGAAAACGAACTCTAATGGAGTCATTTTAAAAGATTTATCATTCGATTTATATAAATATCAAAGTTTACAAAAATGAGGTCCCAAATGATTCCAAGTTTACAAAATACATTAAATTGGTTTTCGAATAATAATAAAATTTATAGCTTTCTTGAGTATCCGTGCTCCTCCGTTCCAGCCTCATACAATATGGACCTGAAATACATGCTTGAAAATGTCAACATAAAGGTTGAGTGAAATACATAGAGTTTAGAAAATCATTTGAACAGATAAGGTTTGTGTGGGTTACGTTGTTATACACCCATAATGTTGAAAACAAAACAGATATTATTGCACTAAGCTCATGATACCGAAAACGTTAACAGCTTGTCAATAGAAATTGATAGTAACAATTGCCCTAATAGGTAATTTGCCAATAAACCTATAGATCTTCAAATATAATGCGTTTGTTTGCCTACCCGGTCAATACAAACGGGATTCGACAATCCAAATAGGCATATCCACAATATTCGCGTTCACTCGCAAGTGATTAATGGTTCATGATAGTAGGGACTTAAGATTGGCAATAGTGGTACTTAGTGCAAATAATACATTCAGATAAGCATACAGTTTGAAAGCAATGTGTTCGATTTAAAATAAAGCATGTATCTCCCCCAAGGGTTTGTAAAACAATTAAGTAATAGAAAGTGGGGCTATGAACTCACCTCAGAGTAAATGATAGCAAATGTATAATGAGAATGATGGATATGCCGTGATAACTTCTATGAGCAACCTAGAATAGGAGGTTGCGACTTAGGTTTGAAATAATGATGCGAAAGAAATAACAAGCCTATATACGTCTCTATATTGATCATGATGTAGTACATGGTATTTGTGTATGTCGTTTATAAAAATGGTCTAGTTGTGAAAACGTGTTTAGTTTATATATATCGTACTACCGTTCGGGCCATCACAAGTCAGAGGTCATGTAGTAAACATTCGAGGAGCTAGGACACTTTAATTCGTAAATCCAGCAACTCGTCGATCCGTTTACCCAAATGAAACCCCTCACATGAAGCTCCCTAGTTTTGTAGCACTTAGTAGATAAAACATAGATTTTGAATGAAGATTGTTATATCATAAATTTTATCATGTTTTTAGTAAATATCTAGTTTTTACAAGTTCTCATTGCTTACAAGTGGTTACAACTTATTAACATGTTCAAGAATAAAGTTTTGGTAAAAATCGTCGGAAAATGGTAAAATGGTCATTTTTCCGTTACTTGTGAAAACACTATTTTAAAGATTAAATGAGTTTTGTTAAGTTAATATGTAACTAGCTATGAAAATAACTTGGTTTTGCTTTTAGTTGTGACAAAAGTATAGTCGTGAACTATATATATAGGGCAGTTTCAGTTTTTGAAAAGTAATGGCCTATTTAAGCGTTTCCAAGGTACGAGCTTCTTTACCATTGAAGGAAAACGTCGTTCAGGACAACTTTTGTGTTTTAAATTTTTGATGGTTCGGACCGGAAGTACCACTTTCAAAACGATCAGCTGCTTAACAGCTTGTGTTAGGCAGTTTTGGCGTTTTGGTTTCGCTAACTTCTTTTGACTATAACTTTTGACTCGTTTGTCCGTTTCGGGTGATTCAAGTTGCTATGTTTATCTTTTTATCTTGTCTACCATATTATGTAAGTTAGAAAGTCCATATATAACTAGTTTTAATGGTTTCAAACATATGGAATATGACTAGTTTACTAGTTTGTTACTTTTACGACAATATGTGAATTAAAACATGTGATTGAGTATATGTACATTATGAATCAACATAGTAACTATATATATAGCATAAAATTGTTAACATTTAGAAGAAATCTTAAAAATTCTCTAATTAATTATGAGTGATCTAATAATTAATCTGATGTGAGAAAAATTGTCTGAGTTGATTTTCGTTATGCGTGGGATGTTGAAATGGTGTTCCGACCAAAATGAAACTTTAAAACGATGTTCTCTTAATAACTTTTGCGAAAATGATCTAATGATTGTCGAACTCTCACGTCATTACTAAAATAATTTATCTTACGAGAATGTGAAATAAAAAAATTACGGGATGAATAGTGAAAGTGAATAGTAAAAGTAAATAGTAATTTCTCGAGATGAATAGTAAAAATTTGAGAATTGATAGAAATCCTGAAAATGCGAATTGTTACAAGGTGGATGGACCTTGGCCTTATATAAGTGACGAAGTGAGTTTTGGTCCCGTTAATCGCTAACTGTAAGCTGTAAAGTCAAGAAACTTAAAACCGGGTATCCTAAAAATATGAAACTTATAAATATGTTAAAACTTATAAATATACTCTATATTAGCATATTAAATGAGTGAAGTTCTATCGGGATGCTTAAAATCGTAAAAACATAAAACTGTAGGCTTAAAACGCGTAAAACGCAAAACCAAAAAATGTGAAAATCCAAAACTTATGAAAACGTCGTATGATGTGAAAAACCTATATTTATCTTGTTTGTAACACTGTATAAACATATCGGGATGTCTAAATATTGTTTAAACCTAAACGTAAATCTCAGAGGTTTTGTAAAATTTGCAAAAATGACCCGACGAGTGTCAAACTCTCGGGTTATCATGAAAATAGGTTAACTTACGATAATGTGAAATACAAATTTAATAGTGAAAATGAATCGTAACCCAAAAATGTGAATTGTTACAGTCTCTAGCCGGTAACAGAACTTCGTCCCGAAGTTCATTTTGTTCATTCAATATACGTACGTTCTCGTGGTCAGATTTGATGAGGCAAACTTCTCCATTTTCGAGCATAGCCCTCAAAAGACCTTTAGGTTGTCGATTCTAATTTAATCTCACAACTCATCAAACAAGAATTTTCATGAGATTAAACTGAATCGGCTTGGGTAACAACTTGACTTTTAGCTTGATATTCGCAACTCATCAAACAAGAACTGTCACTAGTTCAAGCTAGGAATTAGTTTGTCGTAAAGAAATGATTCAACATCCTGGAAGGAGGTCTTTTGAAAGATTGGCTCGATTTTGTAACTGCTTACTCCGATCAAATCAACAAATAGTGGTGGCTTAGATTAGCAAGAAAGCTATAAATAATGTAGCAAGGACAAAGCACAATGACTAATAAGCATGAACAGGGGCATAACATAGTCAAATAAGGCAAACCATAACTGAACAAGGCATGCTAAAAGTTAATAATGAACGTCTGAATATAATGCAAACTGCACAAATATGAATGCATAAAACATGCAAGGCATAAGCACTCTGTGGAAAACTAGAAGGGGGGGGGGGTTGAATAGTTTTGCCGATTTTAAGTTGATTTCAAAAACTTTAGATTCGATATTATGTGAAATCGTATGGATGTTGAGAACATATAGATCTAATGATAATGCAAGCGAATAAATAAAGATAAGGGATAGAAATGACACAACCGATTTATAGTGGTTCGGCTACAAGGACACCTTCCTTGCCCTACTCCACTCCCCGAGTCACCTACTCGAGAGTTCAAGCACTATGTCAACAAACTCCTTCACTTGGCGGAGAAGCCTTCACAACGTTGCTTACACTTTTTCCGGTACAAAGCTAGATACCGAGTCCGTAGCACGGTGGACCAACCCAACACAACTATTACACAACAAATATGTGAAATATCAAATACAAGATCTTCGCTACTGAAATCTTGCGGGTGACAAATCAATCAAGGACCCCTTGCTTGGATGACTTGTAGAATGCTCGTGATCTCGCCTTGAGAAGGACCTATATGAGGATCACAAATAGAAAGAAAGAAGAACAACTCTCTAGATCAAGTGATCTATATGTTAGAAGAGAATGAGAGTGTATGAGAGATTTAGTAAGAAGATGATGAGTGTGTAAATACTCATCATTTTTATCATTGCATTATTTTCATGAAAACATCCGAAAACACTCGAACGCATCAAAATGATAAAATATCACAAACAAGTGTTTTATATGTTTTAAATGCAAAACATCAAAATCGGTGAAAAAGCATATCAAGTTTGCATAATTGGCGGTTTAGTCCCCAAGTTTGAAAAGTTGTCAAAACAGTCCTGGTAAAACCAAATAAAGAAAAATATCATTTTAAGTCCTTAGGGATTCAAAAGTTGTCAAAATTGGTCCTTGAGATTCAAATTTACAAAATTACAACTTTAGTCCACGAACTTTGGAAATTGGCAAAATAGTCCTTTGAAAATAGGAAAATGGCAAGTTTAGTCCTTGCACTATTAAAGGTTGTCAATTTTAGTCCTTATGGTAACTTTGGAAAAATGGCGGAATAGTCCTTCAATTTCGATTTTGCAATATTAGTCCTTGTCAAATTAGCTAACCTAAAGCCTTGTCAAAATCATTTAGACCTTGCCATATTTCCCATTGGACCCCTGCCAAAACCTTTTGGACCCTTTCATTTTGAACCCCTTGGTCAAAGAAAGTCAAATACCAAAAAGGCGCCCACATCTGTACTTATCTTCCACCTCCTCTCTCGCAACTCCCCCGCTCCATCCCATCACCTTTACACCCCATCATCATCACCTCCCACTCAACCCCCACAATAAATGCCACCCCCTACTTGCTATATCACGAGTGCCTACAAGTCAAATTTGCATTTCCGCCAAAATTGGTAAAGCAGAAAACACTCTAAAACTCTCCCATTGGTTCTTGGGAGGTGGGATTGCATCTAAGGACACGTGTGAACAAGTTGGAAGCATAAAGAGGAGAAAGAAAGAGTAGAAAGAAGTAGTTAGTTTTTTAAATTTTATGTATGTCGATTTTCTTTAAATGTTTTAATTAGCTCACAAATCTGTAATATCAAGTTGTATTGTATTAATACTAAATCTTTTGATCATTATAACTCAGTATCAAAGTTTAATTCTATGTTTCCTTTACATTTCAAGTTTTTTAGCTTACTGTTGCAAATCTCCAATTCAAACTCTTGTTAACAAGCTTCAATAAGCTTATTTAAATAGTTAAACAGGTTTACTTAAGCTACTATAGCTTTTTGTAAGCTTGAATTTCAGTTTCAATCAAGTTTGGACAAAAGTCAACAAAAGTCAAACAGAGAAGGACATTTGGTTAAGCAGGGTTGGAAATGAATACAGGGTGTTGCAGAGATGAATTTGGATTGGTCTTGGATTAGATTAGTGGTATTGGGTTCTGTTTAGACCACAAAATAAGCTTGGGTCTTTGTAAGTCTATTTCTCATTTTCAATTTTTAGTCGGTTTGCAATTTGTGTCTATATCTTGAATTTGTAGTCATAAGTAGTTCTAATCTTTTCATTAAGGTGTATTTAGGTTTGCTAAATATAGTTTGATCATAGTCATATGTTGGATCGATAGTTAGATTAGTTTCAATTGCTAATCGGTCAAGAAAAGGGATGTTTGGGTCAGATTTGTATATTGTATTATAGGTGTACTCATAAGTTGAAATTAGTTGGCTCATGTCTGCTTAGTCCATGTCTACTAATTTGAGTCTTTGAATTGCACCTGCATAACATAAAAGTCAAAATAAGCTTTTGATCATAGCTTATCCTTTATCTGTTAATTTCTAAACTGCATAATCATACAAGCTTGTTTGAAAGTTGTTTATTTAGCTTAATCTCATCTTATTATAGCTTAAAACAACTGATTCAGCTCATGGAATTAGTTACAATCTCATAAAGTCAAACTTGTAGTTTTCTTAAAAGTCAAATTTTCCAAATACCCATTTTGAATAAAACTTGGAATTTCATTGTGTGTTCAATAGTGAGTTTCAGCTTAAAAGCTCTTAGGATATCAATATTTAGTTGCTCAAAAAAATATAAAAATACTAAATCGGTTAAATCGACTTATTAGATAGCTTATTTTGTTGCTTCTTTTTGAGTCCTAGTCGAAAAGTTGTCACGTTCACGGGTTTTGGTAGCCGGTTCACAAGCTCTCAGAGAGTTCATTAGATAGCATTAGCTTATGTAATTTAGCTTTTGAGAAGCTCACCTAGCCATCTTAAGGTGCCAAGTCTTATTTTTCCATTTTGAGCTTATTAAATAAGCTGCGCTCATTGCTTTTATTTTTGTCCATCTTTACTTAGTACATCAGTTAAGTCAGTTTTCATAGTTTTTCAAAAGCTCCTCAAGAGCTTATTAGTGTAAGCCAATCCTTGAAAATTAGTTTTTTGGAAAGTTTACTTGGTCAGCTTGTTTGTGCAAGTGCTTATTTTCATTTTGTAACTTAATCAAGTGCTTAAAATTAAGCTTATAAGTACCTAGTGATTCATAAAACTGTCCTGTGCCTAACAGTGTCACTTGTGCTTATTTAGTACTTATTCAGTGCTTATTTGAGTTATTTTGTTTACTCAGTAGCTAAATTAGCTTATTTACAGTCACTAAACTTATTTCTAGCTTACCTTGTACTTATTAAATAGCCTATTAGTGATTTAGCTTAATCTAGTGTCCATTTCATTTATTTAGCTAACTGTTAAGATAATTAGCTTATTTCTGTGCTTATAAGCTGTTTTCAGAAAAAGTGATAGTTGAGAAAAGTGCTTATCTTCATGGTCTTAACAAGTTTGTAAAAAGAAAAATCGAAAAAAAAATAATTAGCAAAAAGGGGGTAGGCAGGCTCGAACCTGAGACCTCCCCCTTTGTAAGGGTGATAGTGGGGGTACACTGTAACCATTGCGCCTTGGGTCTTTCTCGTTAAAACCTTGCATAACTTATCTCTTATATACGTTTTGTCCATTTTAGCTTAAGCGAGATTTTAGCTTATTTTTAGCTTATCCAAAGTAGCTTTTTCAGTTTAGTATTTTTATTAAATCGTATTAGTATTAAGTATTTTACGTAAAAGTTGAGATTTTTCTAATTAGTTTTAATATTTTTAATCAATTAATTAGTGTTTTATAGTAATTAAATCATAATAAAAATATAAAAGTCAAAAAATATAAATCTTTTTCTAAAAATTTCTTTTATCATATAGTAAGTAAAAAATTAGTTTTACACTCGTAGGCCTTTTATTTCATAAATTTTACGTTTTGCTTGCGCTCAAAGTAATTTTTGCAAATAACGTACGTTTTAGTTTTAAGTAACGTTTTTAGATAATTTGAGTTTACGTTTTAGTTAAGATAGTTTATTTAAGTCATTTTATTTTATAAAATCACAAAAACATCATTGTAAAAATAGTGATAGCGTTTATTTAATAGATTTTAACTTTTTAATTTTCTTAATTTGCATTTAAGTCGCTATAATTTGCAAATCTTTTCTTTAGGTAATTTTCCATCGATATCCTTCTTGATCACTATCCTTAGTGATCATTCTACCATCGATCAAGTGTTAAACACCGGTCAACCTCCGTGGGACTTAACGACCGGGAATCCACTGTATTCTCTCGATCTTAAATTGCATTGGTGTGTAACTGTTTTGAGTTTCTTACGGTGATCATTCACAAGTGATAGCTTGCGTGAGAAAACTTGACGGTTTTGCACCGATCAAATTTTGGCGCGCCTTGGAGGGAGGTGTAAGCGTGTTCTAAGCATTTTCGGACCGTACTTGCACATATACCACGGTTTGTAAAAGTTTTTTGTAAAGTTATAACAAAATCAAAAGTTCATTAACACTTTTCCTAAAGTGTTAAAACACCAAAAAAAATATAAAACAACAAAACAATCGTAACGTTTTCTAGCTTGTGTTTCTTTTAAGGTGATTCTTAAAGAAATACGATTTGGTTAAACGAGACGATACCAAAAATATTGTCCAAAAGTTTTAAACCCATCAAGACAAATCTGTACCTCGTCTTTTCGGTGATACTTAATATACATAAAATCAACCACCGCAAATCAAGGCGTTGCACTACCTAGCGGGGTGCGACCATAATAAGTTCCCGAACATCGATTTAAAACTTGCCTTTGTGTCCTTGTGATTTGGTGTACCTTTTTCAAAAAGCCATTTCACTTGTGATTATTGGTTAAGTTCACTTGTCGTTTTGCCTCGCATTTGTTTTGAAAACGATTTTTATACTTAGTGCATGCGCACTCGTTCTTCCAGTTCTACAAGTCCATTGTCGAACTTGGAAAGATTCCTCAAGAGCGTGAGGGCGTTCGCTCCTTGGTGTGGTGAGGCGTCTACCACCACCACCCACCGCCATAATGGCGGAAGACAAGCCGATGAATGAGCTTCTCCAAGCACCCATCGAGGGTTACGGAGATGCCATTGTTGTCCCGACCATCGTGGCGACACTTTTGAGCTCAAAACCGGGTTACTTAACGGTAACCCAAAGCCAATTCTATGGTTTTGAGCGGGATGATCCTCATGCACACATTCGATGGTTTAACAAGATTGCATCTACCATCAAGTATAAGAATGTCCCACATGAAGCTATCAAGCTTCTTACATTCCCATTTTCTCTAGAGGACAAGCCGGAATTGGCTTGAGAAACAACCCCTCGTTCCATTGAGACATGGGAAGATCTTGTCACAAAGTTTGTGAGCAATTCTATCCTCCATCCCGAACCACAAGTCTTAAGAATGAGATAATGAAATTCTCTCGAGATTTGATGAATCATTCGGGAGGCATGGGATCGTTACAAAGACTTGCTCGCAAGTGTCCGCATCATGGTTTTACCGAGTTAATGCAAATGGATACTTTCTACAATGGTGCGAACCGGGCCAATCAAGACTCTCTAAATGCCTCCGCGGAGGTAATTTCTTGAGCAAGACCACAAAAGAAGCCTTGCAAATCATTGAGAACAAGTCCCAAGTCCGTCCTTTCCGCACAAAGACATATCATCACGAGTCTAATCTTGGACGTTCTACTTCATCTCCGCGAGTACATCTAGCACCGATGCTAAGATTGACAAACTCACGGATATTGTTCGAGCTTTGGTTCTTGCTAACCAAAGAAAGTCACTTTCACACAAGCACCATCATATGGTGAAGTGAAGAAAGTTGAAGTTTGTGTTACTTGTGGTGGTCCTCATGCATACTACAAGCTGCATCGCCACCGATGGTAGTCCGTTTGAAGCTAATGCTATAGCGGTACTTCAAATCAAGGAGGTAATCAATACCGTCCTCGAATGAACCAAACTACCGTGCTAACACTTATCGTGCACCACCGGTTTCAACGAATCCTAACCGAATCGGAACCAACAAAGAATGAACCAAGGTTATCAAAACCAAGGTAATTTCTATTCGGACCCAACCAAGGTTTCCAACAACAAGGAAATCTTAATCAAAACACTTACAACCGAGGGAATCAATTTCGGGGAATATGAACCTAATCAAGGGAATTCGGCTATAACCGAACATACGACCTCAAATTGTTCCTCCTCCTCCTCCTCTGTGTCAACATCGATGAGCTTTTAAGGCAATTCATGAAGACTCAAGAGGAGACAAACAGTTGTTGGTCGGTCGGATCATTGAATTGAAGAAGTCTTTAAATGATCGACCCTCGGGCTCGGTACTTTACCTAGCAACACGATCGCTAATCCGAGGGGCGATGCAAAAGCGATCACAACCGAAGTGGTGTTTCGTATGATGGACCCGCTATTCCTACTACCTCTTCTTCTTCTCTCCGAAGGTAGTGGAAAGTGAACACGAGGCGACAAAGGACAAGGAACTTCCTACTAATAACGGAAGTACCAACAATGTCCATCCTCGGGTTGTCCGAAACCAAAATCCAATCCAGAGTTGTTTTGAACCTCCTGTAGCTCCCATTGAAAATCCAAATCTTCTATTCCTTACCCATCACGTTTACATGAGCAAAAGCTCGCGAGAAAGCCGGTCATCAAATGGAAAAATTCTTTCAAATTTTCCAAGAACTTCATTTTGACATAAGCTTCGCGGATGCTATCATGTTGATGCCCAAGTTTGCATCAACTCTCAAACACATGTTAAGCAACAAGGAAAAGTTGTTTGAAATGGCTAAAACTCCATCGAGCGAGAAGCGCTCTGCGATTATCTTGAAAAAGCTTCGAGAAGCTTGGAGATCTGGAAAGTTCCTCTTACCTTGTGTATTTCGGGAATGGTTGAATGCTTTGCCTTAGCCGATCTTGGTGCAAGCATAAACACGATGCCTCATTCGGTATGGAAGAAACTTTCTCTTAGGATCTTACTCCTACATGCATGACTCTCGAGCTTGCGGATCGTACAATATCCCGTCCTCTTGGAATTGCCGAGGGCGTATTTGTGAAAGTAGGAAAGTTCCATTTTCCGGTGACTTTGTAGTTGTTGATTTCGATCTTGATCCACGGGTTCCTCTCATTGTTGGAAGAGGATTCGAGAGCGGGCCGTGCTCTCATTGATGTATTTGAGCAAGAAATCACATTACGTGTTGGTAATGAAGTCATCACCTTTAACCTTGATCAAACTTGAGGTACTCCGCAAACTATGATTACGAGTCGGTTAACCGAATCGATATCATTGATGTTGCTTCGAAGAGTACTCTCAAGAAGTTCTTGGTTATTCTCATAATTACGTGAGTGGGAATCCCACCACATCTTCTCAACCTATCATAGCCAATTCTACTCCTTCTCTCACTCCGTTTGAGGCGACTTCATCTTGGAAGAGATTGAAGCATACTTGGCTAGTGATTACATTCCATGGGAAATTGATCACGCTCAATTGACATCGAGGGGACATACTTCTCATTGAGAAAATGCTTAAAGATGATCATTCATCAACCCTCACACTAGTGATGCAATTCGGAAGAGATTAATCACCATGAGATTAATCCGGAGGAGATATTCTTACTCTTGAGAAGTTGTTAAATCGGGACACTTCTCCTCCTCTCCTCCCGTCAAACTTCATAACAAGGAAGTCAAGTCGGTTGAGAAAAGCGAAGAATTTCAAGTCGAACTTAAGGACTTACCACCTCATCTTGAGTATGCATTTCTTGAAGGCGATGATAAATTACCCGTCATTATTGCTCGAGATTTGAGTAAAGATGAAAAGATGCTCTCATAAAGGTCTTGAAGTCACACAAGCAAGCAATTGCTTGGAAACTCTCCGACATTAAGGGTATCAACCACGAATTTTGTACTCACAAAATCTTGATGGAGGATGACTTCAAACCAATGAGTTCAACATCGAGAAGGGTGAATCCAAAATCCATGATGTTATCAAACAAGAGGTTATCAAACTTCTTGATGCGGGATTGATTTACCCTATCTCGAGATAGTCCTTAGGTTAGCCCGATTCATCGTGTTCCTAAAAGGGTGGCATAAGCTGTTGTCACGAATGAAGAAAGCGAGTTAATTCCAACTCGATTGGTTACGGGATGGCGTGTGTGTATTGACTATCGTAAGTTGAATGGCGCCACCGTAAAGACCATTTTCCTCTACCCTTCATGGACGGATGCTTGAGAGATTAGCGAGGAATGAGTACTATTGTTTCCTTGATGGTTTCTCGGGTTACTTTGATCCCCATTGATCCACGGGATCAAGAAGACCACATTCACCGCCCATACGGAACTTTTGCCTACAAGCGTATGCCTTTTGGCTTATGTAACGCTCCGCACGTTCCAACGTCGTATGATGGCCATATTCCACGACATGATCGGAAACAATGGAGGTGTTTATGGATGACTTCTCGGTCATCGGGATTCATTCGGACTTGTCTCTCCCATTTAGACAAAATGCTTAAAAGGTGTGAAGACACCAATCTATGTCTAAAGCGGGAGAAGAGTCACTTTATGGTCAAAGAAGGCATAGTCCTTGGCCATAAGATTTCAAAAATGGGATTGAGGTCGATAGAGCAAAAGTTGATGTTATTGCTAAAGCGCCTCATCCTACTACCGTCAAAGGTATTAGGAGTTTCCTTGGTCATGCGGGTTTTATCGTAGATTCATACAGATTTTTCCAAAATCGCTCGGCCTATGACCCATCTTCTTGAAAAAGAAGCTCCTTTTATCTTCTCTCACGAGTGCGTCGAAGCTTTTGAAACACTAAAGAAAAGGCTACGGAAGCACCCATTCTAGTTGCCCCGATGGGACTTACCCTTTGAGCTCATGTGCGATGCAAGTGATTTTGCTATCGGTGCGGTCTTGGGGCAACGCAAAACAAAGCATTTTCAGCCTATACACTACGCAAGTAAGACTATGATGAAGCTCAAACCCACTACACCACTACGGAAAAGAACTATTAGGTGTGGTGTATGCGTTTGAGAAATTTAAACCATACCTCATCTTGACCAAATGCGTAGTGTATACGGACCACTCGGCTCTTAAATATCTCTTTGCAAAACAAGATGCAAAGCCGAGATTGCTCCGTTGGGTTCTCCTCCTCCGTGAATTTGATATCATTATCGTGATAAAAAGGAGCCGAGAACCTAGGCTGGCGATCATCTATCCCGATTAGAGAACCCTCACCAAGATGTGTTCGAGAAAAGGAAATAAATGAAACATTTCCTCTCGAGACACTCAATGCGGTTTCTTTTCGTGGAGACTCTACTACCCCATGGTTTCTTGACCTCGCAAATTACCATGCGGGTAACTTCATAGTGAAAGGGATGTCGTCCCAACGGAAGAACAAGTTCTTCAAGGATGTTAAACATTACTACGGGACGACCCTTTCTTGTTTAAAATCTGCGGATCAAGTCATCGAGCGATGTGTATATGGTCGGGAAGCTATTGACATTCTCAAAGCTTGCCATCTTTGGACCTCTTGGGGACATCATAGCCCCAACTACACCGCCAAGAAGGTGTTTGATTCCGGATTCTATTGGCCCACGATCTATAAGGATGCCCATGAATTCGTCAAAGCTCGTGACGCTTGTCAGCGTCACGGAATATCTCACAAAGGAATGAAATGCCACAAAACGCCATTCAAGTGTGTGAGATCTTTGACATCTGGGGCATTGACTTTATGGGGCCATTCCCTTCTTCTCGCGGTAATAAGTACATACTCGTGGCCGTTGACTACTTGTCAAAATGGGTTGAAGCTAAGGCTTTGCATACCAACGATGCCCGAGTTGTTGTGAAATTCTTGAAATCCCTGTTTGCTAGGTTTGGAACTCCACGAGCCATAATCAGTGATCGTGGTACGCATTTCTGCAACGACCAGTTTGAAAGAGTCATGCAGTATGGTGTAACTCACCGTCTCTCTCTGCGTACCACCCCAAACAAGTGGGCAAGTGGAAGTTTCAAACCGAGGATTAAAGAATTACGGAGAGGACGGTTGGCGAAAACCGTGCCTCTTGGTCGGATAAGCTAGATGGCGCACTCTGGGCCTTCCGTGACGACTTACAAAACACCCATCGGTGCACTCCATACAAGCTTGTATACGGAAGGCGTGTCATCTACTGTTGAGTTAGAGCACAAGGCATCTTGGGCCTTGAAACATGCCAACTTTGATATTCGAGACGGTGGTGATCACCGGAAAGTTCAAATGAATGAATTAAATGAACTCCGTGATCAAGCTTACGAGAACTCTTTGATCTATAAAGAAAAGACAAAGAAGATTCATGACTCAAAGATCAAAACCGCGTTTTCAACGTTGGTGATCGAGTCCTTCTTTTCAATTCTAGATTGAAGATTTTCTCGGAAAGCTTAAATCACGTTGGTGCGGACCATTTACTATCACTAAGGTTTATCCTTATGGCACCATTGAGTTATCTCAACCCGATGGTCCCGACTTTAAAGTGAATGGTCATCGGTTGAAGCATTACTTTGGAGAGGACATTCCTCCGTGATTGTCCGGATCTTCAAACTTTCCCCATGAACCAATGAATGCGGGATCGAGTCAAGCTAGCGACTCGGGTATCAAAACAATAGCATGTTACATGGGTTTTCACCGTGTGTACCACCCTAGTGTGGGGAGTTGCCCCCATGTTGTATATATATAAGATGTTCCTTTAAAAAAAAAAAAAAAAAAAAAAAAAAAAAAAATCCTTGCTAAATAATGGCCTTAGTATTTCCCTTTTCGTTCTATGTTTCGGCATAACCGCGGTACTTTGAATATTGAGGGCAATATTCATTTCTAAGTGTGGGGGAATTCTCACGAATTTTATCATGTAATTATACCGCCTAATTCCCCGTTTTGGCCAAAATTTTTTTTTGGAGTAAGTGTTTTACACTTACTCATTTGGTTATCGATCCGCCTTGTCTAATAAACAAAAGGATTGGCTAATCCAGAGCAAACGGCTCTTGGTAAAGATATCTCAAATCCGTTGACGACTTGCAATTTGCCCAAAATTGTATGGTATTCACTCACCATATCCTAAAAAGTGAAGAGTTGGCTAGCCCGCAAGTTTATGGCTTGTGGTAAAGTTGGAAAACCATAATTGGTAATCGACTCACCAAAGATATTTTATCTAAGAGTTGGCTAGTCCGAAGCAAGCGGCTTCGGTAAAGACAAATCAAATCCGTTGAAAGGCGGTGGTTTGCTCAAAATCACTTGGTTATCGGTGTACCATGGTTCTTACTTGAGCTGAAACATTTGGCTACTCGAGTAATGGCTTTTGGTAAAGAGATTCAAATCCATTAATTTTCTCAAATCATTGCTAGGGACTAGCAATATCTTAGTGTGGGGATTGATGAGTGTGTAAATACTCATCATTTTTGTCTTATTTAAGCCGCTAAAACATCGAAAACACTCGAAACGCATCAAAATGATAAAAATATCACAAACAAGTGTTTTATATGTTTTAAATGCAAAACATCAAAATCGGTGAAAACGTATCAAGTTTGCATAATTGGCGGTTTAGTCCCCAAGTTTGAAAAATTGTCAAAAGCAGTCCTGGTAAAACCAAATAAAGAAAAATATCATTTTAAGTCCTTAGGGATTCAAAAGTTGTCAAAATTGGTCCTTGAGATTCAAATTTACAAATTTACAACTTTAGTCCACGAACTTTGGAAATTGGCAAAATAGTCCTTTGAAAATAGGAAAATGGCAAGTTTAGTCCTTGCACTATTAAAGGTTGTCAATTTTAGTCCTTATGGTAACTTTGGAAAAATGGCGGGAATAGTCCTTCAAGATTTGATTTTGCAACATTAGTCCTTGTCAAATTAGCCTAACCTAAAGCCTTGTCAAAATCATTATAGACCTTGCCATATTACCTATTGACCCCTGTCAAAACCTTTTGACCCTTCCATTTTGAACCCCTTGGTCAAAGAAAGTCAAATAACCAAAAGGGCGCCCACACTGTTTATCTTCCTTCTCCACCTCCTGCAACTCCTCCCGCTCCATCCCATCACCTTTACACCCCATCATCATCACCTCCCACTCAACCCCCACAATAAATGCCACCCCCTACTAGCTATATCACGAGCCTACAAGTCAAATAGTGCCTTCCGCCAAAATTGGTAAAACGGCTAAAACACTTAAAACTCTCCCATTGGTTCTCAAAGAGGTGGGATTGCATCGAAGGACACGTGTGAACAAGTTGGAAGCATAAAAGAGAGAAAGAAAGGGTAGAAAGAAGTAGTTAGTTTTTTAAATTTTATGTATGTCGATTTTCTTTAAATGTTTTAATTAGCTTTAAATCTGTAATATCAAGTTGTATTGTATTAATACTAAATCTTTTGATCATTATAACTCGATATCAAAGTTTAATTCTATGTTTCCTTTACATTTCAAGTTTTTATGGTTCTTGTTGCAAATCTCAATTCAAACTCTTGTTAACAAGCTTCAATAAGCTTATTTAAATAGTTAAATCCAGGTTTACTTAAGCTACTATAGCTTTTTGTAAGCTTGAATTTCGATTTCAATCAAGTTTGGACAAAAGTCAACAAAAGTCAAACAGAGAAGGACATTTGGTTAGCGAGGGTTGGAAATGAATACGAGGTTTTGCGAGATGAATTTGGATTGGTCTTGGATTAGATTAGTGGTATTGGTTTCTGTTTAGACCACAAAATAAGCTTGGGTCTTTGTAAGTCTATTTCTCATTTTCAATTTTAGTCGGTTGCAATTTGTGTCTATATCTTGAATTTGTAGTCATAAGTAGTTCTAATCTTTTCATTAAGGTGTATTTAGGTTTGCTAAATATAGTTTGATCATAGTCATATGTTGGATCAAT
Source organism: Chrysanthemum lavandulifolium (assembly GCA_022545495.1). Classification (NCBI taxonomy): domain Eukaryota; kingdom Viridiplantae; phylum Streptophyta; class Magnoliopsida; order Asterales; family Asteraceae; genus Chrysanthemum; species Chrysanthemum lavandulifolium. The sequence continues at coordinate 302,411,598 of CM040238.1, read as the reverse complement.
AGTTAGATTAGTTTCAATTGCTAATCGGTCAAGAAAAGGGATGTTTGGATTAGATTTGTATAATGAGTATTATAGGTGTACTCATAAGTTGAAATTAGTTGGCTCATGTCTGCTTAGTCCATGTCTACTAATTTGAGTCTTTGAATTGCACCTGCATAACATAAAAGTCAAAATAAGCTTTTGATCATAGCTTATCCTTTATCTGTTAATTTCTAGACTGCATAATCATACAAGCTTGTTTGAAAGTTGTTTATTTAGCTTAATCTCATCTTATTATAGCTTAAAACAACTGATTCAGCTCATGGAATTAGTTACAATCTCATAAAAGTCAAACTTGTAGTTTTCTTAAAAGTCAAATTTTCCAAATACCCATTTTGAATAAAACTTGGAATTTCATTGTGTGTTCAATAGTGAGTTTTAGTTTAAAAGCTCTTAGGATATCAATATTTAGTTGCTCAAAAAAATATAAAAATACTAAATTTCTTTTTATCGACTTATTAGATAGCTTATTTTGTTGCTTCTTTTGAGTCCTAGTCGAAAAAGTTGTCCTGCTCACGTTTGGTACCGGTTCACAAGCTCTCAGAGAGTTCATTAGATAGCATTAGCTTATGTAATTTAGCTTTTGAGAAGTGTACCTAACCCATCTCAAGGTGCCAAGTCTTATTTTTCCATTTTGAGCTTATTAAATAAGCTGCTCATTGCTTTTATTTTTGTCCATTTTTACTTAGTACATCGAGTTAAGTCGGTTTTCATAGTTTTCAAAAGCTCCTCAAGAGCTTATTAGTGTAAGCCAATCCTTGAAAATTAGTTTTTGGAAAGTTTACTTGGTCAGCTTGTTTGTGCAAGTGCTTATTTTCATTTTGTAACTTAATCAAGTGCTTAAAATTAAGCTTATAAGTACCTAGTGATTCATAAAACTGTCCTGTGCCTAACAGTGTCACTTGTGCTTATTTAGTACTTATTCAGTGCTTATTTGAGTTATTTTGTTTACTCAGTAGCTAAATTAGCTTATTTACAGTCACTAAACTTATTTCTAGCTTACCTTGTACTTATTAAATAGCCTATTAGTGATTTAGCTTAATCTAGTGTCCATTTCATTTATTTAGCTAACTGTTAAGATAATTAGCTTATTTCTGTGCTTATAAGCTGTTTTCAGAAAAAGTGATAGTTGAGAAAAGTGCTTATCTTCATGGTCTTAACAAGTTTGTAAAAAGAAAAATCGAAAAAAAAAATAATTAGCAAAAAGGGGGTAGGCAGGCTCGAACCTGAGACCTCCCCCTTTGTAAGGGTGATAGTGGGGGTACCTGTAACCATTGCGCCCTTGGGTCTTTCTCGTTAAAACCTTGCATAACTTATCTCTTATACACGTTTTGTCCATTTTAGCTTAAACGAGATTTTAGCTTATTTTTAGCTTATCCAAAGTAGCTTTTTCCAGTTTAGTATTTTTATTAAATCTGTATTAGTATTAAGTATTTTCTGTAAAAAGTTGAGATTTTTCTAATTAGTTTTAATATTTTTAATCAATTAATTAGTGTTTTATAGTAATTAAATCATAATAAAAATATAAAAGTCAAAAAATATAAATCTTTTTCTAAAAATTTCTTTTATCATATAGTAAGTAAAAAATTAGTTTTACACTCGTAGGCCTTTTATTTCATAAATTTTACGTTTTGCTTGCGCTCAAGTAATTTTTGCAAATAACGTCGTTTTAGTTTTAAGTAACGTTTTAGATAATTTGAGTTTACGTTTTAGTTAAGATAGTTTATTTAAGTCATTTTATTTTATAAAATCACAAAAACATCATTGTAAAAATAGTGATAGCGTTTATTTAATAGATTTTAACTTTTAATTTTCTTAATTTGCATTTAAGTCGCTATAATTTGCAAATCTTTTCTTTAGGTAATTTTCCATCGATATCCTTACTGATCACTATCCTTAGTGATCATTCTACCATCTGATCAAGTGTTAAACACCAGTCAACCTCCGTGGGACTTAACGACCCGGGAATCCACTGTATTCTCGATCTTAAATTGCATTGGTGTGTAACTGTTTTGAGTTTCTTCTGATTGATCATTCACAAGTGATAGCTTGCGTGAGAAAACTTGCGGTTTTGCACCGATCAAGATCCAATCTATAACACTCCGATAAAGCGGAAACGTGGGGTGCAACATAATTAATAATCACCACAAAAGAGATATAGAACAATACCATAAAGTACATTAAAGGAAAAATATATCATTACAACATTGTTATAGCCAATATCGGTAATTAAAATACAAAGTTTAGTTCCCAAAATATAGCTTTGTAATTGATCGGTGCAAAACCGTCAAGTTTTCTCCATGGTGATCACTTGTGAATGATCGGTAGTAAGGAACTCAAAGCAGTTACACACCAATGCAATTTAAGATCGGGAGAATCGGTGGATTCCCGGTCGTTAAGTCCCACGGAGGTTGGTGGTGTTTAACACTTGATCAGATGGTAGAATGATCACTAAGGATAGTGATCGAGAAGGATATCGATGGAAATTTACCTAAAGAAAAGATTTGCAAATTATAGCGACTTAAATGCAAATTAAGAAAATTAAAAAGTTAAAATCTATTAAATAAACGCTATCACTAATTTTAAACTAATGTTTTTGTGTTTTATAAAACTAAATAACTTAAATAAACTATCTTAACTAAAGCGTAACCTTAAATTATCTAAAAATGTTACTTAAAATGGAAGCGTCGTTATTTGCAAAATTACTGTTGGGCGCAAGCAAAACGTAAAATTTATGAAATAAAAAGCCTACGAGTGTAAAACTAATTTTTACTTACTATATGATAAAAGAAATTTTAGAAAAAGATTTATATTTTTTGACTTTTATATTTTTATTATGATTTAATTACTATAAAACACTAATTAATTGATTAAAATATTAAAACTAATTAGAAAAATCTCAACTTTTTACGAAAATACTTAATACTAATCTGATTTAATAAAAATGCTAAACTGAAAAAGCTATACTAAATAAGCTAGGAATAAGCTAATTAAACTTAATAAGCTAAACTCAGAAAGCGTATATAAGAGATGAGTTGTGTAAGCTTTTAACGAGAAAGACCCAGGCGCGTTGGTAAGGAGTGTGTGTGGTGAGCTGGGTGGCCAGAGATCAAATCCCAGCAGTGGCACTTTTTGTAAACTATTTTTTTTTTAACTTTTTCTTTTTACAAACTTATTAACACCAATGAGATAAGCATTTTTCACAACTGTGACTTTTTCTAAAAACCACTGATAAGCACAGAATAAGCACAAAAATAACAACAGTTGGCTTTTGAAAATCGAAATAAGAACTAGTTAAGCTAAAATGATTATTAAGCTAGAAATAAGCAAAAACTACAATGAAATAAGCTAAGTAATAGTTAACAAACTAATTTTACAACTGAATAAGCTTGAATACTATAGATAAGCACTGATTAAGCTTCCAATAAGCACAAATACCAACTGATCACACAGGGTACTGTTGGTTTTATAGCTACTTTCTAGATTGAATTTAAGCACTTGAATAAGCTATAAAATGGAAATAAGCACTTGTACAAACAAGCTGACCAGCTGAACTTTCTAAAAAACTAATTTACTCACTTTGGATTACAAAAATGAGCTTTTGAGGAGCTTTTGAAAAATCGAAAAATCATCGAGTAAAGACTCGGTGAATCTTGAGTTTGGACAAAACTAAAAGCTATAGCGACTACTCAAATAAGCTAAAAAGTGAAAAAGTGAACTTGGAACCTTAAGTTGGCTTGGTTAGCTATCCCAAGAACCAAGTATCATGGTCGAGACCAAGCGATAAGCTTTTTACAAGCTTGTGAAAAAGATGGCAAAGTGCACAGTGGCCTTATTGACTTTTTAAGAAAACTAAAAGCTTGACTTTTTGAACTTCGATTTATTCTATAGTGAATTAGTTGTATTAAGCTATAACAAGACTATATTAAGCTATTATAACAACTTATGACCAAGAAATCATGAGAATAGATTATGAAATTCAAACAGTTATGGTGTTTTAACAGGATCTAAGTGACTTTTGACTTTTGAAGTTCTAATGACCAAATGACTAATTACAGTGATTCAAGAAACTATTATTGAGACTGCATAGACAAGTTGCAAGCAATAACAAGAGCTTAAGCTCTTGTAATCCACTAATCCAAACACCCTTTAATAGTCTGAGTTGCAAATTAAATATAGACTAACCATCTGTTTAAGCTAATAAAGCGATTAATCTAAGTTTACTTGAACTAAACACAACTAATTAAACTTGTTTTAACCACTTAAGATTACAATAACAGATTAAGCTAATGAGATTTGGAAAATTGCTTACAAATGGAACTTTAGTCACAGTGGCTTGTACTAAACCAATGAACTACCAACCCATCACAACCAACCCATTGAACTCAAAACAAACCCATTTCCATGTCTGCATCCCCCTGTATCCATTTCCAACCTGCTTAACCAAATGTGCTTCTGCAGTTGACTTTTGTTGACTTTCAAGGGAACTTGATTGAAACTAGATAACAGGTTTACAAAAAGCTAAGATAAGCTCAAATAAACCTGTTTAACTTATTAAATAAGCTTATTGAAGCTTGGTAACATGAGTTGAATTGAAAATTTGCAACAGTGAACTCAAAAACTTGAAATGTAAAGGAACCATAGAATTAAGCTTGGAAACTGAGTTATAATGATTAAAAGGTTTAGTATTAATACAATAAAGCTTGATATTACAAAGTTGTGAACTAATTAAAACATTCAAAGAAAAACGACATTCATGAAATTAAAAAAAAACTAAGACTACTTCTTCTCTGCTTCTTTCTCCTCTTTTATGCTTCAGAAATGCTTACACGTGTCCTTAGAGCAGATCCCACCTCCCAATTCAACCAATGGGTGAGCTTTGAGTGCATTACCTGTTTTAATCATTTTGGCGGGAAAAGCATATTTGACTTATAGGGTACTGTAACAGGCAAGTAGGGGGTGGCATTAATTGTGGGTGGTGGATGATGATGAGGGTGGAAGAAAAGGAGAAAGGTGATGGGATGTTGCAGGCAACAGCTGGGGAAGCAGGAGGTGGAAGACAGTGAACAGTGGGGCGCCTTTTTATCCGTTTGACTGTGTTTGACCAAGGGGTCAAAATAGGAGGGTCCAAAAAGGGAAAAGGCAGGGGTCCAAAGGTATATGTGGCAAGGTCAAATGGGTTTTGACAAGTCTTTAGGCTTAATAAGACAAGGACTATAGTTGCAATTCTGAAAACTTGAAGGACTATTCCTGCCATTTTTCCAAAGTTACCATAAGGACCAAAACTGACAACTTTTAATAGTGCAAGGACTAAACTTGCCATTTTCCTATTTTCAAAGGACTATTTTGCCAATTTCAAAGTTCGGGGACCTAAGTTGTAAATTTGTAATTTTAAGTTTCAAGGACCAATTTTGACAACTTAGGAATCCTAGGGACTCAAAATGAAATTTTCTTTATTTGGTTTTACCAGGGACTGCTTTTGAAACCTTTTCAAACTTGGGGACTAAAGCGCCAATTATGCAAACTTGATCGTTTTCACCGATTTTGATGTTTTGCATTTAAAACATATAAAACACTTGTTTGTGATATTTTTATCATTTTGATGCGTTTCTGAGTGTTTTCAGATGTTTTAGCAGTTTAAACAGTACAAAAATGATGAGTATTTAGACACTCATCAGTAATACATAACGATTAGTATTGACATGTGAAAACTTCATTATTCAAAAGACCTTGAAGAAAAGCTTACTGACGATCACCTGAAATGCATGAGAGAAAACGTGTCAACTATGAATATAGTTGGTAAGTACACATGTTTTATAATATGAAAACCTTTTTAAGAAAGTTCATATCACAAATATCCTATCAACTTATCTTGTTTCAAATCCCGCCCATACAAGACTTTTAACATATAAGTTCATATATATTTCCATAATAAAAGTAATTTCAAAGTCTTTAAGAAAAGTCCACAAAGCAAAGGCGATGTCAATCCATTCAGTTGCAAGTCCCACCCATACAAGACTTGTAACCTATGTGTTCACAACCTATTGCATATAGGGATGGTAACGGGTCGGGTTCGGGGCGGGTTTTAGGGAACCCATACCCATACCCGTTTATCATATCCAAACCCAAGCCCCAATACCCGATGGGTACCCGATTATTATTATCCATCGGGTTATCGGTTTTCTCCGCGGGTATCGGTTATCCCCAATTAAAATCATTGTTGTACAACTCGACCTAAAAAAAACCAAAACACCCTAATATATTCAAAGTTTTTAGAAGTTAAAGAAAACGACTTCAATATTCGTAATGTTTGAAGATTAAAGAGTTAACGTGTCATGTGTGTGAGAATTAAAGCGTCAAGCGTAAGTGTTAATTTAATAGTTTGTAATTACCTTATATAAATTAGCAAAAAAAACGTGTACAAATTCGGGTATACGGGTACGGGTATACGGGCGGGAGAAAAGAAAAGAATATATTTACCCGAACTCGTATCCAAACCCGCGAACCCGCCCCCGAACCCGACCCAAATGGTTCGGGTTTCAGTTTTCCCCATCGGTTTCGGGTGCTTTTGCCATCCCTGATTGCATAAAAATACGTATGTCTGGTAGTCAAGCAAACGCGATCATAATAATACACAAAATAAGCATTACGTATATAATAATGTATGCCAGGAAAAGCCCCGAGAATAAATAATATGCGGCCCGTAACATAGTGAACGAGAGGTTGCCCGACCTCTAATATCGCTATCCATACTACTTACTAATAGGAGACTAACAATGCGAATGTACGAACGGTACATCATACAACTATTATACACAATTATGAATGCTCCGAACATGGGAGACTTTGCATGCTCAACCAATAAGGCGAGACTTTTAAGAAAAGAACGCTCCACCGACACGGCGAGACTTTTAGATCAAGAACGCTCCACCGACATGGTGAGACTTTGCACGCTCCACCCATAAGACGAGACTTTAAGTTCGTAATTAAATTCAAGAGTTTAATTTAAGTTCAAAAGTTCAAGTCAAAAGAGTTCATAAAATAGTAATCAATATAGTTTAAATATGGTTCATGCATCCACCCCAAAACGATTAAAATAGTTAGAGAGAGGCGTTCGTGAATACTCACTGTAAAGCAAAGTGATAGTGAAAGTATGATGTTGGAAGGCCGAGAGAATCCTAGGAGCAATAGGTTTTGGCTTTCAAAAGAAAGGAATAACAAGATCTAGGACTAGAACTAGGATTTGAGCACTCTCCCAAACCTTAGCAACCTTCTACACTTCTTGTATTCTTGAAGAGCTTGTGATGAGATCTTAGGTGACTTGAGTGGATTTAAACACAAGAAGATCACCTAAACTTGCAAGGATTTGAGGTAGCTTTCTTTGGCCTTTAATTTCTCTTGTAATACTTGAAGTAAAACTTGAATGAAGAGTGTTTGTGTTTTTTTTTTGTGTTGTGAACGACTACAATAGGGGCAGGGGTATTTATAGGGCCCTGAGGATGTTAGTTTACACTAAGGTGTGGTCTAGAATGGAACACATGATGCATATTTGGTTGATTTTTAGCCTTAAGACTTTCTATGGCTCCTAATGTAACACATGATGCTCTAAATGTTCCATGGCTCTCACCAAGCCACCAAGGCCATGGTGATACACCCTATACACGTTCAATACAAGGGGAGGGACTAGATGGATGAATCTTGACCTTATATAAGTGACGAAGTGAGTTTTGGTCCCCGTTAATCGCTAACTGTAAGCCGTAAAGTCACGAAACTTAAAACCGGGTATCCTAAAAATATGAAACTTATAAATATGTTAAAACTTATAAATATACTCTATATTAGCATATTAAATGAGTGATAAGCTCTATTGGGATGCTTAAAGTCGTAAAAACCTAAAACCGTATGCTTTTTACGCGTAAAACGCAAAACCGAAAAATGTAAAAATTCAAAACTTACGAAAACATCGTATGATGTGAAAAACCTATATTTCTCTTGTTTGTAATTTTTTATGGACATATCGGGATGTCTAGATTTCGTTTAAACTTAAACGTAAATCTCATACACGGTTTTGTGAAATTTGCAAAAATGACCCGACGGGTGTCAAACTCTCGGGTTATCATGAAAATAGGTTAACTTATGATAATGTGAAATAAAAATTTCTGGAGTGAATAGTAAAAATGAATAGTAACCTAAAAATGTGAATTGTTACATAGTGGTTGAAAATGAGCTCGAAATAGTAACGAGTCAAGTTCAAGCTTATAGACTCAAATCCAGTTATTATTAGCTTTTAGAGCTTTTAAGTGATTTATTTATGAACGTGTCAAGCTTTTCGAGCCAAGCTCAAGCTGAATTTAAATCTTATCTTATATTTCAAGTTTAGCTGGTTTTAGAAACACAACATTACAAAAAACTTGAGTTATCGAGTTAAGTCGAGCTCTGACAAACTTTGACTTGATTCAACCCGTTTACACCTATAATAAGAAACATAAAAACAATTTCAAGATTTTTTGGAATGAAACGTATAATAGTTGATTTAACAAGTTGTGAAGTCGGCCCAAACTTAGCCTGTTTTGTCTTAGCCCTAACCCGTGCATGTTCGTGTGGTATCAAGAATTGTCACTCCTACTCATAACACCATACGTGATACGCTAAAACAAAAGTCTTGAAATTCTTCATACGAAGTCAACGAACACCATTAACAAATGATACTATGGTGTTTTATAAGAGTGAATGATACAGAATAAAATGTCCATCGAGAATGAAATTGTAAAGAAAAGAATAACTATAAGAAGGGGAAATGATGCCTACTTTATAAAGTAGGGAAGTTGCCTATTTTATAAAGTAGTAAAAGAATGGGGAAAATATGTATTTGTGATATAATAAATAGGCTTAATTGTAAATATTTTTAATTTTTTACAAAGGAAAGTATGCATCTTTCTTACTTTATAAAGTAGGCATCATTTCCCCCTATAATAAACAAATACTTTTTCTTTTCTTTTTTTGTTAAAAGGAACATGTCACATTGGTAATTCTTTTGTTTGATACAAATAGAGAAGAGTAAATTACATGGATGGTCCCTGTGGTATGTTAAAAGCAACAACCTTCATCCCTCTAAGTTTGAAGTTGCACTGGTAGTCCCTAAACTGGTAAACAAACAACACCACCGGTCCATCACTTAACTAGTGCTAAGTGACTTCCGTTATAATTTACACTTTAGCCCTTTTGGGTTAAAGACCGTTGCATCGTCTATCCTCTATAATAACGGATGTATATAACTTAAATTTTTTCTATTTTAGGTACGTTTTTATATGTTTTCTTACGATTTCATACGTTTTTATCCAATTTCGTCCGTTTTTTTACGTTTGTCCGTTTTCATACGTTTTATCCGTTTTCTTACGTTTTCATACATTTTATCCGTTTTCGTCCGTTTTTATAAGTTTTCATTTATTTTTATACGTTTTCCTACGAATTTATCCGTGTTGATCTGTTTTTATACGTTTTTTTTCGTTTTCACACGATTTTATCCGTTTTTAACGTTTTCGTCCGTTTTCTTACGTTTTTATCTGTTTTTATACGTTTTCTTATGTTTTATCCATTTTCGTCGTTTTTATACGTTTTCGTCCGTTTTTTATTTACATTTTCATATGTTTTATACGTTTACACACGCTTTTATCCGTTTTTTATGTTTTCGTCCGTTTTACACTTTTTTATCCGTTTTTTTACGTTTTTATCCGTTTTCATCTGTTTTTCTTACGTTTTCATCCGTTTTCTATGTTTTTATCCATTTTCTTCCGTTTTATACGTTTTCATCCGTTTTCTTACGTTTTCATGTGTTTTTGTACGTTTTTATCCGTTTTATATGTTTTCGCCCGTTTTCTTACATTTTCATACGTTTTCGTCAAAATTTTTATGCGTTTTTATATGTTTTTCTTACATTTTCATACGTTTTTTTTTTCATTTTATACGTTTTTCTTATGTTTTCATCCATTTTCATACGTTTTTCTACGTGTTTATCTGTTTTTTACGTTTTTATTCTTTTTTATACGTTTTCGTCCGTTTTTCTTACGGATAAAATGAATGAAAACGTATAAGAAGACAGATAAAAAAGTATAAAAACATAAGAAAAACGTATAAAACGGATGAAACTGTAAAAAATGGACGAAAACGTATGAAAATGTAAGAAAAGGGGCGAAAACGTATGAAAACGTATAAAAACGTATAAAAACATATCAAAATGTAAGAAAAATGGACAAAAGCGTATAAAAACGGACGAAAACAAATAAAAACGTAGAAAAACGCATAAGAACGGATGAAAACGTGTGAAAACGTATGAAAACGTGTAAATTATAACGGAACTTGTAACACCCCCAAATCTCGGTACATCGGAAGACTTAATCAAGTTTTCGGGGCGTTACTATTGGATTGGTATCGCACACAAGTATAGCAAAAAGATAGTCATTTAACATTCAAACCAATCCCAAATTTAAGTATTCAAAACATTTAATCCAAAAGTGTAATTATTAGGCCCAAAACATGGTTTAATCAAATAGGCCCCCATAGTTTATCAGAGTCAGAAATGATCCTTGAACCCCGCCTTCTTGCAAAGCTTCCACCGAATCATGTATTCCAAACATCTCTTAAATACCTGAGAAATCATGCTAAAAGGTCAGCTTACGCTGGTGTGTTCATAGGTTTAAGTTCAACAAAATCAAAGTGGACCTGTAAGAGTTGATTTGCTATGCAAGACCTAAGATAGATAAATACCGTTTCTCACCGATCCTACCCGGATCACCAATCATAACACATGTCCCGCATCCAGGGACTACTCGGGCCCAGCGACTTTAGTCCAGCACTGTCGTGGCAAAATCTAGAACAATTGCCAACCCCGGACTAGGTCGATGTAGAAGTCTATTCTTAGTTAGGCACGGTTAAACCTAAACTAAGGCAACAACTACCGAACATCTATCTAAACAGTCAAGCATATAAGCAAATCCAAATAGTTTTAACGGTCCAAAAACAACAGCATGATTCTCACCCCAATATAGTTAAAAACGTAGATAAAAGTGGGGCTATGAAACTCACCTCAAGCAATCAACGCAAGCAATCAACGCACAAATATACACTAGCAGAAGATAATGGTATCACAGCACATCAACTATCGACTCGGCACAACCTATTAATGTAGACCAACTTTAATATATATGTTCCTCAAAATCAACGTTATCTACCCCAATATGTTTCACTTCTTTATTTCCAAAAAATGTCTCGTTTCACCATTTAATCCTAGTGTTTGGTATTCCTCATGTGGGTGTATCGACTCAATATGATGCCATGAATGCACTCAAACAACCAATATATAACTCAATGCGACGCAATGAGACCTCTAAATGATAAGCTCCATAGTTCAATAAGTTTCGGAATAAATAGTAGACCTTATCGAATTCGTCAACTCGATAAACTCATTTATTTATTCGTGTCGCATATTATCCTATAAATCAATCATATCCTAAAGAGTCATAAGGATAAGTCACCCATTAATAAGGTTACCCAACGTACCTAGCGGGCTCTTATTAGATTCGTCAACCTAATAAGTCCGCTACCCACGTGGATCAACAATATTAATGCTAGGTTATCCGTAACCCATGCACACAACGTAAGCAATTAAATACTTAAACCAATATTAAATGTCCAAAATTGACATTTGTTGATAAACGTGTACTCGAAACATTAATTACTTATTCATTACAAAACATTTCCAATTTAGTCGTTAGTTTCTCTTTAAAAATAGTAAATAACAAGATAAGACTTGTTATCGACATTTTTGGTACAAAAGCCCATTTATTATTTCTATTTCATAGTTTATTAACATTTTCATATATATATATATATATATATATATATATATATATATATATATATATATATATATATATATATATATATAATAAACAAAAGTTTTTTTGAAATGTGTACACCTCATTTAATCCATGTTGGCACTTTATCCATGTCACTAAAGCCACCTCACCTATTCCACATCATCTATTACAGCTTGAATTCTACAGAGTACAGACAATTAGTGAAGTTCTTTGACTTTCTTATTTATTATCCCAATTCATATCTACTTTCTCAAATTTGAGAGTTCTTTGACTTTCTTATTCGCTGTCAATATATCATCTCATTTTATCTCAATCAAATATATGGAATTGATTCTTCAACAACTCTACCTTTCAATCGAAGATATGGTATACGGTCTAATTTTCTAAAGCCACTTTAGGGATAAATTGGGTATTTCCTTTATAAATTAGTAAATTACAGATCCTTCATTCTGATGGCAATTTAAATTACATATGCTTCACTCTCATGGCATTTTAAGGTACGTTAAATTGGGTATTTTGTTTTCCTTTCTATTGATCAAATTCATAAATAGTGCAAAGGTTAAAACCCAAGATTGGGGTTTTGATTTTTATTTTTAGGGTTAAGTAGTTAAAGGCTATTCATAAGGGTATATATCTTCATCTCTAATTCTCTATTGTGTTCCTGTATAATGGCCAGCTTGTGATGACTACTGTTTGTTTGTATTTTAGAATATATACTTCAACTTTGATAAACTTAGTTGACGGTGTTTAAGGATAAATTTGGTTGAAGACTGAACACGAGAGTTGACGAGTTAACTTGAAGGTGCTTCCCTATATTTGTATGTTTAAGTGGCTTTATTCTAGATTTTTCTCATTGTTTGAAATGTCTCAATTCAAGAATTTTATGTGAATTTGATGTTGACGTTGATAACAACAGTTATTTTATGATGACGTTTAGTATATCGAATGGATTTAACGAGTGCATGACTCGTGTTCGATGAAATGGCTTAAAAGAAGTTTAGATATATGGTATAATTTAAAAGTTGAATGTGTTTGTAACTTTGTATGGCAAGTTAAAAGTTAACAGTCAATGGAAATCCTTTTTTGAATCTCAATGGTTCACTTTTTGAATATGCTATTGTTTGGTTAATTCGTTTTCTACATAAGCTCTTCATACTGAACATGGAAAGAGTGTTTTGTTGTACTCATATCTTATATGGTTTGTTCAAAAAAAATCTTATATGGCTATAATATTTCAATAGCTTATAAGCCACATTTGTTGAGGTGGCTCAACAACCATCAGAAGGTGGGTTCCAACACTAACAACAAAAACCTTGTGCTTCATTTACTGCATCTATTTAGTTGCAGGTATGCATCAAGTCCAAGTTAGCATTGTGACTCAAATACTTTATTTTTTCTTTAAACAATGCAAACTTTATTACTTTATCTTTTTCTGTCATAATGGTTTAGGGACCAGATATGTAGTTTTAAGCGCCAAGTTAAGACCATTAGATGAATTTTATATGTGGTCGTCCATATAACTTACGGGTCTATCAACACATGTTAGTACTTTTAAAAAGTACTTTGTTATTGTATGTTAAAATGGTTGACAATATAAAGTATTGCAAGTTTACAAGAATGCTAATAACTATACTTTCTTTATTATGATAAAGATGTTCAGTTTTCATTCAAGGTGATCTTAGTACATTTAAGTTCTTTTAGCAACCCGTTAATATCAAGTTAATAAATGTACTAAGATAACATGTCATGAAACATGATTTGTTTATAGTTTATGTAAATAGTTAAATTACAAAAAGGGTCTTTGGGGACTACTCTACCCGAGGATGACAATTTGACCGTTCTTTTTGTTTCCTCATTTCTTAAAAATTGGTCCAAGTGAGAATGCCCTTGCCCTTTAAATATCACATGAGCATCTTTATATGAATGCCAAACGATGCAATATTGAGGCGAAGTCAACCACGTGCCAAGCGGAACTCGAAGAGAAGCTGATAAGAGACTTCGTATGCTTTCTTAGTTCATGTATCTAGAAATACCATATAGTTTCTTGAACGATGTTAAACACAAAGTGCTATTATAAATTTGATCCAACCGTCTAATGTAAACTATTTGTTTCATGTTATTGAAGTTTTGTATGCAAGGTCATTTTCAATTTGTGTGTAATCTTTTCACATGTTTTGCACATCCTTCTAAGTTGCTACGCAAATAGTCACTAATTGTTTGGAAATTAGCATTTGTTTTTCTAGATGTTTCACTTTTTTTTATAAAGTTTTTATAAGCCACCCGTGATTTATCACGGGTTTATAAACTAGTATATATATATATATATATATATATATATATATATATATATATATATATATATATATATATATATATATATATATATATATATATATTTCAAATTCCATTATTAATCTCATATCGTTATTTGTTTCGAGTCCACAAGCACGAGTCATAACTCGGCTTTTAATCAATCAATAGTCCAAATTATATCAAAGTCCATATTACGGCTTTGTCGGAGTCAACTATTGACTAAAAGTCAAAGTGACGCCGACGTAGCTCAAAGTCAACAATATATATATCAAGTCCAATGTAAAAGTCACAATATCGCAATTCAATCCCAAACCAACTCAAAACAATCTCGCCAACCAATCAATCAACGAAACATACTCGAAACCAATGTTATGACCCTAATGGTCATGACACGGTCGCGGTCAAGACCACGTGAACCAAACAAGCTCTAGAAGCTTTTCGGCTCCACGCGTCTCATCCAAACCTCAACTACATCAACCAACAAGCTACCAAATCGACCCGACTCGGACCCATGACCCTAGTGGGTCAGGTACACCAACCCATGAGCCACGTATGTGACCATGGTGGTTCGTACGTCCCATGTTCCTCAATCAAACACAACCAAATCAATTCCACAACACCCAAAACCAATCATTCAAGCTCCAAACACAAAAACCATCATCTATCTTAACTAAAAATATGAACCTAAACCCTAAATGCACAAACCCATCAAATTGATACACCACACATTTACCAAACATTAATTACTTGTTTATTTAGTCACTAATTAGCTTTAATTTCATGTTCCACCCAAAAGCCCCAAATTTGTTCATAGGGTCAAAACCCTAATTTCAAATACGTGGGTTTTTATCACCCAAACAAGCTCAAAACTTATTCCATTTACCTTATCTAATCACCAATTGCAAAACCCCTTTGAAACCCTAAAAGTACGAATCTTGATTCAAAGATTTGAAGGTGTTATTGAAGTCCAAATGAAACGTGTAATATATGGTTGGAAAGAGGATAAAGAGAGCTTCAAGATGGTGGTGGTGGTGTATGGTGACGCGCCGTCGTGTGGCGGTGGTGGCTGAAATATGGCCGGCGGCCACAAGGGTGGTGGCTAGGGTTTTTAGTGAGAGAAAGGTAGAGAGAGAAATGTTAGTGTGTGTGTTTTTAGAGAGAGAAACAAATGAGGTGAAATGGGGATTGGGTGGGGTATTTTTACTAGGCCACTAGGGACCTCAAAATAATTAATTTGGAGGAGGGGGGCGCCGGTCTCAAGAGAAAGGGGAGGGTCGGAGTTGTAATTTTTTGTAACTATCCCGTTTACCCATTCCCGAGCTCACATATTGTCCCAAGAGTGTCCCTCAACGTTTATTCAACTTTCTAACATCGTTATTTACGTTTTTCTACGAGTTTTGACTATTTATTTGTCAATTTTCGAGTTACGGTCTACAAGTTACAATAATTCTTATTTTATGCTTTTCTAGTGCCGAATCGAATAGTGCCTATCAAGTAGAGTTAAAACTCATACGATAACTCACTTAATAATGAAATAAACCGTAAAAACCAATAGACGATATAAAATCAAGTCATGGTTTATAAAAATAGTGATAAAGACAAATCTCAATTTAGTTTAACGTAATGCGGTTACCTAAAATAAACTCCCTAAATTGCCAGTTGTCACAGCCTCCCAGCCTCAGAAGAAACCCGTCCCGGGTTTCACTCCGAGTTGCTTGATGTTATGAAAAGTTTAGGATACTTCCTACGGAAAACGTCCTCACGTTCCCAAGTGAACTCCGGTCCATGCCGGGAGTTCCAACGAACCTTAACAATCGGAATACGGCTATTCTTCAGCCTTTTGATCTCACGATCCATAATCTCAATCGGTTCCTCAACAAAATTCAATTTCTCATCAATACGAATATCTCTTAAAGGCACAACTATGTTTTCCTCCGAAAGACATTTCTTAAGATTACTAACATGAAAGACATTGTGTACACTACTCAGTTCCGATGGTAGCTCCAGGCGGTATGCTACCGGTCCGATTCTTTCCAGGATTGGAAAGGGACCAATATATCGGGGATTGAGTTTTCCACGTTTCCCAAAACGAATCACTCCTTTCCAAGGAGAAACTTTCAACATAACACAATTTTTCAACCTGAAATTCTAATGGTTTACGTCTCTTATCGGCA
Source organism: Chrysanthemum lavandulifolium (assembly GCA_022545495.1). Classification (NCBI taxonomy): domain Eukaryota; kingdom Viridiplantae; phylum Streptophyta; class Magnoliopsida; order Asterales; family Asteraceae; genus Chrysanthemum; species Chrysanthemum lavandulifolium. The sequence goes on along the minus strand of CM040238.1, from coordinate 302,395,196 downwards.
TAACTCTTTTGTCTATCACGAGCGGTTTGCAACCGATTACGAATCTGTACTATCTTCTCAGTGGTTTCTAAGACAAGTTCGGGACCTGTAAGTTGACTCTCGCCAACTTCACCCAACAAAAGAAGAACGACATTTTCGGCCATCTGATTGCCTCAAATGGGGCGGCCTTAATGCTAGAGTGATAACTATTGTTGTAAGAGAATTCGGCCAAAGGAGGTGTCTCTCCGGCCTTTGCGAAATCAATAACACATGCTTTAAGCATGTCCTCTAAAGTCCGAATGGTTCTCTCGCTCGACCATCGATGCGTGGATGGTAAGCGATACTCATATCCAAATTCGTTCCTAATGTCATGCATAACGACTTCTAAAAGTGGGATGTAAACGACTATCCCTATCGGAAATGATAGATATCGGTACTCCATGACGCGATACTATCTCCTTAAGATACAATCGAGCAAGCTTATCAAGACTATCGGTTTCACTAATAGCTAAGTGAGCGAGACTTAGTTAAACAATCAACTATTACCCGGATAGCGTCATTGCCGCTAAGCTGTTCTCGTAATTTAGTAATAAAGTCCATGGTTATTCGCTCCCATTTCCATTCGGGAGTTCGGGTTGAACTAAAAGTCCCGATGGTTTCGATGTTCGGCCTTAACTTTAGAACAAGTCGGGCATCTCTTGACATCTTGAGCTATATCGGCTTTCATATTGGGCCACCAATAAAGTTTCTTAAAATCCTGATACATCTTATCGGCTCCGGGATGAAAAGAGTATTTTGATTTAAGCGACTCGTGCATAATCAACTCACGGATTCCACCATGAAATGGCATCGAGCTTCTGTCTTTGAAGCATAATGTTCTGTCGGAACGCTTCAAGAAGCCGTTTTCACTTTCTACCATTCCATAAAGATTCTCATAAGGACGGTTCTCTTCCGTCAATGCCTCTGCTTGGGCGGCTAAAATTTGAGATGGTAAGGGCGAAACAATGGTCATTCCTAATGATCTAACAAGTAGGGGTGGAATGTCCTCTTTACGGCTAAGTGCATCAGCCACAACATTAGCCTTACCAGGATGATAACGAATCTCAGAGTCATAATCACTAATAAATTCCAACCAACGACGTTGTCTCATGTTCAGTTCCTTCTGATCTAAGATATGCTTCAAACTCTTATGGTCGGTAAATACTACACACTTGGTTCCATACAGGTAATGTCTCCAAATCCTAAGAGCAAACACTACAACACCTAACTCAAGGTCATAGGTGGTGTAGTTTTCTCATCTTCTTAAGTTGTCGGGATGCATAAGCAATCACCTTCTCACGTTGCATCAAAACAGCACCTAAGCCTTTATGCGAAGCGTCCCGATTACACGACAAAGTCTTCGCTTCCTTGAGCAAAGCTAGGATGGGCGCACTACACAAATTCTCCTTGAAGTTGGAATACTTGTTCTTCCTTTTCTCCCCATTCATACTTAACATCCTTACGTGTTAATTTGGTCACGACTTAGCTATCTTAGAAAATCCTCAATGAATCTCCTATAATAGCACTGCTAACCCTAGAAAGCTGTCGGATTCGATGGGTTCTTAGGGCTGCCCATTCTTAATGGCCTTAATCTTAGATGGGTCAACATGAACACCTCGACTATCTATCACCTGACCTAAGAATTGCACGGACGGAATCCAAAATTCACACTTAGAGAATTTGGCATACCGCTTTTCCTCTCTCAGCAATCCTAAAATGAGCCTCAAATGCTCTTCGTGCTCCTCACTACTCTTAGAGTATAGCAAGATGTCGTATATGAATACAATCACAAACTTATCCAGGTATGGCTTACACACTCGGTTCATGAGATCCATGAAAACTGCTGGCGCGTTGGTCAAACCAAAGGACATCACTTGGAATTCATAGTGTCCATAACGAGTCCTAAACGCAGTCTTAGGGATATCCTCTTCTCGAACTCTAAGCTGGTGATAACCAGATCGTAAATCGATCTTAGAAAAGACACTAGCTCCTTGGAGTTGGTCGAATAGATCATATATTCTAGGTAACGGATATCGGTTCTTCACTATAAACTTATTCAATTCCCTATAATCGATACACATCCGAAACGTTCCATCCTTCTTCTTCACAAACAACATTGGTGCTCCCCACGGTGATGAACTTGGTCGAATGAATCCCTTCTCTGACAATTCTGCCAACTGTTTAGACAGTTCCTCCAATTCTCTTGGAGCAAGTCGATAAGGTGCCCGGGCTACGGGTGCCGCACCGGTATCAACTCTATTTGGAATTCCACTTGTCGGACGGTGGAATCCACAGCGATCGTCGGAAACACGTCGGAAATTCTCTAACGACGGGTACATCATTGAGGTTTCTTTCACTCTTCTCCTCACTTTTCTTTTCGAAATTCGAGCCAAGAAAAGACAACCTCCTCTATCTATGTATACGGGCCTTAATACAAGAGATGATGCTCAACCGGAAGGACTTCCACGATCGCTCCGATCTCCTTGTATGCTCGAACTTTTCGCCATCATCTGATGCGCACAACCTTCTCATCACGGATGATGTGTGCACCGTTCTTCGACAACCAATCCATTCCGATAATGACGTCAAAACTTCCTAAGGTAACCGGCAATAAGTCTATACTAAACGGGCGGTCTAGGAAACTTAAGGTAAAACCTCGAACTACGGTGTCTATCTTCTCTCTATCCCCATTCGCTAATTCCACATCCTAACTAAACCCTAGAGGTGTTTGGGAGATTCCTAGTAATGGCATAAAATTGGTGGATACGAAACTCATATCCGCACCAGTATCAAACAGTATGGAAACATAGCGATTATTGAGAAGGAGCGTGCCCGTAACTACGTTAGGGTCCTCACCGACTTCCTTCCCAATAAGCGTAAACACGCGTTGTTCCCATGTCTCTCTGTTGATTCCTAGTACCATGGTTTCCCTGGTTTTCCACAACCTCACGCTTCACAGGGTTTAAGCCATTACCTCCTACACCTCGGTTAGAAAATCCTCCTACATTACCGGGATTTCCTCTCGACACTCATTCTTAAAGTGTCCCTTTTTTCCACATCCAAAACAAGTGACAGTGGCCTTCCAGTCCTCTCCTTGTGCAGTTTGAGCTGCAGCAAGTGGACGAGACCTACAGTCTTTGGCCAAGTGTCCTACCTTAGATCACTTCCTACACACATTCGGGCATAGTCCATGGTGGTGTCGGTTAAAACGACCACGCACAGGCTTACTACCTTCGTAATCTTTCCTACCTCCATTTCCTATGGCGAACACTTTGGCTGTCTCTTGCCGTTTGTTGCCATTCCCTTTTGCAACTTCGTTCCTCTTCCTCTTATCACTCCTATCATTCTTACTCTTTTCTCCTAATTCTAGCACACAAGAGTCCATCAAACTCTGAGCCACAACAATTGCCTCTTGCAAATTAACTGGCTTGGCAGCGATGACATCATTTCAAGTAGCCAAAGGCTATCCATCAGTATACCTTTCAATCTTAAGTTCTTCGATGCGAACCATTTCAGGGCAAAGCAATGATAACTCTTGGAAACGACAAGTATAAGTCGCCATGTCAGTACCCTTAACCTTATGGTTCCAGAACTCACTCTCTAACTTCTTAACTTCATTCCTAGGACAGTAAGTCTTAATCAAGAGAGCCTTAAATTGAGTCCAAGTCATACTATAAGCTACATCAATTCCTACTGATTGGTGATAGTTGTTCCACCAGGTCAACGCCTCGTCCTTCAAGGTGAATGTTGCATACTTAACCTTACAATCCTCATCACAGTTACTCACAGCAAATACATATTCAGTTTTCTCTAACCACCTAGTCAGGTAAACTACTCCCTCAGTTCCTCTGAACTCAATGGGACCACAGAATCAGAACTCTTTGTAGGTACAACCTCGAGTTCGATTCAGCATTGGGGTTTCATTAGAAGTATTAGAGAGATTAGCCTCAGCTAGCAGTTCAGCGACACGCTGCGACACTAGCTGGTCAATGTGGGTTGGGTTCACAAGTGGAGGGTTTTGTGGAACAGGACCATTCTCAGCATGGTCGTTCACATTCGGGTTCTCTACAGCTGGGTTATCAATGTTCGGGTTCTCAACATGTGGTGTGGTCGGGGCCGGACGACGACCTCGACGACCAGGGGCAACAACAGCAGCAGGAGCTGCTCGGTTGTTCCTAAGCGAGTTTCGTCTTGTTGCCATCATTCTATAGGCAAGAAGAACAGTTTCATAAGTTCACAATTCTCGTTCTAAAATAGAGTTGGGTTCCAAGGGTCACCCAATAACGCCTGAGTACATAATCAAGGCCAACAGGGATAACGCTATACCAAAGCGAAACAATCAGATACCGCATCATAACTAAAGGATGCATGTTCCCATAACCATAAATCATAGGTTTCAAAAGTGGAAATACATGGAAGGATTCGAAGAAGTCAAAAACGCTCCTAATAACGATACTAGTAAATAACTGGGATAATCCTACATCTCGAACCAAGTACTACTTAGTTTCAAGATGGTACAAAACCATAAATCTAATACTATCTAGCCACGTCTACGAATATCACTCACTGACCTCCTAACATCGTCAACCTCTCTCCACAATGAGGCTAACTCAACACGTCGAGCGTCGCGATCACTCTTAAGCTCTGTGACCTCTCTCTCCAACTCACCAATCCTACGCCAAATCGCTCTATCAGCATCACGAGCTATCGCGAACCCTCTCAGCAGGTCCCCAACCTGCTCCTAGAGCTCCGACATACCCTCACGCAAAACCCCAGTCCTCTTGACTACAGTACCCATATCAACTCTCAGATCCTCTATACTAGCCCTAGATACTCCAACCAATCGATCCGTCAACTGACTAAGCCTAGTACCTGCGATGTAATCCTCTCCCACATCGGACCCGTCTCACCATACTCCTCGGGCTCGAAACAATCTCGATGGTATCTTCGATCCTAACGGGCTACCTATATAAGGTGAGTAAGGTGGTGAGTCGATGTCTAAAGGCATCCGGGGACTCGGGCTCGAGAAAAAGAGAACACGGTCCGGAGAATGTGCGGGACTCTGCAATGGAGGAGTACCCCTTACAGGATATCCTCATCATCCTCCTCACGAGGATCCTCATCCTCATCAACATCTGCTCCTCAATGTCATGCTCTTCCTCGACCTCATGCTCCTCCTCGCCTCATCCATAAGGGGAGAGTCCATGAGTCGGAGTCTCTGCGGAGTAAATCACGCGTGGTACACTAGGAGATCTAGGCCTCCTAAGACATGGGGATGCTTCTAAGCGGATATGTGATGATGGTGGTCTCACGGACATGCGGGCGGTGCTATAAGCAAGCCTAGGAGTGCGTGCTCTCGCTAAGACACGATGTAAAGTGAGTGCGCCTAGATGAGCTAGGATGATCGATGATGATGAACTAGTGTGATGGGCAATCTCATAAGGACCACCTGCTGTGCCGTCATGAGAGTCAATCTTTGGCGAACTAGCAACAGCAAGGACCTCCTCAGACACATCAAAAGCTAGTGAAGGCATAGTCTGTGACAACGACATAGGGTAGGTATAAGTGTTCAAAACAACTAGTTTTAATAAGCGCATCAACTTAACCAAAACACATATCACATAATGAAAGCTTTAAAAGTAGAGGTACCGCATTACTCAAAACATGCCTTTAAATAAAACACATAAGTTCCGTTCCATCACATAATCCCATATCAAATCAAACGAGTTCAACATTCCCAAAATCACAATATATACCGTTTACTCAAATCAAATGCCGTAATATCTCGATAATCACATCTCATTTTCCAAAACCAATAATCATATCTCATTTCCAAAATCAATAATCGTATCTCGCTTCCAAAATCAATAATCATATCTCCAAATAATAACGTTTCCATAATCAGTTCACAATATCCCTTAACATATCATCTCATTATTCAGTTCGCAATTCATACCATAATCAAATAAGAAGCTTCGGCTTGGCAAGCGGGCAAGCGTCGGTCGAGGATCAATTTTCTCAAAAAGTGGTTATAGTTTAGGGTTTATAAATACCTAATTCTCTATAACCTTGAGCTCTGATACCAATCTGTAACACCCCCAAATCTCGGTACAGCGGAAGACTTAATCAAGTTTTTGGGGCGTTACTATTGGATTGGTATCGCACACAAGTATAGCAAAAAGATAGTCATTTAACATTCAAACCAATCCCAAATTTAAGTATTCAAAATATTTAATCCAAAAGTGTAATTATTAGGTCCAAAACATGGTTTAATCAAATAGGTCCCCATAGTTTATCAGAGTCAGAAATGATCCTTGAACCCCGCCTTCTTGCCAAGCTTCCACCGAATCAAGTATTCCAAACATCTCTCAAATACCTGAGAAATCATGCTAAAAGGTCAGCTTACGCTGGTGAGTTCATAGGTTTAAGTTCAACAAAATCATATTGGACCTGTAAGATTTGATTAGCTATGCAAGACCTAAGATAGATAAATACCGTTTCTCACCGATCCTACCCAGATCACAAATCATAACACATATCCCGCATCCAGGGACTACTCGGGCCCAGCGACTCTAGTCCAACACTGTCGTGGCAAAATCTAGAACAATTGCCAACCCCGGATTAGGTCGATGTAGAAGTCTATTCTTAGTTAGGCACGGTTAAACCTAAACTAAGGCAACAACTACCGCACATCTATCTAAACAATCAAGCATATAAGCAAATCCAAATAGTTTTAACGGTCCAAAAACAACAGCATGATTCTCACCCCAATATAGTTAAAAACGTAGATAAAAGTGGGGATATGAAACTCACCTCAAGCAATCAACGCAAGCAATCAACACACAAATATACACTAGCAGAAGATAACGGTATCACAGCACAGCAACTATCGACTCGGCACAACCTATTAATGTAGACCAACTTTAATATATATATTCCTCAAAATCAACGTTATCTACCCCAATATGTTCCATTTCTTTATTTCCAAAAACGTCTCATTTCACCGTTTAATCCTAGTGTTTAGTATTCCTCATGTGGGTGTATCGACTCAATATGATGCCATGAATGCATTCAAACAACCAATATATAACTAAATGCGACGCAATAAGACCTCTAAACGATAAGCTCCATAGTTCAATAATATTCGGAATAAATAGTAGACCTTATCGAATTCGTCAACTCGATAAACTCATTTATTTATTCGTGTCGCTTATTATCCCATAAATCAATCGTATCCTAAAGAGTCATAAGGATAAGTCACCCATTAATAAGGTTGCCCAACGTACCTAGCGGGCTTTTATTAGATTCGTCAACCTAATAAGTCCGCTACCCACGTGGATCAACAATATTAATGCTAGGTTATCCGTAACCCATGCACACAACGTAAGCAATTAAATACTTAAACCAATATTAAATGTCCACAATTGACATTTATTGATAAACGTGTACACGAAACATTAATTACTTATTCATTATAAAACATTTCAAATTTAGTCGTTAGTTTCCGTTTAAAAATAGTAAATAACATGATAAGACTTGTTATCGACATTTTTGGTACAAAAGCCCATTTATTATTTCTATTTTATAGTTTATTAACATTTTCATATATATATATATATATATATATATATATATATATATATATATATATATATATATATATATTTATATCAAATTCCATTATTAATCTCATATCGTTATTTGTTTCGAGTCCACAAGCACGAGTCATAACTTCTCGGCTTTTAATCAATCAATAGTCCGAATTATATCAAAGTCCATGTTACGGCTTTGTCGGAGTCAACTATTGACTAAAAAGTCAAAGTGACGCCGACGTAGCTCAAAGTCAACAATATATATATCAAGTCCAATGTAAAAGTCACAATATCGCAATTCAATCCCAAACCAACTCAAAACAATCTCGCCAACCAATCAATCAACCAAATATACTCGAAACCAATGTTATGACCCTAATGGTCATGACACGGTCATGATCAAGACCACGTGAACCAAACAAGCTCTAGAAGCTTTTCGGCTCCCGCGTCTCATCCAAACCTCAACTACATCAACCAACAAGCTACCAAATCGACCCGACTCGGACCCATGACCCAAGTGGGTCACGTACACCAACCCATGAGCCACGTACGTGACCATGGTGGTTCGTACATCCCATGTTCCTCAATCAAACACAACCAAATCAATTCCACAACACCCAAAACCAATCATTCAAGCTCCAAACACTAACCAAACACAAAACCCATCATCTATCTTAACCAAAAATATGAACCTAAACCCTAAATGCACAAACCCATCAAATTGATACACCACACATTTACCAAACACTAATTACTTGTTTATTTGGTCACTAATTAGCTTTAATTTCATGTTCCACCAAAAAGCCCCAAATTTGTTCATAGGTTCGAAACCCGAATTTCAAATTCGTGGGTTTTTATCACCCAAACAAGCTCAAAACTTGTTCCATTTACCTTATCTAATCACCAATTGTAAAACCCCTTTGAAACCCTAAAAGTACGAATCTTGATTCAAAGATTTGAAGGTGTTATTGAAGTCCAAATGAAGCGTTTAATATATGGTTGGAAAGAGGAGAAAGAGAGCTTCAAGATGGTGGTGGTGGTGTATGGTGACGCACCACCGTGTGGCGGTGGTGGCCGAAATATGGCCGGCGGCCACAAGGGTTAGTGTGTGTGTTTTTAGAGAGAGAAATAAATGAGGTGAAATGGGGATTGGGTGGGGTATTTATATTAGGCCACTAGGGACCTCAAAATAATTAATTTGGAGGAGGGGGGTGCCGGTCTCAAGAGAAAGGGGAGGGTCAGAGTTGTAATTTTTTGTAACTATCCCGTTTACCCATTCCCGAGCTCACATATTGTCCCACGAGTGTCCCTCAACGTTTATTCAACTTTGTAACATCATTATTTACGTTTTTCACGAGTTTTGACTATTTATTTGTCAATTTTTGAGTTACGGTCTACAAGTTACAATAATTCTTGTTTTATGCTTTTCTAGTGCCGAATCGAATAGTGCCTATCAAGTAGTGTTAAAACTCATACGATAACTCATTTAATAATGAAATAAACCGTAAAAACCAATAGATGATATAAAATCAACTCATGGTTTATAAAAATGGTGATAAAGGCAAATCTCAGTTTAGTTTAACGTAATGCGGTTACCTAAAATAGACTCCCTAAATTGCCAGTTGTCACAGAACTCACTTAACACTAGTTAACTGATGGACCGGTTTACCAATTTAGGGACTCTCAGTGCAACTTCAAACTTCGAGGGATGAAGGTTGTTACTTTTAACATACCACAGGGACCATCCATGTAATTTACTCAATAGAGAATGAATTTGTATCCATTAAATAGATTTACTTCTGTTAAAAATAAGACTAAAATACACGGTTGGTCCCTAAACTTGATCATATGCTTCACGTTGGGACAAAACTAGGCATTATCATCGCCACAAGTCCAAACCTTGGCCTTTAAATGCCAAATTAGTCCTTTGACCAAGTCAACATCTGATTTTTTTTGTAGTTGAGGGTATTTTAGTCCATACACATTTATACTTTTATAACACATTTATATTTTAACCCTTCATCTTTCATCCTCGTCATCATCTCCCCAAATCATCATCTCCCCAACATCATCCTGGTCATCATCTCCCCAAATCATCATCTCCCCCTGTACCGAGCATTTCATTTCTGTCTAAAACCGAGCATTTCAAATGAAGGCTGAAATCGATGATGCATTCGTTCTATCTTTTCTTTTTAGCTGGATAAGATCTATTGACCCTTTTTCATTTCTGTCTAAAACCGAGCATTTCAAATGCTCTCACCACAACCGCCACCATCATACCCACCACCGCCGTACCTCCTTCATCACCTTCCCCATCCTCTCATTAAATTGTAAGTCGGCAAACACACAATCGATCTTGTTAATTAATTTTATTATAAAACCGATTTATTTAGTTTTCGTGGAATAAAGATTGATTAAAAAAACGTTTTGGAAATCATTTGTGTGGTTAAGACTAATGTTGATACAAAAGTTGGGCGTTCCTTACTTAGACTCCGGTTCTCGTATCAATTAGATCTTGATGCTTGAGACCTGCACACTAAGAAAATAGAAAACATCGTTAGGCTTATCGTAGGATTGTCTCCCATGATTATCCTCTGGCGTGAGAGTAAGTAATCGGTTTTTAGGGTTTAGTAGAGAGTTAGGGTTTTAGATCGTACCTTTAATGAGGGCCGAGATGCCCCTTATATACACACGAAATCCTTGTTGGTTTCGTGTTCCCCAACCTTCGGCGTATCCCGCCTAAGTCGGTCAATGAATACATATCTTATAAGTAAGAGATATTCGATATCCAAAACCATAAATAACTTTGGGTTTGGGCCTTTGTGAGCCCAAACCGTTACCGGGTTAGCCCATTCGTACTGGGCTCAGTTGCTAGTAGCGTTTATTGGTCGGGTTCATGACCCGAATACGGACTATACGTCATCATGTCCCCCCAGTCTAGTATGCGCAGGGTAAAACTCGTTGATGCTAGACTAATAACGGTAGCACATATATTCCTCAAGGCGTAGCGGAGAAGCTTCAAAGGTTTCCCGCCTTAAAGAAGATACGGTGAATCCAGTCAAAATATTTCAAATACATACCTCGTAAAACGTGGGAAAGTGAATGGAAAGTGTGCCACGTCAGCAACTCCTATCCACACGTTTGGAGAAAGTGAGGTCCACGTGTCAAGCATCGCATGTATGTGGAACCCTATATAAACTACAGCCTCCCTTTTACTGTGTTTATCACTGTAAAAAATCATTTCCACCATTGTTGAAAAGCTTGAAATATCCACCAAGAAAACCACAAACGTTTAAAGGCAACCGCGCGTGCGCAATCTAAACCTGATTATGGTTCGTAGATTAACTGACTTTGCATCCGATATGACCGAGGATGAACTGCGTGAGTTCGCCTCGGAATATTATATCCGTTCTGTTGCATCCGGTAGTTCCGGTTGCGCAGTGTCAATAGCGGATTTCCCGAAGGAAAGTAAGGGTATATCGCGTTTTTGAATTTGTGAATCAACGTGTGCCCATCTCCTTATTCTTGTGCGACGTATTAAATTACTACCGCCTACACATATCCCAGCTGCACTGTATAGGTGCAGCAAAAATAACAAACTTCGAGGTTAATTCCCGTTTGTTGGCGAATAACCCCACTATCTATCTTTGCCGCACGTTTTACCATACAAGTGGTCAAAAGGATGGGTTTCATTCGCTAAACGCGCAGGGCGGCTGCAATGTTATACTGAAAAACTAGATGCGCTTAGGAACTGGAGAGAGAAATTCTTCTAGGTTGATGAGGCGTTGTTCCCATGGCGCCGCCTTCTATACCCAAAGTTCGCTATCGAAGGATGCGCCCTCCTGGAACATACAACGATGATGCGGAAGCGATAAACGCAATCGTATTCCCATCAATTCCTACCCGAGGAATTTTGGTGCACATGGGCATAAGTCGTAACTATTTTGATAGGCACGATGAGGTGCCAACCTTCTTAGACGCGGATGACCGGGGTGGGTGCTCGTCCTTCATACTCTTTGCTTTATTAATGTGAGCCTTTCTTTTCACCTTTGTACTTTATATAACTTGTTTTGTTTGTTTCTTCTTTGCAGAGATGGATTTGTTCGTTGTGCAATTGGCGAAACCTCGCCAAAGTTACCGTGGGGTGCGCCCTTTGAGAGGGGAAGTCCCTATGCAGGAAGCTCTGGGCGCACCATAGAGATGCATTTGGAGGAACCGGGGTGATTCTTCCGTTACGTTGGAGGCAATCCCTCTGCGTGCCCACCCTGTGGTACATTCGCTGTGGCGAGCTTTCACGCAAAGCGTAATGGAGGCGTGGAATTATTCCAGGAAGAGCCAGAGGAAGCAGACCAAGGGGTCAAGCGTAAGAGGGAGCCTGGTGATGATGGCGCAGGCTCATCTAGGAGGAAACGCCATGTCATTCATGACGTGGAGTCATCATCAGATGAACCATTGCCCCTCCGCGTAACTGAGACTACTCCTCCCAAGTAAGTATTGTCACCGAAACACTTAATGCATCCTTATTTGTTGTGTAAAATAATCATAAAATTTCTTTGTTTGCGTGCAGTGTTGAAACTGCTGGGAGTACTGCTGGGCATTCTGTAGAGTCGCCACCCAAGGCGATTCCTATTCGCACTGACCCTACTGCGCCAGAGGACCAAGGCGCCGATCCATTGGTATATGGGGATGTGCCAATGGACCAACTTGTTGAGGACCTTGGTTTGGCTGCTGCGTACCAGGCTACATTGGTCGCGCAACTAAAGTCAAGATATGCTGGGGAGAGTAGCCAGAGCGCGCATAAGGACAAATAGATTGCGTTGCTGGAGGCACGTTTGGCCGGTGCTCAGGCTGAGGTAGAGGCGGCGAGCTATTATTCTCAGAAACTTGCTGGAGAAAAGATGTCATTACTGATCCAAGTGGGCCAAGAGCGTGCCACACTGGAGGATTACAAGGCCTCTTGTGTCTGGGCGCTTAAGTATTTGGAGGAGGGGAAGAATGAACACTTCTCTCGGTTGGGAGAGTTTCGTGCAGCTGTGGATGGAATCTTTGAAGGAGCGAGGAGATGAAACCGCAAGCTCGGCGATTGAGTACGATGAAGAGTGTATCCTCACTTGTTTCCACCATTGTTGGCGAAGGTGGCTCATCGACCATGGTTTGCGCCTTCTCTGCGCTCAACACTTTGGAGTCACGAGAGGTATGAGACACCTTGAGTGTTATGCGGTCTTGGCGTTGGCGCGTGGTAAGCGGAGGCCATAGAGGAGCTTCATGAGGGTGGCCTTTTGAAAGTGCACCGCCCTGCAGTGCACGGGTACAATGAGCATGCCTATGAGGATCTTGTTGTTGCGATGAAAAGATGAAAATATTGGAGCTTCCTCAGTTGCTCGGTTGATAACGCCTAAAATGAACATGTTTTTAGTAGCGTTATTGTTAGTTTTGTGCATGATAATCGGCTATATTTACTCATAAGCGTTATTGTTGTTGCAAAAGTGCAAAGATGCGTATTGTGTATGTATATGTAGCGGTATCACGAATAATGAAGAAATGAAGTTTTATGCACATTTGGAAGATTCTCGAGGAAGGAAGTCGAGCTAGGAAGCTTTTGGATTCAATGATTGGGAAGCGCAATGATTTCTAAGTATCTCGACAAGGAAAGATCAAGTTTTGCCTTGGAAATCATCGGCAAGAGCAAAGAATGAAGCACATAGGCGAAAAGTCAACAAAAGTCAAAAGCGGCACAAACCCGGCCGATCGGTCACAACCCGTAACGGATCCGGTGGGCGTTGGTCAAAATACAACCGATTCGGTTGGAGTCGAAACCGATCCGGTTTCTCGCTATGATTACACAATGTTGCATTTATTGTTGCCTTAACTCCCATAATCATTGGAGTCCGATCATTTCTTGATATTTACTTGTTGGGAGCGTTTTGGTGAGTTGAGCAAGCACATTTGGCTATATAAAGAACCTAGTCCTAGTATACTAGGTGTGACACAACCAAAATTGTATTAGTTTACACCTAAACTAATACCAACCATATTATTCAGCCCAAAAGCTTAGTACTTCTTGAAAAGCGTCCGGGAGCAAGGAGGAACAATTCTCATCCATAGTTTTGGTAGTTTGGGTTGTACGGTGAATCTAGGTGATTGGGGCGTGGTTGCTACAATCCACGAATTCTAATTCTTGTAATCACAAAAGTTTAGGTATTCTATGAACTTTGTTATGGAATTCTATTCTCTTGAATTGTTGGAATTACTTTGTTATGATTTGTGTTTAGTTATTATTATTATCATGGAGTAGTTTTGGGATATACTTGTGTGTTGGGATGTAGTTAATCATATTAGTGTTCTCAAAATGTGATGCATGTACATATGATCTTGTTTAAATGAGTTTGTTGGAAAAATACTAGTCTTGGTTTGATTTGTTGATAAAACATGTTTTAAGAAAAAGGACCGAAAGGATTTCTCTTGTGTTTTATTCCAAAAGTGAAGTGACAAACTAGTATGGGGATATGGTGATTGACAACCACCATGTTTGCTTATTAAAACAAGACTAGGAACATTTTCATCACGAAAGGGTCGAAAGATTCGTAAGAACAAATTTAATAAGAACATGTTGCAAACAAATGGAATTTCTATAGGATAATCATTGGGATAAGGACCGAAAGGATTACCTAAATGTTTTTGTTCTTAGAATGATTTTTACAAACACATACCATGGTTGGGGAATCATTTGCTTATGATTTGTGCATCATATTAAGAGTATACACCAAACCTTCATGAATACTATTTATGATTGATTATAGACTACACACAAGTATATATATATTTCTTATTGAATTTCACTAGAACATAATTATTTGAGGAAGCCTTGACAAGCTTTCTTGTTGGAATCTTTTCAAACAAATCAATTTCAAAACACAAAATCCCTTGGGACGATCTCGACTTACCAAACTTTGCTATTACGGACGAGTATACTTGCTCGTATGTGTTAATAGGTTAGACGGTTAAATCGTGTTTATAAATTTTTAAAACTTGCACCAACGTAGCACATCAAGTTTTTGGCGCGTTACGAGGATTTTCTTTAATTTTCTTTGATTTTCGTAAAATTGGTAGTATTGGAATTAAATTTGTAAAAAAAAAAAAAAAAAAAAAAAAAAAAAAAGTTTTGGTTACAAACCAACCGATTCGGTTGGTGATCCAACCGAATCCGGTTGGAGTTTCTGTGTAATTTTTAGTTGCGATTTTATTGTTCTAGTCTTCTTAGTTAATTGTGTTATGGTTCTTAGAGTAATTCTGGTAATTTTAGATTCTATTTGCAGATTATGTCTTGTAGTTTAATTATTTCTTAGATTTATTTTCATTTTCTTTACATTTGTTATTTATTAGTTAATCAAGTTTTAGTTAATTTTAGTTTTAATGGTTAATGATTAGATAGTAATATTTTTCAGTTATAAGTTTAATTATTTTAATGATAGATTTTAATTGGTAGTTAATTTAGTTTTAGTTTAATGGGTTTTATTATGTTATTAAATTGTTGGTTTATGAAGAGTTTTCTTTATTAACTAGAGTTTAGTACATCTTAATGACTCCTTAATTGCATTAAAAAATTGCATAAAAATAAAAAAAAAAAATCGATCAAACCGATCGGTTGCAACCCGCAACCGGATCCGGTTCGACTTTCTGATTTAGTTATTTCAAACCAACCGATTCGGTTGGTGATCCAACCGAATCCGGTTGGTGTTTCTGTGTTGATTTTTATCATTTTTTTTAGGTCTTGAGTTTTAACTTGTGTTTTTAGTTTTGTTAAGTGTCTTACATTGTTTAGTCTATGTTTCTATAGTTTGTTCTTGTTTTTACTAACTCTAACGCTAAATATTCGGATTTTGTTTTGTTTTGCTTTGTCAAGTTGTCTAGTAATATGGATAGTTTGAGCGGAATCTCGGAATACCTTCGTACTTTGGATGAAATGTTCAAGGATACCGGAAGTTCACTCGAAAAGATTGGAGGTATCTTGGAAGAAAGTAAGAAAGATTTGGGAATTGATACGGGTAATATGGAGGCTGGTGAAAATAAGGTTCAACTACCCAAGAAGGGAAGAGTCGTAGTGTTCACACAAGCACCTTTAACGATGTATGATTCGCCGCTAATGAGGTTTGGAGCCTTGTAGTGTGGAAGGAATAAGTGCTTGGGACCGTGACTTAATATGGCTTATGGAGAAAACTACATTTTGGAGAAGGTTCTTGTGAAATTGGTCATGTACGTTTGGACTATGAAGCATATGGAAGAAGGATGGTCAAAATCTAAAGGTCAATATTCATGGGCACATTTTTGAAGCGGATTTTGTTGTGTTAGAAGAGGAATGCGGATGAACCTAATGTGTGTTTTGGTCGAGATTTTCTTGTCACGACCAAGTGTCAAGTAGATTTTGCAATGGGAGAAATGAGGATTAATATAAGCGATTTGGAAGAAGGAAAAGGAGTAAGCGAGATGCTAGTGGAATTTTGTGCAAACATGGAAGAGAAAGAGGTGGAAGTAGTTAAGATGGGAAAGGCAAATCGGAAGAAACCGACATCAAACAAACTAACCCCAACAACAACCTCCACCACCAAAAATGATTCCACACCCTCATCACCGACCACTACTTTCAAACCCTTAACCGACAAACAAAAAGAAGCTATTTTAGAGAACCTAGAACAAAAGTTTCTTGAGCTTAATGAAAAGAAACCGGTGATAGAAGTACTCCAAGATTATGTGCTTTACCGTAAGAAGTTGGATGCATTGATGCTAGCAAGGGCTAGGTTGGAAGATAAGAATCTCACGGAGGAGGCGAGATCAAATTTTGTTTAGAGGCATGCCAAGGAAGGAGAAGGATCCGGGTAATTTTGTGTTGCCGATCAAAGTGAATGGGACTACACGGTTTATGCTTTAGCCGATCTGGTCGAGTGTTAATGTGATGCCGTATCCATTGTTTAAAACTTTAGGACTAAGTAATCCGCAACCTAATCATTCGAAGCTTACTATGGCGGATAATTCTCAAGCGAAGGCAATGGGAGAGGTGAAGAATGTGAGAGTGCAAATTGGCTATCAACCATATTTGGCAGATTTCCTTGTCCTAGATATTTCGGTGGACAAGAGTTTACCACTACTATTGGGGAGACCATTCTTACGAACTTGTGGTGCGATTATAGACATGGGAAGAGGCACATTGACTATTGATGATGGGATTTCGAGGCAAACATACTACCCAAAACCAAGAGGACCAACTTTGGAATTTATGGAGGATTTGGAGTTAATAGAAGCGAGATGATGATTTAACATGTTTTGAAGTGGGACGTGATGTCCAAGGTAACCCAATGTACGGACCGTTAGCTCGCCTTATTTTGATATAGAGGACGAAATGGAGCGTGCGTTAGCGGTAGAAGCTTTCTATAACCCATTCAAAACATACTAGTTTACAAAAGTTGACCGACTTTTAGGTTCTTCCGGTGCAACTTAAGAATTTGGAGTGGAGACCGAAGGGTCGGGGACTTCAAGAGACAAACCGGAGATGGAGCATGGCATGTTAAGTTCGATATACTATGTCCGGACGGACGAAGATTCATGAGAAAATTCAAAACTTTTGAAACGTTCCGTGAGTTGACGGAAAATTTCAAAGTGAGGATATCCTAAGACAAGAGTATTTTGAGGAATTTCGAGGAGAAGACAAGAGACCGTAATAAACAAGCAATTATTTGCTTGAATTTCATGAACTATTTCTTTTGATTTGATGCATTTAGGATTTTGTTTCTTATTTAATTTTTCATTTTATTTTTATGATTGAGGTGATTTGGTTAATGCATTATGACTATGAATTTTGAGTTGAAGTTTGGTTTAGTTCATTAGTATGATGAGTTGAGTTTTTTTTTTTTTTTTTTTTTTTAGATTGGATGATTGTTCAAAATTTCATATGGTGGACGAATATTGTGTGAATCTTTAGCAGGATTTTTGAGTAAAAAATGTTGCTTGGAAGGTAAATGCCTAAGTAACATGTAAAAATGCAAAATTTGGCAAAAATGCAAACCGAAACGGTTGTGTCCTTGACTGAACCGGTTGCAATTGAGTATAAAACCAAAAATTCACTTTTCCAGAAAAACACACACACTAATTCTCCAGTGGGTTTTGCAAAAATTCGTCCAAGAGAAGCTGATTGAAGGTTGTTTAAGTTGTAGGAAAACATCATGGCACCCAAACAAGTAAGCATCTACAGTCAATTAACTCAATTAAGGTTTAATTAGAGCATTTGATTCGAATTGAATATTAGGTCACCAATTTGGGGGTTTTTGTTATAATTCGAATTAAGTTGTAATATTTTAGGATTGAGTGGGTAATTGATATAGGAGTGCGTTGCAAGAAGAATTGTATTGATTGATTCAACATAGGATGAATACTAGATGATTGAATTTTCGGATTTAATTGGGTTGTGCTATTGAATCAAGATAAGTTGCAATTGGTGATTCCTTATGATAGATGATGTGATTTTAGGAGTGATAGATGCCACATTATTGATTAGAACTAATGATTGAAGGATATAGGTTTATCAAGTTGAGTTCTAAGATAATGAATGTATGATGTTTGATGATTTGGAAAGCGAATTTAGTGTAATTCAAGGATGTGAAAATCATTGAGGATGATAGGATGCGACCTAGGAGTGGATTGGACTTAGAAAACTCGAGTGTAGAAGGGTTTAAAAGGCAAAAGCCTTATGCAGGCTGCATAACCGACTCGGTTGCGCATTGCAACCGAACGGTTGGATTTTGGTCATTTGAATAACCGATTCGGTTTCTCACGAACCGAATCCGGTTACGGTTTCTGTGTTAGAAAATTTTGAAATTTTGAAATGGATCTTAGAGGTTCCATGAACCTTCTTGTTTGTTCTAACACTCTCATATGGTCTTATATTTGTGATTTCTAAAGAGAATTATTGTAGGTAGCTCGAGCGAGGAGGCAATTCCTATGAACCCACTTGTTACGAAGTTTTGTCAAAGGAACGAGAAGAAGAAGGTTAAGTATAGTTTGAAGGCGGAGGCAAATGCTAACTTAAAGTTCAAAAATCTCACCGACGGGGAGAAACATGCTTTCGGGAAAGGTTGTCGAAGCGCAACATAGGACATGTTTGGTTCGAGGGTGATTGATTGGGATTTATTTGAGGAATGTGATTGTGAAGATGAGTTAAGAGGAATGATGCGAACATCTTATGTATATCCGGGGATGGAGATTCGTTCAATGATTTGTCATGGGAAAGAGCATTTAGCGTCAATGAAGAGGTCTATCGAGAATGGTGTATGGAGTTCTTTTCAACCATGTATTTTGAAAGAAAGGTGGATGTTGGAACTTGATGAAGGAAATTTGTGTTTGGTTTAGGCTTTGTGGAAGGGATCATGCTTACACTTTGCCGACTTTTGGCGTGGCTCTTGGTTTGTATGAGCCACATGAGGTTAATCATCGATTATTTGAAGCTCACTTTTCTAGACTTGGAGGTTTGAAAAGACTATCCTAGTATTCCCGCTTATTGGAATCAAGTGGGAGATCCTTCTGCGCTAGGAGGAATGCCTCAACCATCGAATCCGTTGATGAGGATACTTCACAAGTTGATAGTGACCGGGCCATTTAATAGATTTGGGCGAGGACAAATGTCGAAACCGGACTTATGGGTTATGATGTTCTTTGGAGGAAACTAAGGATGATGTCTGTTTAGCGAGATAGCCGAGTATTTGTCTAGGAGAGCCCGGAATCAAGAGCAACAGACCACATTTGTGGAGGACATTTTGTGACAAAATTGGCGAAGAATCTTGGGTATTATGTTGATGAGGAATTGGCTAAGTGTGGAGAGCCAAAGTATAGTGATCGTGGTGCACAAGGTTTTGGTAATGCTTTGAATAGGAGATTGAAAACCTTGGGGTTATGGATTGAACCGAAACAACAACAACAACAACCACAACAAGCGGGGAGTATACCAATGGAGAGCGTGCAAATGGGTACGTCCGGTGGTTTTGATTCGGGTTGGGAGAGTGGAACCAACATTTAGATGAGATTCAATGTAGGGATGTATGGAGAGACTCGATGATGTTGAGAAACAACTACATCAATGATTATTCCATGCCTATCTTTCAACACATGGCTCGTGAAGCCAATTACGAGTTGCCACCCTACAATCCACCCAATGTTCCACCATATCCTTTCCTTACACTTCTTATCACGGACCCTATCCGTATCCATATCACGGTACGCACCATTTCTCGATCCGGTGCCCCCATATGGTCGATTACACGAGGTTGGTGGAGCAAGCTACGATGTTGGAGGATCGTCATCGGAGTTGGAGGAAAGAAGAAAAGAGGAGAGTTCGTTCGGAGATTGTGGGCGAAAACTACGTAACGAAAGTGATGATGATGAGTATGATGATGAAGAAGGGGATGACATGAGCGAGGGCGAAGAGTGATCGTGGATCATTCGTGAATTATGGTTTCAAAGACAATGGGTTATGATGTGTTAAACAATATTATTTCTATCTTTTAGGATGATTAACATGTTTTGCTTGGTTTTATCTAGTTTTTAGTAGCATTTGCACTTGTTTGGTTTTGTGTATTGCGTGTTGCAGTTTTTTTTGCAGGATGGATGTGTCGGAAGCTTATTGATGGTCAAATGTTTGGAGTTGGATAACTCACATGCTTTCTTATGACCCAATATGCATATTGCATATTCTATTCCGTGGTATCTTTTAACTATTTCTTTTTCCCATTTTCCTTACTTTGAAGTTCATTTTCATTACATTAAGGACAATGCAAAACTTAAGTATGGGGGAGGGAAGAAAATAGGAAAAATGATGCGCATTTTTTTTAATTTTTAGATAACTTTTGGATGCAAGTGATTAGAAGAAATTCGCCCTTGATGGTCTAGTTGTTTTCACGCATTATTGATATAAATTAAAATATATAACTTGGAATTTCAATGGTATAATGAGGTTTTTGAAATTTTTTGGATTTGAACCAAATTACGGAAGTAATTCATTTTGGATTCGATAGCATTTTCTAGCATGCATAATAGTCTTTTTCCACACTTTTGTGAGGTTTCTTTTTTATAAAACACATCTTTTATTTTATATTTGCTATGAGTGTGCCGGTGATTATGTCGATTCTAGAACTTGTACTAGTTATGCATTACGGTTAAAGTCACTTTCGAGTGATCTAAATATGTTCAAGTGATAAGAGGCGCACCTTAGGAATAAAATCAAATGGCCTTCCGTTTACATCTAATGATATATTAGCTAACCACATCGGTTAGTTAGCCACCTTTATATGGACCCATTTGTTAGTGCTCATTTTTAGCACTAGATACCCTTAGTACACCCTTCCGAGCCAATCTTTTCGTTTTTGATAAATTCAGAAAAATACAAAAATATTTTACACTTTTAAACTTTAGCCAACCCTTGTCAAGTCTATTGGTTTGTTGCTAGTTGTTTGGAATGTTGGATCGTTTTGATGATTATGAAGAAGCTACACTTTGTTTATAGTGTGTACCATTCTCCATCTTGGATGAAAGAGGCGTCTTTCTCGATTTTTTTGGTGTATGCTTACACTAAGTGTGGGGGAACTTTGTTATGGGATAAAAAAATGGTTATAGCCAATGAGCTATATGAAGGATATTGATTAGCCAATGAGCTAAATTGAGTTATACATATTTGCGGAGATCGATATGTGAAGAGGTGAAATAATCATTTTCGGGATTGTGGTTTGTATGATGGCTAGCAACATGGAGGTTTAGACTTGATTTTATTTTTCTTTTAACACCAATTTCATAAACTATCCCATGCCTTATCCATACCTTTTATGAACCCTTAGCCTTAACGTTATAACCCGAATAAAAGCCCTCTTTGATGAATTTATTTTCTTTGTTTTGATACTTGTACAAGCTTATGGTAAAAAGCATTGATCATGACTAGGCATTGAGTGATTTACATATACCCACCAATATATGAGTGTTGAGTGAATTCTTAAAATCATTCGTGAGGTGTTCTAGTTATGTTATCTAAAGTGTTTGGTTCATTTTTAAAATTTTCACATATTATAAGCGAACCGATGATTATCTCTTTTGGGATAATTGTTACATTTTTGGAACCATGGTGTCAAAGACCATTGAAATCAATCTTTGCAAATGTTAGACCTACTCGAGGGCGAGTAGAGCTTAAGTGTGGGGGAATTTGATAACGCCTAAAATGAACATGTTTTTAGTAGCGTTATTGTTAGTTTTGTGCATGATAATCGGGTATATTTACTCATAACTGTTGCAAAAGTGCAAAGATGCGTATTGTGTATGTATATGTAGCGGTATCACGAATAATGAAGAAATGAAGTTTTATGCACATTTGGAAGATTCTCGAGGAAGGAAGTCGAGCTAGGAAGCTTTTGGATTCAATGATTGGGAAGCATAATGATTTCTAAGTATCTCGACAAGGAAAGATCAAGTTTTGCCTTGGAAATCATCGCAAGAGCAAAGAATGAAGCACATAGGCGAAAAGTCAACAAAAGTCAAAAGCAGCACAAACCCGGCCGATCGGTCACAACCCGTAACGGATCCGGTGGGCGTTAATCAAAATGCAACCGATCCGGTTGGAGACGAAACCGATCCGGTTTCTCGCACTGCAGTTACACAATGTTGCATTTATTGTTGCCTTAACTCCCCATAATCATTGGAGTCCGATCATTTCTTGATATTTACTTGTTGGGAACGTTTTTGGTGAGTTGAGCAAGCACATTTGGCTATATAAAGAACCTAGTCCTAGTATACTAGGTGTGACACAACCAAAATTGTATTAGTTTACACCTAAACTAATACCAACCATATTATTCAGCCCAAAAGCTTAGTACTTACTGAAAAGCGTCCGAGGAGCAAGGAGGAACAATTCTCATCCATAGTTTTGGTAGTTTGGGTTGTACGGTGAATCTAGGTGATTGGAGGGCGTGGTTGCTACAATCCACGAATTCTAATTCTTGTAATCACAAAAGTTTAGGTATTCTATGAACTTTGTTATGGAATTCTATTCTCTTGAATTGTTGGAATTACTTTGTTATGATTTGTGTTTAGTTATTATTATTATCATGGAGTAGTTTTGGGATATACTTGTGTGTTGGGATGTAGTTAATCATATTAGTGTTCTCAAAATGTGATGCATGTACATATGATCTTGTTTAAATGAGTTTGTTGGAAAAATACTAGTCTTGGTTTGATTTGTTGATAAAACATGTTTTAAGAAAAAGGACCAAAAGGATTTCTCTTGTGTTTTATTCCAAAAAGTGAAGTGACAAACTAGTATGGGGATATGGTGATTGACAACCACCATGTTTGCTTATTAAAACAAGACTAGGAACATTTTCATCACGAAGGGTCGAAAGATTCGTAAGAACAAATTTAATAAGAACATGTTGCAAACAAATGGAATTTCTATAGGATAATCATTGGGATAAGGACCGAAAGGATTACCTAAATGTTTTGTTCTTAGAATGATTTTTACAAACACATACCATGGTTGGGGAATCATTTTCTTATGATTTGTGCATCATATTAAGAGTATACACCAAACCTTCATGAATACTATTTATGATTGATTATAGACTACACACAAGTATATATATATTTCTTATTGAATTTCACTAGAACATAATTATTTGAGGAAGCCTTGACAAGCTTTCTTGTTGGAATCTTTTCAAACAAATCAATTTCAAATGCAAAATCCCTTGGGACGATCTCGACTTACCAAACTTTGCTATTACGGACGAGTATACTTGCTCGTATGTGTTAATAGGTTAGACGGTTAAATCGTGTTTATAAATTTTAAAACTTGCACCAACGTAGCACATCGCTTGAACCTTAGCATCATAGTATCCTTTCATTTTTGACTTAGCTTTCGCCTCGCATATAGCTGCGCGTTCGCGCCTTTCTTCCAACAGATCCAAGTCAATGCGCCGTTCATCGTCATTGGTTGTAACATTAACTTCGGTAGTACGAATAGTTGGCATCCCAATTTCGGCTGGTATGACGGCTTCTGTCCCATAGACAAGAGAAAAGGGAGTGTCTCCCGTGCTAATTTTGATTATCGTGCGGTGCGCCCACAAGTCATGCGATAACTCCTCCACCCACCTTCCTTTGTGTTTGTCTAAGCGGGCTTTAATTCCTTCGTCCAGACTTCGATTTGCACGCTCGACTAAATCATTTGTTTGTGGGTGTTTAACCGACGCGAAGGGCTGTGCAATATTTAGTTTTTCGCACCATTCCTTGAAAGGGTTGTCACAGAATTGTTTTCCATTATCCGAGATGATTTCCCCAGGTAATTCGAAACGGCATACGATATTTTCCCAAACAAACCATTTTACCTGATTTCCTGTGATTGTCGCGACCGCCTTTGCTTCAATCCACTTGGTGAAATAGTTTATAGCCACTATAAGGAATTTCAATCCCCCTGCTGCAACAGGGAAGGGGCCGGCAATGTCGATACCCCATTTATAGAATGGCCATGGTGACGTAATAGGTGTTAGCTCCTGTTGTGGGCCGGCAATTAGGGCTTCATACTCGGCCTCGTTGTTTGTGGCTGTGAATTCAAAACGCAGTGCGTAAGTGAATTTCATTCCTTCTGGACTCGTCAGGATAAGGCCTGCGCCTGACCCATCCACGCATGAAGATCCATCCATGAATAGGATCCATGGTTCTTGTAGTTCCACCTTGCTTTCTGAAGGTGCATCATCAGTATCCGGTTTTCGATGATGAAGTCAGCGATGTTGCCCTTAAGCTGCAGCGTGGTCTATAGGAGATGTTATGCTCTCCTAGCAACACGCTCCACTTCTGTAGTCGTCCTGATGCATCGGGTTTGGAGATGATTTGCTTGATAGGTTGGTCTGTGATCACCGCTATTGGGTGTGCTTGGAAGTACCTGCGCAGTCTTTTGGCGGCGAATACTAATGCTAGGACCAACTTCTCCATTGCGCTATAGTTAACCTCCGTTTTCTTGAGTGCTTTGCTTACAAAATATACCGGTGTTTGTACTGAATTCCTATCCGTCAATAGTGTAACACCCGCAAAATATCACAGCGGAAGATTGTGTCATTGGGGTGCTACTTCATAATACAAAGTACAAGTTATAGAAAACGACCTCTAAATGAGACGTTTTGAAAAGTTGAAAAGCCTTTAAAGAATGTTCACACATCAAAGGCATTGTAAATCCACTCAGTTCCAAGTTTCGCCCATACAAAACTTGCAACCTGTGTGTTTACAACCCACTGCTAAAATATAGCACGTCAATCATGTATGCATGTATCATAGTAGTTAAAAGTATAAATGTTTTAAGTATGTAACTAGTATATTGATCACGTACACGTGCATCAAAACTTATGAAATTAGCAATGAGTCTCCACTTCATCTCCAGAAACCTCATGTGGGTATGTTGCTCACAAGGAGTGTAATAGCATTGGTTCTACTTCATCTCCGAAACCCAATGCATGTGTTGTCCAAGGAGACTTATCATGCGAACGAGGGGACTGCTCCGTGTATGTTGGGAGACTTATCATCCGAACGAGGGGATTGCTCCGTGTATGTTGGGAGATTTCAAGTTTGGTATAACACAATCAAGTATAACGCAATCAAGTATATAACGCAATCAAGTATAATGCAATCAAGTATAATGCAATCATGTATAATGAAATCAAGTATAACGTAATCAAGTATAATGCAATCAAGTATAATGCAATCATGTATAATGCAATTAAGTATAATGTTTTGAGAATTTATACAAGTAAAAGCAAGTAGTTGAGCATGTATCTCCTCCAAAGAGTTAAAACAAGTATTAAAAGAGTAGGGGCTATGGCTCACCTTAATAAATGTGATATCCAATGTATAACGAATCGATGGATAAGCCGAGAAACCTTTAAGCGCAACCTAGAATATGTTTTGTGTCTTAGGTTCTAAAATAACGATGTGAATGTATAAACATACCTTATATAGTTATTTCATCAATTATGCTTGGATACTTAACATTTGTGAAGTTGTATAAGTGTTTACGTTTCTTTTATTTAAGTTTTCCCCGTCTAAATCTACCCGTTACTTCTAAACCGTAAATGATCACGACTCGATTTTTATGTCTTCAGAAAGGTAAATGAATGTACTAAACAGTTAGTGGGCCCTACTGCCCTAGAAATTAATTAACTAATGTGAAATTACCAATTTACCCTTGAATGTACTAGTTATTTTAATCAGCAGAAAACTGTCTCACGGTTTTGGTCATAAGTCGAGTTCTACAACTCCGTTTAACGCACGGCCAGTGGCCACGTTTAAGTTAGGGTGTTAGCTACAACTTTTATTCTTTGACTAATAGTTGGTTTTATGCAAGTTTTATGAGTTTTACCCGTTTGAAATCTGTTACTTAGATTTGGACACGTTTTGCCGTTTTGGCTCTAGTTTATTCATCGGGCCACCCGGAAAAATGACCACAATACATAGATCTATAATCCTATGTTATTACCTAAGTTTCTTAGTCCACGAATTTTACCCAGTAATTACGTTTACATCCCCTGTTCAGTTTCTGTGTTGCAAGTCTAGTCCTTTCGACGGTTTCTAGTGTTTTAATCCATTTATCCAAGCACAATCAACCATAATAAGCATATAAAACATATTAAATACATGAAATACTAGTATTTACTGAAATCAAAAGTAAGTATAGGAGTTTGCTTACAATCTTTGTGATGAAACAATTCAAGAACCAAAACTAGGACATTAAAACCTAAATCCTTTCAACCAAAGTCCCTACCTTCCAACCTTTAATACACCTTGCTAACCCTTGATATAACCCTTGTGAAAAATATATGAATTCAGCCCTAGTACCCTTGTGTAGCTCCTAATTCAACCATGGAATCACCAAATAAACACTAGTTTCATGTAGAGAACAACTAAGCCTTGAACTTTGGTATGTAATTCGTAACTTGAAGATCAAAGGATCATGGTTTTGTGAATTAAGGGTTGCTCGTTTATGGGAGATCAAGGAGGAAGTGAAATGAATGTGTTCTAGTCATTGAATGTGTTTATATAGCAAGGATGAGGAGGTTACTTTCCTTAGGATATTTCACAAGTATAAGTCTTAAAGGCTAAGTAAACTTGCACATGTTAAAGCTTCCTATGTAAGCTTCACATCTTTACTTGGTCATCACTTATAAAACGCCCCATGTGGCTTAAATTTCGTTCAATGTCTATCTAGGATGACTAGATATGAGTTGCTTGGTATTATCTTGTTTACGGAGTGAGTTTTGGACCCGTTAATTGCTAACTATAAGCCGTAAAATCGCAAAACTTAAAACCGGGTATCCTAAAAATATGAAACTTATAAAAATGTTAAAACTTATTAACATAACCTATCTTAGCATATTAAATGATTGATAAGTTTGACGGAGCACGTAAACGCTATTAAAACCTAGAATGTTAAGATATTTAAGAAGATAATTTCAACTTCACTTCTCTTAGTGAGATATTTTGTAGATATTTAACTAGGTATTATCTAAATAATATCTAGTTGATGACTAGGTATATGACTTGGAAAGGTAAATTAAAATGTATTAGTCAAAAGGTGGTGCGGGTATCGGGAGTGAATAGTAAAAATGAATAGTAAATTCCCGAGATGAATAGTAAAAAAAACCCTAAAATGCGAATTGTTACAAGTAGCACCGCGCTGACTGCTCCATGAGTCGCAGATAAGTACATAATTAATTCTTCCCCTGGGCGGGGAGCGCTGCTAGGTGTTGTTTAAGCTGTATAAAAGCTTCTTACGCCTCCGTAGTCCGTGAAAATCTCCTTTTTGTACAGTTCTTGGCGTTTTGAAGAGGGGAGTGACTTATTTCTTGATTTGTATAAGAATCATTCAAAGCGGCTAGTTTTTCATTCGTAGAGTGGACTTCTTTCAACGTCTTGGTGAAGGAAATTGGATAATGACCTTCGTTTTTACGGACATGGTTTAATGCCATCGGGCTCTATCAAATATCCCAGAACATGCCTTCATGAGCGCCAAAGGTGCATTTCTTAGATTTAACTTCATGTTGATCTCGTAGTGTCTTAAATGTCTCTTCAATATCGCGCACCAATTAGGTCCTCGGTGATGGCTTTTATGACAAGGTCGTCAACGTAAACCTCTAGGTTGCGGCCCAATTTTTTTCAAATCGTTATCTACCAATTGGTAGGTGGCGCATGCGTTCTTCAAGCCAAAGGAATCTTAGTATAATAATAGGCGCATTGGCTTGTATGGAAGGCCGTTTTCCTCATCTTCTTTAGCCATATGGATTTGGTGGTATCCTTTGTATGCGTCCAAGAAGCATTTAAGTGGGTATCCGCACAAAGATTCTATCTTCGATCTATCTCGGTAGTGGGTAGCGATCTTGTGGACATGCTTTGTTGAGATCCGTGAAGTCCACGCACATCCGCCAACCACCGCGCTCTTCTTGACCATCACGGGTTGGAAAGCCAATCATGGTAATAGACTTCTCGCATGATACCGCATCCACAAGTTTATGTGTACCGCCAGAATTGCTTGTGCGCTCTGGAGCCCGACCGCGCTTCTTCATCGTCTTGGGGAGTATCCTTGTCGGATTCTCAACTTGTGTTATGTAATCGAGTGTGGTACACGGTCATGTGCTTTGGTTCCCATGCAAAGATATCGATTCTTTTGCAAGAGTGCACACGGCTGCCCGCCGTTATCGGATAGCGATCCCCGATCGATACTTCTTGCTCTGGTGTCGGGATGAATTCGACCCTCGGGTTTGATACTTTAGTTGCGCTACTGTTCCAAAATGTGTGCCGTCTCACATGTAATCGTGTTACATTCTCTAGGTGAATACGGTGGTATTATAGAGTAATAATGCCTCCTCCACGGGAACTTGAGCATCCCATGTCTTTGTAGATGATGCAAGCGCATGGTCGATATCCTGGTCTTCCAATAATGCCATTGTATGGCGAAGGGATTGATCACCATAAAATTCATCAGAGCTATCGTGGAGTGTTCCTTATTACCAACATTGACTAGTAGGCGTATTTGCCCCATGGGTCATATCTTTCTCCTATAAAACCGACCAGCGACGTCATGACCGGGCTTAACTGACTTCGTATCTCAGGTCGCAGTCACTTGAAACAATGTTTGTACATTATATCTGCGGATGCTCCTCCATCAACATACATGCGGTGGATATCGTGACCCCCTGCGTTAATGATAAGGTTTTAAAAGGTACCATTTTGAGGAGTCGTTTTAACCCTTATTTGATTACTTTTGTATCCGTTATTGCTTAATATCGTTCCTTTTCACTTTTTAGGTCTTTTGAAGGCAAAATGCTGGAATGGCACTTATTTGGACGAAAAGGCGCGAATATCTGAAGAAAATGGCCAAAGTCGAATCGAGACACTCAAAGTCTGCTGAAAGCAGGCGACGGCGTCATCTTAAGCTGCGACGCCGTCGGAGGAATTTGTGATGGCTCGAGAGAAAATGCTAGTTACGAAGGACGGCGTCGGGCTTTAAAGGAGTAGACCGTCGCACTCGGGACGGCCTAGATGCGACCCGCACGGCGTCGAAGGCGAAGAGGACGGCGTCACGGACATAAGGTGACACCGTCGCAAGGTTAACGTGGCCAAGACGAAACCCTAATAGCGGCGACACACGCGTCACAAAACATAAGGTGACGCCGTCGCATATGTAATATATATATATAATCCGAATTTTTCAGTTTTAGGAGAGTCTTTTGGAGTAAAAACCTAAAACCGAACCAAGGGTGTCTTATACAAGTATTTTAGGGTTCCAAACCCTATCTTACATCAAGATAAGTATTTACTTCATCAATTCAATTATGTCTTTGATTATTTGTGTGTATGCTTGCATGTTCTCCATGTCCGGCTAATTTATTTGTGTGTTTGCTTAGGAGTATGAAACTTAATTATTGAATATTGATTGGTTGTTTCTTATCTTAGTTGATTAATGATCTAGTAATGCGATAGGTCATTCGTTGTGTACTTAATGCTTGATTCATCTTTGTGGACCTTAGAATATAATTACGAGTAGTTGTAAGCTAAACCATCCAAAGAGTGCCTTAGAGTAAGAGTTTATTATCCTAGTGGGTTTTGTAGGCGAGACCCTTTGGTAAGTTCAAAGAGTTAGGGAGAAAGACACCCTACAACTTTAGACACACAACGCAACTAAGAATAAGGACGTGACAACTCAACCATCAATAGGAGATAATTAAGGAGTAGTAAAACCTAAGTAAACACATCTTTAAACTATCATACGAGCACACATTAATTAGACATAGACTACCACCACCTTAGTTTAGATAATTAGATAATAGTAGAGTAATCGGTGAAATACCAACCCCCAATCCAATACCCGAGACTCGTACTTTTCAACTTCCTAAAAAACATAAAAAAGATAAAAATAATCTTCCTCAACCTTAACCTTAGCGTAGTAACTTCTCACTAGCATTCCTATTCCCTAGAGAACGATATCAATACCCGTGGCTTACCCTAATACTACACTACAACGATTAGGTTCTTCGCCTAGGGTGTTGAAAAACTTGCTCGACGAAAAGGAAGTTCCTTTGACCCCGAACGCGCTGCGTAAGCGTATCAGTTAATTTCAATGGTGAGCGGTTCTACCCCTGCGTTGTCCGCAGCCAAGGTGGGGAAAGAGATTTCGCTTCGACAGTAAAACTTTCGGCTGATCTTCTGCCTAGTCATTCGCTGCCATGATTGTATCATGTAGATGGTATCAGCCTTATCTTTGGGTGCTTCTTTCTTGTTCCTAGTATTTTGTTTATCTTTCCCTTCCTTGATGTTCTTAACTAAATGGTCCAATCTGCCTTCTTTTACTAGCTTGTCAATTAGTTGGCGCAATTGGACATACTCATTGGTGGTGCGGCCCTTCTGTTCATGATAGTGGCGATGATTTGCCCCACGCCGCTCTTCCGGGTGCGCATTGGTGGGGCCTCGGGAAGTTCACGCCTTCCGTCGCGAATATCTCCTTTGGAGTCTTGGTTGCGGGGTATATTTGTCATTATCTCGTCGCTCCCACGGCGCGGTAGTTCTTATTCGGTTGCTACTCGTCAATGGATTGTCTCCTAGGTCGTTCTTGTAACCTATAGTTTGAGTAGCCTTTCTTGCTTTCCTTGTGCATCTTCTCCTTAGATAAAGGACCTTGTGCGTTTCATAAGTTCATCAAAGGTTTGGGGACCTTGTCGTTCGACCTTTTGATGAGTTACGGGTTATTGATCCCGTTCATGAACCACGAGATCTTTAGCATTTCGGGCATGCCTTGACATGTATGCACTCATCTTTGTAGCGCTTCACATAAGCGCTTGTAGATTCCTCGGCGTTGTTTTACCCTCGCAAGTTCGGCAGGGTTTTGGCGACTTTTCCTTTGAGTGAAGTTCAGTGAAACACCTTCCGTAACTCTTCAAAGCCATCAATGCTTCGCGTGAAGCCATTGAACCAATTTCGCGCATTTCCACTAATGTGGAATTGAACATGTGGCACCACACGAGTTGTGGCCAATTTTCGATGGTAGCGATTGATTCGAAAATTTTAGGCGATCGTCCGGATCACCTGCTCCATCGTAGGTTTTCACATTGGCGGGCATGCGCCTTCTCTTATCTTCGAGAATTTGCCGATGCGCCGAGTGAACGATCCACCTTTTGGCGGCGCCAGGAAGAGACATATCTTCCTCCTCCGGTCGCGATATCTTCCCTGGACTTCGGTGTCTGTTTATTGTCCTCGTTGTCCGAGGAATCACCGGAGGACGAGCCTCCCTCTTCGGCGCTTACCGACCGCCCTCAAACCGAGCTTGAAGAGCTTTCACTTGGGGAGTATCGTCATCCAAGTCTATCATGGACCTTGCGGCTACCAAGCCAAGCGTGGACATTGGTACACCGTCCGTCCTCTTCGTGTTCTTCCAGATACTGCAGGTCAGCTGCTTCATCGTTCTAAACTCTCCTCCCGATCCTGGTAAACACTGGGGTTCGGCGGTTATCCTTCTAGCTCCTCTCCCTCTGATGACGCGATGGGGATGTCTCATACTTTGTGTCGAAGTTTAGTCGGGCTTGCAGGCTCTGACTCGACCTCTTTTTCGCCTCCTCTTGCATGAGGGCAGCTAAGGTTTTGTAGTTTTGAGACACGAAGTCACTTGGCGCTAGTTCAGGCGCGACTCCTTCTAGCGCGAGGTGTCTGTTTCCACATCTGGACCCCTGTTTCAGAGAGGCGCACCTGGCGTTTTTGTGAGGTCCTTTTCTGGCACCGATTGGTAGGGAGTGGTAAAAAGGGTGCGCAGTGGATCTTCTGCGCATGGTGGTTGTTGTAGTGGCATGGGTTGTCCCCGTGAGTCGTTCCACTGTCGTGAAGACCATATCTGGGCCTGAACCTTGGTTTCTGGTCGTACTGGTTGTTCCAGAAGCCTGCTTAAAGGATGATCCACTTTGTTGCTTTTTCCCTTATAAGTCACTATGCGATCGCTGGCTTAGGTTTCCGTGCTTTGTCATTCTAGTTCTTAGTGATTGGTCCCACGGATGGCGCCACTTGTTGATACAAAATTTGGGCGTTCCTTATTTAGACTCCGGTTCTCGTATCAATTAGATCTTGATGCTTGAGACCTGCGCACTAAGAAAACAGAAAACACCGTTAGGCTTATCGTGGGATTGTCTCCCAGGATTATCCTCTGACGTGAGAGTAAGTAATCAGTTTTTAGGGTTTAGTGGAGAGTTAGGGTTTTAGATCGTACCTTTAATGAGGGCCGATGTGACAACTGGCAATTTAGGGAGACTATTTTAGGTAACCGCATTACATTAAACTGAACCGAGCCTTGCCTTTAACACTATGTTTATAAACCATGACTTGATTTTATATCGTCTATTGGTTTTTATGATTTATTTCATTATTAAATGAGTTATCGTATGAGTTTTAACTCTATTTGGTAGGCACTATTCGATTCGGCACTAGAAAAGCCTAAAACAAGAGTTATTGTAACTTTTAGACCGTAACTCAAAAATTAACAAATAAATAGTCAAAACTCGTGGAAAAATGTAAATAACGATGTTGGAAAGTTGAATAAATGTTGTGGGACACTCGAGGGACAATATGTGAGCTCGGGATTAGGTAAACGGGATAGTTACGAAAAATTACAACCCGACCCCTCCCCTTTTCTCTTGAAGCCGGCGCCCCGTCCTCCCAAATAATTATATTTGAGGTCCCTAGTGGCCTAGTATAAATACCCACCCAAATCCTCATTTCACGCATTTGTTTCTCTCTCTAAAAACACACATATCACCATTTCTCTCTCTACCTTCTCACTCTAAAAACCCTAAACCACCACCTTGTGGCCGCCGGCCATAATCCGGCCACCATCGCCGACCACCGGCACGTCACCCAACACCTCCACCACCAAAATAAAGATCTCTTTCTCCTCTTTCCAACCATATATCATACGCACCATTTGGACTTCAATAACACCTTCAAATCGTTGAATCAAGAATCGTACTTTTAGGGTTTCAAAGGGCTTTTGCAATTGGTGATTAGATAAGGTAAAGGGAACATGTTTTGAGCTTGATTGGGCAATAAAAACCCACGAATTGAAAATTAGGGTTTCGACCTAATTATATTTTTTGGGGCTTTTGGGTGGAACATGAAATTAAAGCTAATTAGTGTATAAATAAACAAGTAATTAGTGTTTGGTACATGTGTGGTGTATTAATTTGATGGGTTTGTGCATTTAGGGTTAAGTTGCATATTTTTGGTTAAGATAGATGATGGGTTTTGTGTTTGGTTAGTGTTTGGAGCTTGAATGATTGGATTGGGATGTTGTGGAAGTGATTTGGATGTGTTTGGATTGGTTAGGAATTAGAAAATTCCGGTTGTTAGCTTGTTGGTGGTATTGTTGAATGAGTCGGTCTAGAGCTTGTTTGGTTCACGTGGTCCATGACTATTATCTAGTCATAAGTTAGCTGGTGATTGATTGGTCATTGGGATTGAATTACGGACATTTAATTTAGACTTGTAGTTAGTTAGTAGAATTAAAATAGTGTTAGTGCAACATCCGTGGAAGAAGGTATGTAGGTAGTTTAGCATAAAATAGTGTAGTGCAACACCGTGGAAGAATCGGGTCTTTACCCACCGTATCCCCCGATCCACGGGCCGGGAGGTCGTTTAGTTTGTAACCTATAAATACCCTCTACCTTGCAAGGTAGAGGGTTGGATGTTCTTTGGTAATCTAATATTCCACTAGTTTCTCTCACTAGAATGTCCCTCTTTCTCTCTAAAACCATCTATGTGCTCATTGTGTTAATGTTATGATGTGTATGTGAAAAGTTAATATCTAACAATTGGTATCAAGAGCCATGGTTGGATCATATCTTACACATCTTTGGATTTATAGTGGTTTTAGGTGGTTTTGAGTTTGAAAAAGTTTAGTGGTTTTGCATCATTTGGTTGATCTCTTGTGTTAAAGTTTGAATTTTGTTGGTACTTTTGTGTTTAGAATCATCAAAAGTGTTTAGGTTTTCATTTGGTAGCTTGAATCATCTTGGTTGGGTTGTTTTGGATTGAAAAGTGATGTTTATATGGTTTTCATGGTAGCGAGTTAGTTCACGGATAAGTTTTCTTCATAGCGACTTGCTTCACAAAATTGTAGCGAGTTCTGATGTTAAATCTAGCGAGTTAGATCTAGCGACTTAAAGTACAAGTAGTGGACTCTCCACTACGGGTAGCGACTTGTGGTAGCGATTTGGTGCATGCGAGTTGCTCTTTAGCGACTTGCATTGTTGGCGACTTGAGTGGCAATTCTTCTTTGAATTGTTGCTAGCGACTTGAGTGTTAGCGAGTTACCACCTAGCGACTTACATCTAGCTAGCGAATTGGAAAGCTAGCGACTTAGTGTGGTGGCGAATTAGTGTTGGCGACTTGGTGTAGTATTTTCTAGCGACTTGGGATTAGCACTATTTAGTTGGTGAAGAATTGATTCTAAATTCTCTAGAGACTTGGGGAGTAATTCATAATTAAACAATGTCAGTCATCACGGATTCTCTAATCACCAAAGTACTTGCTCTCTATGACACAGCACAGAATAGTGAAGCAGAATGCCCATCGAAGACCTCACACCTAATGACTCGATGTCGATCAATCGAATAACTCAAATAAGTCACTCTTAATATCTTGAGATGATACTAAGAATATGGAATGCACCGGTGAGCCGTTTCAACATCTCGATCGACTTCTCAAATTACTCTTATCAACAACCATGGATCGAACAAGTTGTGCCATCCTTCGTCGGGATTTTCCCACTTTAACAAGAACTGTTTTGCTCAACTTAGAGCGACCGAGGTTTCAAATTAACAAAGAAAAGATCTCATCGATGATTCTCATGCGCCCTCAAACCATCGTCAACCAATTTCAACCACTTATCCGGAAGAATACTCCTCGATTTTGATGATACCATGGTGGAATGTCTTTCAAGAAACACACGGAATGGAAATTCATGAGTTCGAAACTCATTTATTCAACTTATGAGTAATATGGAAACATACATTGATGAAGCGCTAATGAGATTAACAAGTGAAGGAATTGAGCAGTGTCAAGAGTGTCCATGGAACAATGATGACGTGTCATGCTTCATTCAATTGAACCGGTGAGAAGACCTTTGTTTGCGAGAATCTCATTTGTGATGGAAAAGGATGAAGAGAACAACAACGATTTCAAATTCTCGAATCGAAAAGGTATCAATCGACAAGGTACACTTATCGATCACACTAATTCTCACAAAAGGTACATGAATCTTACCGAACATGACAATGTGGAATCAATCTTTGTTTTGTGCGAATCGATGCAAGTAACATGATTGAAAAAAGGTATATGATGAGCTTTCAAACAAATTTTCAATTCTTGAAAAACACTTGTATCTCTTTGCAAATTGAAATACAACATAAGGATGAAATGTTTTATGCAAATAAGCAGTGTAATGTCTGGAACTTCGAATTTAGAAATTTTTGAAATTAATCGGTTAAAATCCCGATTCGGGACAAAGATTCGACCATAAGAAATCAAATCTCTTCTTTCGAAGCCCGAAATATATTTGTCATGAGATGAGTGATACACTAGATTCTAGGAATTCGAACTAGCTCTATGTGTGTCCAACCTTCTAAGAGAAAATGAGCGATTAAGAAAGAACCTTGAGGATGCAAGCTCTAAATTTGTCAATCAATCTAATCTATTGATGAAAGATATTGATGACCTCAAAGCACAAATTAGGATAAGAGCTTCAATATTGTTGCCCTAAAAATGAGCTCGGGAAGTATCTTGGAAATAGGATGAACACTAAGTTTGCAAAACCTTCAACTTTGGGAATGTCAGCGGTGCGAGAACCACTTGAAGCGAGCAGTTATTAAACAACCTAATGCCTTTAGGTGCGAAAGAGCTAAACCATTGAAATCTAAGCTTACATCCCAAGTTGATAACAAGTCTGTTTTGTCAAAACCGGTCACTTCATTGCCTAGTTCGGATATGATGAATCCCAAGCATAAGACTAATGAAAATCACCCACAATTTAGAAATGCCATTAGCTTAGCGGGTATCATGTAAAACATAGTCGACGGATCAATCCCTATGAAATTCTCGATCACAAAAGACAAATAGTCATAACAAGGGTGTGCACTCATTTAGTTCATCTCTTTGTGGCTTCAAATGGATTCCCACCGCGATTATTTAAGTATACAGGACTTAAGCGAACTTACATTCCTAAATCATGCCTCAGTGGATTCCAGGGTAAACTTTTCAAGATTGTAGAACCTAATAGGATCCCCATTAATGATACGTCGGATTATCTTGTGTTGAATCTAAATGTGAGACTAAACATGTCACTAACCCTTTATGAACAAGTCTACATGTGCTTCAAGTACAATGTGCTCTCGGTCTTTTCGGTACAATGCTCAACTCAATTAGGAACTTCATGACTTGGTTCCCCTCAGATATGAACATAGCTCATTCAGGAGCTATAGCTTGCCAGAATTGATGTACTTCTTACCTTGACTCCTATTCATCTTGAATCAGGACTCCTTCTCCCATGTTTGTATATAAATCAATTTAAAAAAAAAAAAA
The DNA here is from genome assembly GCA_022545495.1 of Chrysanthemum lavandulifolium. Classification (NCBI taxonomy): domain Eukaryota; kingdom Viridiplantae; phylum Streptophyta; class Magnoliopsida; order Asterales; family Asteraceae; genus Chrysanthemum; species Chrysanthemum lavandulifolium. Next base: position 302,358,417 of record CM040238.1, on the reverse strand, counting down.
AAAAAAAAATTTGAATATACTCTTTTCAAAACTTTATCATTTTTTCTAATAATGAATATACTCCTTGTTATCGATAACATCTACGGTCCTAGAAATGTCATTCAATAATGGCGCGGGATCATAGATGAAGTTCGAACAATTGATATATTCTTGGTAATATAATGGGATTGGTTAATATCAATCAATGCTCTTTGATGACATTGATTGAGGGGGAGATTGGTTTTATATACCATTGGCTTCTGTGCTGGTTATGATGCTTGTTTATTTGTATGATGTGGTGGTTTCCTGCTTGTGTGACTAACTGATTATACTTTTGAAATATCTGGGAAAGGGTTTCTCCCTGTTATAGGCTGTGATTGTATCTTGCTCAGGAGATTGTCAGTGTGTGCTTTCTTTGTAACTGCCTATGTGTTGAAATGTTGAATTGATTCATGATGATCTGTGTAATAATCAATGCTAGAGATGTTGTCTTATCCGTGTTAGCATATTATTACCACTCATTAGTTAATACCATAGGGACAAAACTTGTCATATAGTGAAAGTTATGCTACACTAGCGACTTACCCTACCTCACGTTAAAACCACAAGGACCAATTGTGTCATATCACCATAGTTACTTGGTATACCCCTAGCGTATTACCCCATAGCGTGTTACCGTTTTTTTTCATAAAGTTTTTTTTCTTCTTCTCTTTCTATCTCGTTTTTATCTTCTCATCTTAGCGACCTAGCAAAAGGTTTGACGCGTTTTCCCTATCTTTGCTCTCTTAAGTTTTTGTGTCTAGTGTCTAACTTATCTTCATATCCAGATTCTCTCGTTCTCGTGTGGTGTGATCACTTGACTCTCTCGCTTAGGTTCGATTTTCTATGATAATATATGTTTGTTGCTTATACAATGATTGAACGTGTTAAGTGTTTGGAATTTATTTGTTTGGATTATATTGGTTGGATACATTGATGGATGATTATAATGGATTGGACTGATGGGTTGGGTTAGGAATGTTCTTGGTGGCGAGTTAGATTGTTCTTGGTAGCGACTTAGTATGAATGTTCTTCATGGCGAGTTAGAGCTCTACATAGCGAATCGTCTCCATGATGAATTAGTTCACTAATTTCCGGTGACTTGGTTAGCGAGTTAGTAACTAGCGACTTGTATTTACAAGTTAGCGAATTAATAACCTAGCGACTTAGTTAACCACTTTGTAGCGACTTGGCTTAGTTCTTGTACATGGCGACTTGACTTTCCGAGCTAGCGAATTATCCTAGCGACTTGGTTAGCGAGTTAGCAGATAGCGACTTGTATTTACAAGTTAGCGAATTTGTTACCTAGCAACTTAGTTGTCTACTTTGTAGCGACTTGGTTTAAGTTTTATTCATGGCAACTTGGTCTTACAGGTTAGCGAATTAGTTTAGCGACTTAAAGAGCTAATCATTTTATGACTTGTCCGTGGCTCTAGATGACGACTTGTTTTTACAAGTTTATAACAGTGTTCATGATTGAGAATTAGTCTTAGGGTCAAGGATGTTTAAAATGTTCAAAGTTGTTGCTAAAGATGATTTCACTCTCACTACTCCTAGGATCTCCTAATTCGACTTGTTGAATCAACTTACTCTATGTAAACTGTTATAACATCTCTGTTTAGGCAAAAGGTACTTGGGTTCTCTCACGACTGCCAAATGTTTCTTTTTGCCTCATACATATGTGTTATATCACTTTTACATGTGTATCTTGGCTCATGTCATGATCACGTTGTTATGCACTCTTTTGCCCTTTAAATCCCTTATAAGCTCGTCATGTAATCATTTTTCTATATGAATGTTCCTCATTGATATATCTCAATTATGTATGTTATCATATAGTTGAAAGGTGTCATATAGTTGCAATCTTTGCCACTCTATGTCTCCGTATGTGTTGGGAACTTCTTGATGTTACTACTTCCTTGTCATAAGGGTGCTCTCAATCTTGTCTCAATTACTATGTATCATCTAACTTTGTTCCCATCCATTCTTGTTGATTGTATGATTACTCGAATATCAATGGCAAGTTCAATCCCGAAAAAGCGCTACCCGTCGGGATCATCGAGTTCTCTCGACGATGAAATCCTTCCCAAAGTCAATGGGGTGCTATAGGTAAAAGCAAGCGTTATGTGGACCTCTGAGGCTCCAACAAAATCCGATACTCAAAGTTTCAATTGACATCCTCAAAACACTAACTTCTTGGGGCTATTACCAAGCAATGCTCAATTCCTACCATCTACATTCAACAATTACGGAACACCGTTCAATGGAATAAAATCACGAGACGATACTCTTGCAATTTGGATAATATGGAGTTCACAATTGATTACGATATTACGAGCAAAGCTCTTGGAATCACACCATGTGACCACGGCGTTAGATTACGAATCTCCGCTTTGGTCTTGACGATCGATCGTATTTCTTATTGGGTTGGGCTATCGAGCAGTATTTCAAGAGCATCGACATCATCACGGGACACATGTATCAACCACAGAGCCATTACAACCATTACGAACTTATGCTTATCCGGGAAAACTTGAGGTTCGATAAAGTGAGAATTCCTATCTTGCAAATCCTATGGGGAATCTTTAATAGGGTTGATGTGAATGTCTCGGATCGTATTTGGGAAGAATTCTCGTTATCAATGAACACATTCATATCGATAGAACCTATTTCACGAACAATGTTCAAGGTCGAAAGAAGAAGAACAAACTTGTAATTCCCAGCATCAGATTCTCCAAGCTTGTCATCCGATTTGCAACAAACTCACAACTTCACTCCTAGGTGCGAATCAACTCTACACAAAGCGAACATGAATTTGTTTTAGGAAACTTGAAATATGTTCCTAGAGGTTCGGATCAAGAAGTATTTGGATTGCCAATTCACGATCGTCTTCTCACGAGATGATATCAAGAAGAAGGACTACTTCAAGCAATACATGAAAAGAGCAACCAAACTCTGCTAATGTCACACCTCTCCTTTACAACCAACTGCTCCCAAGACCACCTCGACTCTAAAGCATCCTATGCCTCTCTTCCTAAAAGAGGCGTGAAAGATCTCATCGATCGAATCTTCATCCAAAAGCATAAAGAAAAGAAGAAGAAAGTGGAAAAGGAAATAGATGAGAACACTGAGGTGCCAAGGAATACTTTCAGGTTAATTGATGAGGATGACGCTGATCTGCAACTTGGTATTCAGCAAAGTCTTGAAGATCAAAATGTGAAGGCTCCAGTAGGTGGAGTTGTGTTAAGAGAACCCGCTCAACCACCTCAACAAACAGCCCCAATTACACTTGACAAGGGTAAAGGAGTTGCAAGTGTTGAACAAGCTGCTCACATGCTTTTAACCATCTCATCATCTCCTTCTAGCACCACTAATCAATATGAGCTGAAGAGAAGAACAGATTCACCTCATGTAAAAGATCAATCTGGTGTGGTTAAGGTGCCTGAGACGTTTAAGGAATCTCTATCACTTGGTGAGACTCAATCTGATTTGAATGTTGACACTCTGTTACAAAAGGGCTCACAGGAGAACCTTGAGACAAGATCTGACGAGACCTTGAAGATGGATGAACCAAATCTGTCTACAAACTCTCTATCTTCACTTAAGAATCTTGATGAAGACTTCTCTTTTGGTGATCAATTCATTAATGACAAAACCTTAGATTCTGCACAATCCATGTATAATGTCAGCATTCAGCAAGATACTTCAACCATTCCTCCAATGACGCATCTTCACTATCAATGCACTTCCACCTCCTTGCACGCTCAATCAACCGTACAAACACCACGACAACACCACCAACTCCGAACCCATCTTCACAATTGCGGATGAAGTGGCTCCACCGACTTCCCTCCACAGATTCTCACGTCGATCAACTCTTGGATAAAACCATTAAAAGGGTAGAAGCCTTTGGAAGGCAACTTCCTAAATCTGTTGATTCTACGGTGGATCGTGTCTACAGATTGGAGCACCTCAACTTCAATGAAGCAGTTACCGATGCTATTGAAGGAGAAGTCAAGGATGCCGTGGAATGGGCAATGGAGGCTCCACTTCTCAGACGATTCAAGGACCTCCCCATCTCCGATATGAGAGCTGCTCTGTGTGAAAGGATGTATGAGGCTGAAGAGGACAAGCATGAAGTTCACGGTAAACTCTATAAGGCACTTGAAGAATCCATCAAGTTCGACAATTATGAGCAGTTTAAGATTGAAGTCGGAGAAAAGGAAGCTAAAAAGAAAAGGAGAACAAGTGTAATGGAAGCATTGATAAAGGATCGCAAAGATCCACCTCCTCCCCCACCACCAACGGGGGGAGCTGGAACTTCTGGATCTGGTAATCCTTCTACAACTACCAACACACCTCCATCACAACCACCATCATCACCGCCAAAATCTACCAGTCAATCAGATCCAACAAAAGAGCAGAGTAATCAGAAAAAATCTGCTGCCTGGACGACGGTTGATTCAAGGTTCACATCCACGTCCACCTTCATTCCTGATGATCAAATGGTTAACGAAGAATCTCAGGTCATGGCTGACTCATAACCAGATGAAGATGATGCATCAACAAAGCATATTCCTAAACCCTCAGAAGACTGGTTTGATTCTTACTTGGTGGGAATCGCACTAGCACATCGAGTTGCACCTTCAAGAGACACTATTCAAAGGCGCATTATGGAAGATAGACCTCCTTCTCACGAACCCATGGACCATCCAGTCGACTCTATGATTCGACATCAATTGGGCATCGGTAATCACCAATAATTATGAAGTTCGGCCGAAGACTCTCTTACGCACTACTGCGGTGATATGGGAAGTTTTATCAAATGGTTACGTGAGCGGAAGAGTATCTCATCCATAACTCCAAGAGATCTAGAAGGTCAAGCTTACGAAATTGTCAAAGTCTTCCATTCGATGCAAATCATCTTCAATATCGGATGGAAGAATGCCATAAGATCTTGAATGACCAAGTCGGTGAGCAAATCGATCGCTTCAATGTCAACAAATCTCTTCCTCTTGGTGGTGGCGGGACGGATAACCATTCGGTGAATTCTTCTTCAATCTCGACTTGGATTATCGTGTGCTCGCTCTGCGGAAAGAAGACCGCTCTATCTATTTCAAAGATGAAAGCGCAACCTATTACGATCGGGGCTTGGCGGATGGTTCTGATCAGTGCGGGCAAATGAAGAGCAAAAGTATGATATTGCGTCTTATGGTATCTCCGGTGGTTCAAAAGAAGAAGTTCTACATTGGCGGACATGGTGCGATAAAGGCGCAATGATGTCGGATCAAAGCGCAAATCTTAAGCGTTGTCGGTGTAGAGATCTTCCGATGTATGGATATGAGTACTTGAAGAAGATTGTCCTTAAAGAGTGATTTCAAAGTGTATACCATTGAAGAGAACGACTTCAAACATCTTACGCCCAATGATTTGAAGATCTCTATCTCTTAAATCTTCAAGGACACTGGAGCACTTACATGCGTGAGAAAAAGGCCTCTCTGCGTTGTCACTCTTTGGATCGGGGCTTAGTCATTCGGAAGCGAGTTGAGGACTTTCGACTTGGCATTGAAAGCTACCAAACCAGGTCAACCTCACAAGTCCTCAATGGAGTGCGGTGGGCATGAATTTCATCGAGAATACAAAGTTCTTGACACCCCTAGAGCCGTCATCTTCACCGAGCGGATATGGATCGCGTATGCTTATCGTCTATGTGAACTCTACAAGTTTAGTGATGGTGCGCTCAAAATGGTGAAGAAGAACTTGACACGAGTGAAAGAAGCCAAACTTGATATGAGATCTTGGGTTAAAACTACTTTACGGGTGATGATGGCGTGAAAAGATGTGAACATTTCATTCTTTGCAATCGGGACGAAGACTCAAGACACGAAGGATCTTCCATGACCTTGAAAGCTTTGTTGGTGGAAGGCTCCGTGATGGTCACTACAAACTTCTTGAGGCGAATGAAGACTTCTTGAATACCGTTTATGTTTTGTTATCTTTGTGTAATATGTGGTGTAACAAATATGAACAACGATAATTCATGTAATAGTGCTAGGATTTGTACTATGGTTTCCCCTTTTGAAAAGGGAAACATCTGTGTTGTCCTTTTCTTTATCATATAAAATCGGACACATTTTCTCCTACAAATATTTTACCTCATACTTATTTAAATCACTTGAGATCCAAAATCTCAAAGGTTTAAGATTTTTGATCGGGGAGAAAATGTGATATAAATATGAAAGATGGTAAAAGATAAGATGACCAATTTTTGTGCAAACTTCTCCCTTATATGTGCTAAACAATTTTTCGAATCTCGAAGCATATATTAAGGGGGAGAACTATCTTTGTAAATTCAAGTCATCAGGGTACACTACACTTTAAATATTCTAAAGTACCTTGATCACATGGCTTTTAATCCTTTGATGATAAAAGGTTCCCTCTAGTATGTGCAAAACTCTTTTCAAACCTCGAGGCACATATTGAGGGGGAGCAAATTCATGGAAACCTCATCCTTCCCGGAAATGCTACACCTACTTGATCTATTGAGGGAAGTGATGTTGATATCTTTTAGAAAATGGTAATCAAAAGAAGTTAATTCTTTCTCTTGCCTCCGTGTGCAAAACATTTTCAAATACTTGATGCACATGTTGAGGGAGTTCTCGTTCTAAAAATATCAAAAACAATTCGGTACAAAATGCTTTGATAATACATCACAAGTATCGAATTGATTTTCAAATGGTTTCTATTGGATCCTATGGCGGATGAACAATACCAAATAGACCGACCAACTTTACTTTATATGCGGTGATATAAGGATGATAAGGTTAGGTATTGGTTCCCATGATCCGCTTGAGCAGGAGGATCTACCGAGGACAATCCACTAGTTAGTGTAGAAGTCCTTAGGTATGATGATAAAAGGAGAAAAATGAGATAAGGGAAGAGTGCCGACTAAGGCGAGCTAATCTTGGAATAAACCCAACAAGGTTCTAGCTATGAAGTCTCGGTAAGCTTGAAGGGTTGAAGAATTAAAAGAATTGAATGAGAAAGGGTGAAAACAAATAGCCCTCCATTTATTCAACCTTAGGGCGAAACCGGGTTCACTTCATATGCTCTTGATGGTAACATCGGTATTGAAGACAAGGCGTCATGGACCCGGTGTGCTTGCACTTCAACTTTCCAAACCACTCAAGTTCCTCTTAAAAGGACTTGTTTCATTCTCACGGGAACCGACATTATCTATCGACTTTCTCTTAGAGATGGTTGATATTGAAAAGGAGACCCTCTCCTAGTCTCGTTATAGGATCCAAATATGCACAAATTGAGTCTAGAGCCACGAGATCATCAATAAATCTCATTAGGACACTTTCAATGAAGACTCTCTGTTTCACACAATGTGGAAAGAGATTATATCTTGAGTCCTCGCATTATCCTTGTGGTATTGCGGAACATCGAGTGATGTGTTTACATATTCACAATGAAGATGGAAAGCCTTACGGAGCCAACATCAAACAAGCTCTGGTAGGTGGCATGTGAGATCTATTATATAGATCAACCATGTGACAATGAGCAGAAACAATGGGGCGATTCAATCTCTTGAATCAATCTGGTTCGAGTTATGGATTGACGGATACCTTTGAAAAACCGGTCTTTGTGCTTAATAAACTCTTTTCTTTAGCACATCGACCGTGTACTCATTTTCAAACCAAAGGTATTTTATGATTGATAATTGATTTTCAATAAAACCTTCGTTGTATTGCAAAAACAATTTCTATTGAGCAATATACGATTGTTTTTCAAATCTCTTTTCATCAATCGGTGGACTTAAAATTATTTGGTTCACTCACTCCGTGTTGTCTTCTTTGAGATGTTCGGTTTGAGAACGGCTAGAACATTGCGAAACCCTGTCAAGGAGATTCTTAGGAATCCTACGATCACAGGCGATACTTGTCTTGATCAGCGGGAACCGTGGGCGTGTACCTCAATTCAACGAAAGTGATCAAAGACACTTTCGTGCGATTTGTTGCTAAGCTGTTGTATGCGGTACACCCGGCGTTTGCGGTGATCGAATGAAGCGGTCAATCCATAGCCGCATGCTCACTTAACACATTCATCTCAAAAGAAATCATGATTAGTGCATCAATGACTCGATATTTTCACTCCATGCTTACGCTTTCTGCTGCGCCAATATCATGATTCAACAAATGCTTCCGCTACTCGATGAGAAGATATCATGATCCAAAATGTGAGCATGTCGGTCCCAAAGTCACAACATCACATAATACCAACACCACAAAGGATGTGTCGAGATTGTTGATTCTTGATGATCTCAAAAGGCGGCTCATATTTACTATCTCGTGAATCGAAATGGACCTCCTACATAAAGTACAAATCTTTGCGGACTTTGAAGTTGCACCACCTATGCACCAAGTTTACGATGTTGATGTATGAAAGTCTACGAGCTCAAGAACAAAGTCAAGACTAGAATGCTAGGATTTGAAATGTAAAATATGGGGTGACCTCCTTGGGGAGATTGTTAGGAATTAGAAAATTCCGGTGTTGAAAGAGTCGGTCACCCCAACTATTATCTAGCATAAGTTAGCTCGTAGATTGGTCATTAGTTACGGTTTATGTAGTTAGTTAGTAGCATAAAATAGTATAGTGCAACACCGTGGAAGAAGGTCGGGTCTTTACCCACTGTATCCACGATCCACGGGCCGTCGGGAGGTCGTTTAGTTTGTAACCTATAAATACCCTCTACCTTGCAAGGTAGAGGTTGGATATTCTTTGGTAATCTAATATTCCACTAGTTTCTCTCACTAGAATGTCCCACTCTTTCTCTCTAAAACCATCTATGTGCTCATTGTGTTAATGTTATGATGTGTATGTGAAAAGTTAATATCTAACA